>CM033651.1:3119689-3420046 GCA_019512145.1 Engystomops pustulosus
AGCGATGCCACATACACGGATTGACAAAAAGTGATGTCACAGTAAGTGAGTATTACCACAGTGAATGTCACAGTACAGGAACATCACACACAGTGATGTCACAGTACCGGGATTAATACACACAGTGAGTCACATACGGGATAATACCCCCTAGTGATGTCACAGTACAGGGATAATTACACACAGTGCATGTCACAGAACAGGATAATAAACACAGTGATGTCACAGTACAGGGATAATACACGCAGTGATGTCACAGATACAGGGATAATACACAAGTGATGTCACAGTACAGGGATAATACACACAGTGATGCACAGTACAGGGAGAATACACACAGTGAGCACACGTACAGAGTAATATACACAGTGATGCCACATACAGGGATAATACACAAGTGATGTCACAGTTAACAGGGATAATACACACACCGTGAAGGCACAGTACAGAGAAATAACAACCGTTGAGTCACAGTACAGAGAATACACAACAGTGATGCCCAATACAGGGAAATACACAATGATGTCACAGTACAGGGATAATCACACAGTGAGTCAAAGTACAGGATAGTAAAACACAGCGATGTCACAGTAAGGATATAACACCAGTGATGTCACAGTACAGGGATAATACACACAGCGATGCCACAGTACAGGATAACACACAGTGATGTCCAGTACAGGGATAATCCACACAGTGATGTCACAGTACAGGGATATCACACAGTGATGTCACAGTACAGGGATAGTACACACAGTGAGAGTCACAGTACCGGGAAATACAACACGTGATGTCACAGTACAGGAATAATACACACAGTGAGGTCACAGTACAGAGGATTTACATACAGTGATGTCACAGTACGGATATATACACACGTGATGTCACAGTACAGGGATAATACACCACAGTGATGTCACAGTACCGAGTAATACCACCGTGATTGCACACTACAGGGGATAATTAACACACAGCGATGTAACAGTACAGAGAATAAAACAGTGATGTCACAGTAAGGGAAATACACGCTAAAACACACAGTGATGACAGTACAGGGATTAATACCACAGAGCGATGTCACAGACAGGGATAATACACACAGTGATGTCACAGTACAGAGATAATCACACAGTGATGTCACAGTACGAGGATTAATACCACAGTGATGCTCACACTACAGGGATAATTACCAAAGTGATGTCACCGTACAGGGATATACACAAAGTAGTCACAGTACAGAGATAATACAACAGTGATGTCACAGTCAGGATAGAATAAACACAGTGAGCCACACTACAGGGATAATACACAAAGTGATGTCACAGTACAGAAGATCACTACACACAGTGATGTCACAGTACAGGGATATAAAACCACGTGATGTCACAGACAGGGTCATACACACAGGCGATGTCACAGTAACAGGGATAATACACACAGTGATGTCCACAGTACAGGATAATAACACACAGTGATGTCACAGTACAGGGTATAATACACAGTGATGTAACAGTACGGATATAAACGGATGTCACAGTACAGGGATAATACACACAGTGATCACGATACAGAGATTAAACATTCGTGATGCCACATACAGGGAACACAACAGTGATGTCACAGTACAGGGAAATACACACAGAGTAGAGAATCCACAGTGTCACAGTACAGGGATAATAAAACCAGTGAGGTACAGTCAGGGATAATACACACAGCGATGTCAAGTAAAGGATAATACACACAGTGATGTCACAGTACAGGGATTAATACCAGCAGCGATGTCACAGTACAGGATAATCACACATGATTCACCAGGGGATAAACACAGTGATGTCACAGTACAGGATTAATACACACCAGTGAGTGTCACCAGTACAGGATCGGATACCACACAGTGATGTCAACGTACAGGGATAATACACACCGTGCATGTCACATAGAGGAATAATACACACAGTGATGTCACAGTACAGGGTATAGTAATACATGATGTCACAGTACAGGGTATAACAGCACAGTGATGTCACAGTACAGCTGGATATTAATACACACAGTGAGTCACAGTACCGATATAACCCACAGTGTGTCACACAAAGGGGATAATCACACACAGCGAGTTGTACCAGTGACAGGATAATACAAACAGTGATGTCACAGTACAGGATAATACACGCAAGTGATGTCACAGTACAGGATAATACACACAGTGATGTCACAGTACAAGGGATAATACACACAGTGATGTCACAGTCGTACAGAGAATACACACAGTGAGTCCAGTACAGAGAAATACACACAGTGATGCCACACTACAGGGATAATACAAGAAGTGATGTACAGACGGGATAATACACACGAATGTCAAGTAAGGAATACACATGATGTCACAGTACAGAGATAATACACAGCATGATGTGGACACACAGATACAGGGATAATACATGCAATAGTGATATCACAGTACAGGAGATAATACACACAGTGATGTCACAGTACAGGGTATTAAAACACACCAGTGATGTCACAGTACAGGGATAATACACACAGGATGTTACAGTAACAGTCACACAGTGTTGTAAAGTACGGAATAACACACAGTGATTGTCACAGTACAGGATATACCACAGTGATGTCACAGTACAGGGTGAATACACACAGTTGATGTCACAGTTACAGGGGATAATACACACGTGATGTACAGTACGGAATACACAAGTGGTCACAGTACCGAGATAATACAAGTGATCACAATACATGGATATACACAAAGCGTGATGTCACAGTACATGGTAAAGACACAGTGATGTCACAGTACAGGGAGAATACACACGCAAGTCACAGTACAGGATAATACACACAGTGATGTCACAGTACAGGGATAATACACACAGTCGAGCACAGTACAGGTAATACACATAGTGATGTAACAGGACAGGATAATCACACAGCTGATGTCACAGTACAGGGTAAACACACAGCTGATGTCACAGTACAGGGATAATACACACAGTGATGTCACAGTACAGGGATAATACACAGCACGATGTCCAGTACAGGGAATTACACACAGTGATGTTCCCAGTACAGGGATAATACACACAGCGATGTAACAGTACAGGATAATACACCAGCGATGTCACAGTAAAGGATAAATAACCAGTGATGTCACAGTACAGAGATAATAAAACCAGCGATGTCACAGTCAGGGATAATTTACAAGTGAGGTCCACAGTACAGGATAATACACACAGTGAGTACAGTACAGGGATAATACACACAGGATGATGTCACAGTCAGACAGATAATACACACAGTGATGCCACAATGACAGGGATATAAACAAGAGTGATGTCACAGTACAGGATAATCACACAGTGATGTCACATAAGGATAATTACAACAGGTGATTACAGTTCAGGGAGAATACACACAGTGATGTCACAGAAGGGAAGACACACAGTGATGTCACAGACAGGGAGATAATACACACAGGTGTTGTCACAGTACAGGGATACACACACGCTATGATGTCACAGTACCGGGATAATACACACAGTGATGTCACAGTAACAGGATAATACACCAGGATTGTCACAGTACAGGGATAATACACACATTGTTGTCCAGTAGTAACACACAGTATGTAGTACAGGGATAATACACACAGCGATGTCACGAGTACAGTGGTCGACAATACAACAGTGAGTACAGTACAGGGATAATACCACACAGTGATGTCACAAAGTTACAGGGGATAATACACGGCACAGGAATAGTGATGTCACAGTACAGGGATTAATACACGCAGTGATGTCACAGTACAAGGGATAATCACAAAGTGATGTCACAGTACAGGGATAATACACACAGTGATGTCACAGTACAGGGATATATACACACAGTGATGTCCAGTACAGAGATTAATACCACAGTGATGCCACAATACAGGGATAATACCACCAAGTGATGTCACAGCACAGGATAATACACACAGTGATGTCACAGTACAGAGATAATACACACAGTGGAGTCACAGTACAGAGATAATACACACAGTGATGTCACAATACAGGAATAACCTACACCAAGGAGTGATTGTCACAGTACAGGGATAATACACAAGTGAGTCACCGACCAGGGATAATCAAACAGCGAGTCACAGTACAGATAAAACACCCGTGAGTCACAGACAGGAATACACACAGAGTGTGTACAGACAGGTACTACAACAGTGAAGTCCCAGTACAGGGATAATACACAGTGATGTCACAGTAACAGGATATACACACAGCGATGTCACGTAGTACAGGGAAATACACACGAGTGATGTCACAGTACAGGAGATAATACACACAGTGATGCCACAATACAGGGATAATACACAAAGTGAGGTCACAGTACAGGGATAATACACACGTGATGTCACCAGTACAGGGATAATACAAACAGCGATGTAACAGTACAGGATAATACACACAGTGATGTCACAGTACAGGGAAAATACACACAGCGATGTCACAGTACAGGATATACACACAGTGAGTCACAGTACAGGGAAATAACCAAAGTGATGTCACAATACAGTACAGGGATTAATACAAACAGTGATTCACAGTACAAGGATAGTACACACAGTGAATGTCACAGTACCAGGGATATAATACCACACAGTTGATGTCACAGACAGGAATAATACACACAGTGATGTCACAGTAAAGGGTATAATACATACAGTGATGAGGCAAGTCAGGGATAGTACACACAGTGATGTCAAGTACAGGGATAATACACACAGTGATGTCAAGTACGAAAACTTAACCACAGTGAGTCACACTACGGGGGATAAACACACAGCGATGTCACAGTACAGGATAATACACACATGATGTCACAGTACGGGATAATACAACGCAGTGATGTCACACTACAGGGATTAATACACCAAGCTAGGTCACAGTACAGGATAATACACACAGTGATGTCACAGTACAGGGAAATACAGCAGGAGGTCACGTACAGGGATAATACACACAGTGATGCCACATTACAGGGATAATACACAAAGTGATGTCACAGTACAGGGATTAAAATACACACAGTGATGTCACAGTACAGGAGAATAATACACACAGTGATGTCACAGTACAGGGATAATAACACACGTGATGTCACAGTACAGAGATAATAACACACAGTGATGCCACACTAAGGGAATACACAAGTGAGTCACAGTACAGGGATAACACCACAGTGATGTCACAGTCAGTACAGAGATAATACACACAGTGATGTCACAGTACAGAGGAGGGAATACACACAGTGATGCCACAATACAGGGATAATACACACAGCATGTCACAGTAAGGGTAATACACACAGTGATGTCACAGTACGGGAGAAAACACACAGTGATGTCACAGTACAGGATATACACACAGAGTCACAGTACAGGGATAATACACACAGTGATTTGTCACAGTACAGGATAATAACACAGTGATGTCACAGTACAGGGTAATACACAGTGATGTCACGGTACAGTATACCATGAGGATGTCAATACTACACCTGATGCACAGTACAGGGATTAAAACACCACAGTGATGTCACAGGACAGGGATAATACACACAGCGATGTCACAGTACAGGGAAAATACAACACAGTGATGTCACATACAGGGAGATTAATAACACAGTGATGTCACAGTACAGGATTAATACACACAGTGAATGTCACAGTACAGGGATAATACACACAGCGATTGCACAGTACAGGGATAATAACACAGTGATGTCACGTACAGAAAATATAACAGCGAGTCAAGTACAGGATATTAACAGTGATGTCACAGCTAGTACAGGGGTAATACACACAGTGATGTCACAGAACAGGGGATAATCCACACAGTGATGTCACAGTACAGACATAAACACACGTGATTGTACACAGTACAGGGGCTAATAAACACACAGTGAGGTCACAGTACAGGGGATAATACACAACGTGATGTCACAGTACAGGGATAATACAACAGTGACGCCACAGGACAGGGGATTAATACACACAGTGATGTCACAGTACAGGGGATAATAACACACAGGATGTCACAGTACAGGATTAAATAAACACGTGAGTGATCAACCTAGTACAGGGATAATACACACAGTGATGTCACAGTACAGAGATAATAAAACAGTGATGTCACAGTACAAGGATAATAGACACAGTGATGACACAGTTACAGGGGAAATACACACAGTGATGTCACAGTACAGAGATAATACACACAGACGTAGTTGTCACAGTAAGGAGATAATTTAAACAGTGAGCACAGTACAGTGATAATACACACAGTGATGAACAGTAAGGGAATACACACAGAGAGTCACAGTACAGAGATAAACACAGTGATGCCACCAATACAGGGATAATTACACAAAGTGAGTCACCCAAGACAGGATAATACACACAGTGAGTCACAGTACAGGGATAATACACAAAGTGATGTCACAGTAGAGGGATACAACACAGTGATGTCACAAGTACAGGGATAATACACACAGTGATGTCACAGTAAGGGATAATACACAAGCGATGTAAGACAGGGAAAATACACACAGTGAAGAGTGATGTCACAGTTACAGGATAATACACACAGTGATGTCACAGTACAGGATAATACACACAGTGATGGTTCACGAGTACAGGGATAATACAACGCGTTGTAGTGATGTCACAGTACAGAAATAATACACGCAGTGATGCTCGGTTATCACGTAGAGTGGATATCACACGTAACAGGGAACGTACACACAGCTAGGGAATACACAGTGTGTACATACAGGGATCATACAACAGTGATGGTCTACCACTACAGGGGATAATACACCAGCCGGATGTCACAGTACAGGTGATAATACACACAGTGATGTCCAACAGGTACAGGGATTAATACACGCCAGTGATGTCACACTACAGGGGGAAACTACACCAGTGGATGTCACAGTACGGGATAATACACGCAGTGATGTCACAGTAAGTGGTAAGTACACCAGTGGAGCCACAAAATAAGGGATAATACACAAAGGATGTCCACAGTACAGGGAGGAATACATCACAGTGATGTCACAGTACCACGTGATAATCAGCACAGTGATTCACAGTACAGGGATGACACACAGTGATGGTCCAGTACAGAGATAATACACACGGTGATGTCACAGTACAGAGATCATAACACACAGTGAGCCACACTACAGGATACCAAAAAGTCTTCACAGTAGGGTAATGTCACAGAATGACAGTCGGATAATACACACAGTGATGGTCATAGTTACATGGATAAAATACACAGAGTGGATGTCACAGTACAGGGTAACAGTGATTACGAGGATATACACAGCCGTGTGCACAGTACAGGGGATATATCACACAGTGATGTCACATACAGGAAATAAAACACAGTGATGTCACAGACAGGGGTTTGAATACACACAGTGATGTCACAGTTACAGGATAATACCACAACAGTGATGTCACAGTACAGGAATAATTACACACCATGATGAAGTACGGTACACGACAGGTGTAGAAATACGAACCAGAGTTGATACATCACTAGTCGTTTGGTAAACACATGACGTACAGGGATAATACACACAGTGATGGTCACATACAGGGATAATCACACGCAGTGATGTCACACTACAGGGATAATACACACAGTGAGTCACAGTACAGGGATTAATACACACAGTGATGTCCACAGTACAGAGATAAATACACACACGTGATGTACAGTACAAGGCATTAATACACACACGTGAGTCACAGTACAGGGATAATACACACCAGTGATGTCACGTACAGAGTAATACACACAGTGATTTGTACCACAGACAGGATAATACACAAAGCAGTGAGTCAAGGTACAGAGAAATACACACAAGCGATTGTCACAGTATAGAGTAATAACACAGTGATGTCACAGTACAGAGATATACACACATGTGATGCCACACTACAGGTAATACACAAGTGATGTCACAGTACAGGGCTATAACACACAAGTTAGTCACAGTACAGAGATGTAATTACAACATGGAGGTCCAGTACAGAGAAATACACACATGATGGCCCAATACAGGGATAATCACACAAAGCGATGTCACAGTACAGGGACTACTCACACACAGTGATGTCACAGACAGGATCAAAAACACACAGTGATGTCACAGTACAGGGATAATACACACGAGCGATGTCACAGTAACAGGGTTAAACACACAGTGATGTCACGTAAGGGGATAATACCACACAGTGAGCACAGACAGAAGATAATACACACCCAGTGTGTCACAGTACAGGGTGCTAATCACAAGTGATGTCACAGTACAGGATAATACCACCACTGATGTCACAGTACAGGATAATAAAACACGTGAGTCACAGTCACAGGTGGGTATAATACACACAGTGATGTCACAGTACAGGATAATACACCAGTGATGTCACAGTACAGGGATAATACACACAGTGATGTCACAGTACCGGGAAATACACACAGTGAGTCAAGTACAGGGATGAAACACAGCGGATGTCACAGTAACAGGGATAATACAACACAGTGATGTCACAGTACAGGGGATAATACACACAGTGATGTCACAGTACAGGGATAATACACACATGATGTCACAGTACAGGGATATACACACAGCGATGTGTCACAGGTATCAGGGATAATACACACAGTGATGTCACAGTACAGGGATATTACACACAGCGATGGCACAAGCACAAGGGATATATACACACAGCGATGTCACAGTACAGGGATAATACACTCAGTGATGTCACAGTACAGAGATAATATTAACAGCGATTGTGGGCTACAGGACAGGGATAATTACACAGTGATGTCACAGTTACAGGGGTATACACACAGGATGTCACAGTACAGGGGATAATACACACAGTGATGTACCGTACAGAGATAATACACACAGTGATGTCACAGTACAGGAGATACACACACGGACGTCACAGTACCAGGGATAATACAGAACAGTGATGTCACAGTTCAGGGGATAATTACACACAGTGATGTCACAGTACAGGGATAAACACACAGCGATGTCACAGTACAAGGAATAATACACACAGTGATGTCACAGTACAGGATAATAACACACAGTGAGGTCACAGACAGGGGTTATATACACACAGTGATGTCGTACAGTACAGGACATATAATACACACAGTGATGTCACAGTACAGAGATAATAATACACACAGCGATGTCCCAGTACAGGGATAATACACACAGTGATGTCACAGTACAGGATAATACACACACAGTATGTCACAGTACAGAGATAATACACACAGTGATGTCACAGTACAAGGATAATAACACAGTTTGAGTGTCACAGTACAGGGATAATACACACAGTGATGTCACAGTACAGAGATAATACACACAGCGATGTCCTACAGACAGGATAATACAGAGCACATAGATACTACACAGTTGATGTCCATACAGGAAATACACACAGTGATGTCACAGTAAGGAAATATACACAGTGATGTCACAGTACAGTGATAATACACAGTGATGTCCAGTACAGGATAATAATACACACAGTGATGTCACAGTACAGGGATAATTTACAACAGTGATGTCACAGTACAGGAATAATACTCAACAGCACTGTGACAGCAGTACAGGTGATTTAATACACACAGAGATGGTCACAGTACAGGGGATAATACACACAGTGATGTCACAGTACAGGGATAATACACACGAGTGAGTCACAGTACCAGGGATAATACACACAGTGATTGCACAGTACAGGGGATAATAACACAGTGTTCACAGACAGGGATAACACACATGATGTCACAGTACAGAGATAATACACACAGTGATGTCACAGTACAGGGGTAATAACACAGTGAGTCACAGTACAGGGGATAATACACACATGATTGAGCCAGTAAAGGGATATACAACAGTACGTCCAGTAACGGGGATAATACACACAGTGATGTCACAGTACAGGGGATATACACACAGTGATGTCACAGTAAGGGATAATACACACAGTGACGTCACAGTAAGGGGATTATACACACAGTGATGTCACAGTACAGAGATATAACCACAGTGATGTCACAGGACAGGGAGACTAATACACACAGTGATGTCACAGTACAAAGATAATACACACAGTGATGTCACAGACAGGGGATAATACACACAGCGAAGTCACGGACGAGATAATACACACAGCGATGTCACAGTTACAGGGGAATACACACAGTGATGTCACAGTACAGCAATAATACACACAGCGATGTCACGAGTACAGAGGGTAATAAACACAGTGATGTCACAGTACAGAGATAATACAGCACAGTATCGGCAGTGGAACACACAGTACAGCACAGATAATAACACACAGTGATGTCTACAGATACACAGTGTAGGAGTAATACACACCAGTGATGTCACGTACAGGGATAATACCACACGTGAGTCACAGTACAGGGATAATACCACACAGTGATGTCACTGAGTACAGGGATTACATACACACAGTGTATGTCACGTACAGGGATAATACACAACAGTGATGTCACAGTACGGATAATACACACAGTGATGGTCACAGTCACAGGGATAATACACACAGGCGATGTCCACTGTACATAGGATAATACACACAGTGATGAACGTAAGGGATAATACACACAGTGATGTCACAGTACAGGGATTTATACACACAGTCGATGTCACTAGTACAGAGATACACACCAGTGAGGTCAAGTACGGATATAATACAACAGTGATGTCACAGTACAGGAGCATAATACACACAGTGATGTCACAGTAAGGGATAATACACACAGTGATGTCAAGTACAGGAATAATACACACAGGAGGTCACAGTACAGGGATAATACACACAGTGTGCACAGTACAGTGATAATACACACAGTGATTTCACAGTACAAGGGATAATACACACAGTGATTCACTAGTACAGGGATAATACACACAGTGATGTCACAGTACAGGATATATACAACAGTGTGCACACAGTACGGGATATAATACACACAGGATGTCACGTACCAGGGATGAATCCACAAGTGAGTCACGTACACCCTGTACTGTGACATCACTGTGTGTATTATCCCTGTACTGTGACATCACTGTGTGTATTATCCATGTACTGTGACATCACTGTGTGTATTATCCATGTACTACGTGAACATCACTCTGTTTGTATATCCCTGTACTTGACAATCACTGTGTGTATTTCCCTGTACAGTGCATCAAGCGTGTGTATATCCTGTGTACTGTGACATCACTTGTGTGTATTATTATCCCTGTACTGTGGCACTCACTGTGTGTATATCCTGTACTGTTGACATCACTGTGTGTATTATCCTGTGTACTGTGATCACTGTGTGTATTTCCCTGTACTGTTGACATCACTGTGTGTAAGATTCCCTGTACACTGTGTCATCCACTGTGTGTTGTATATCCTGTACTGTGACATCACTGTGTGTATTATCCCGTGTACTGTGAACAATCGGCTGTGTGTATTAATCCCTGTACTGTGACAATCACTGTGTGTATTAGCCTTTACAGTGACATCACTTGTGTGTATTATCCCTGTACTGTGACATCACTGTGTGTATATCCCTGTACTGTGACATCACGTGTGTATTATCCTGTACTTGTGACATACTGTGTGTACTTGACATCTCTGTGTATTATCCCTGTACAGTGACATCACTGTGTGTATTATCCTGTACTTGTGACCTCACTGTGTGTATTTCCGCCTGTACTGTGACTCAACTGTGTGTAATTATCCCTGTACTGTGACATCACTGTGTGTATTATCCCGGTCTGTGACATCGACTGTGTGGTATTATCTCACTGTAACTGTGTGACATCGCTTGGTTATTATCTCTGTACTCTGTGACATCGCTGTGTGGTATTATCCCCTGTACTGGAACATCGCTGTAATCCTTATCGTGACTAGTGTGTATTATCCCTGTACTGTGACATCCTTGTGTGTATTATCTCTGTACTGTGACAGATCGCTGTGTGTATTATCCCCTGTACTGTGACTTCACTGTGTGTTATTACTGTATGTACTGTGATCACCTGGTGTGACTGTATTATCATTGTATCTCGTCCCTGTACTGTGACATCACTGTGTGTATTATCTCTGTACGTGCTCACTTGTGTATTCTCCCCTTCTGTGACTCACTGGTTTATATATCCCTGTACTGTGACATCACTGTGTGTTATTATCCCTCCTGTACTGTGACATCACTGTGTGTATTATCCCCTTACTGTGACTACTGTGGTGTATATCCCTGTAACTGTGACATCAACTGTGTGTATTATCCCGTACTGTGACTCCTGTGTGTATTCCCCTGTACTGTGGACATCACTGTGTGTATTATTCTGTACTGTGACATCAACTGTTGTGTATTATCCCCTGTACTGTGAATCACTGTGTTAATTACCCCCTGTACTGTGACTCACTGTGTGTTATTATCCCTGTTACTGTGACATCACTGTGTGTATTATCCCTGTACTGTCTCACTGTGTTTTATCCCTGTACTGTGCAATATCCTGTTTTATCCTGACTGTGACATGCTCCTGTGGTATTATTCCTGTACTGTGACATCAACTTGTGTATTATCCCCTGTACTGTGACTCACTGTGTGTATTCACTTGATCCTGTACTGTGACATCACTGTGTGTATTATCCTGTACTGTGACATCACTGTTGTATATTATCCTTGTACTGGTGACATCACTGTGTGTATTTCTCTGTACTGTGACATCACTGTTGTATTATCCCTTACTACTGTGCATCACTGTGTGTATTATCCTGTACTGTGGACATCGCTGTTGTGTATTATCTCTGTACTGTGACTCAACTGTGTGTATTATCCCCCTGTACTGTGACATCACTGTGTGTATTATCCTTGTACTGTGACATCACTGTGTGTATTCCTCTGTACTGTGACACATCTGTGTGTATTATTTCCTGTACTGTGACATCACTGTGTGTATTATCCCTGTACTGGTGACATCGCTGGTGTGTATTATCTCTGTACTGTGCATCACTGTGTGTATTATATCCCTGTACTGTGACTCACTGTGTGTATTATCACCCTGTACTGTGACACACTGTGTGTATTATCCTGTACTGTGACATCACTGTGTGTATTATTCCCTGTACGTGACATCGCTTGTGTGTTATCCCTGTACGTGACTCACTGTGTGTAATTATCCCCTGTACTGTGACATCACTGTGTGTATTATCCCCTGTACTGTGACGTCCCTGTGTGTATATCCTGTCTCTGTGACATCACTGTGTGTATTATCTCTGTACCTGGTGACATCCACTGTGTGTATTATCCCCTGTACTGTGACTCCTGTGTGTATTACCCCTGTAACTGTGACATCATCGTGTAATTATCCCTGTACTGTGACAATCGCTGTGTATATTATCTCTGTACTGTGACCATCACTGAGTGTATTATCCCTGTACTGGACATCGCTGTGTGTATTATCCTGTACTGTGACAATCCTGTTGTGTATTATCCCTGTACTGTGACATCACTGTGTGTTATTATCCTGTGAACCTGTGGACATCTGCTGTGTGTATAATCCCTGTACTGTGACATCAATGTGTGTGTATTATCCCTGTACGAGTGACATCACTGTGTGTATTAACCCCTGTACTGTGACATCACTGGTGTGTATTATCCCTGTACTGTGACATCGCTGTGGTGTATATCCCTGTCTGTGACTCACTGTGTGTATGTTCCCTGTGTACTGTGGACATCACTGTGTGTATTATCCTGTACTGTGACATCACTGTGTGTATTATCCTGTACTGTGACATCACTGTTGTATTACCTACCGCCTCTGTACTGTGATCACTGTGTTTTATATCCTGTACTGTGACATCATGTGGTATTATCCTGTCTGTGACATCACTGTGTGATTACCCCTGTACTGTGACACACTGTGTGTATTATCTTCTGTCTGTGCTCACTGTGTGTATTATCCCCTGTACGTGACATCACTGTGTGTATTACCTCTGTACTGACATCGCGTGTGTATTATCCCTGTACTGTGACATCACGTGTGTTTTATATCCTGCTGTATCACTGTGTGTATTCCCTGTATGTGACACGCTGTGTGTATTATCCCTGTATTGGCATCACTGTGTGTATTATCCTCTGTACTGTGACTCACATGTGTGTATTATCTCTGTACTGTGCAACTGTGGTGTATACCCTGTACTGTGACATCACTTTGGTATTCCCTGTATGTGCATCACTGTGTGTTTACTCTCTGTAACTGTGACTCACTGTGTGTATTATCTCTGTACTGTGACATCGCTTGTGTGATTATACTCTGTACCTGTGACATCACTGGTGTATTATCCTGTACTGCTGTGACATCACTGTGTGTATTATCTCTGTACGTGACATCACTGTGTGTATTATCCCTGTATGTGACCTCACTGTGTGTATTAGCCTTGTACTGTGACATCACGTGTGTATTATCTCGTACTGTGACATCACTGTGTGTATTATATCCCTGTACTGTGACATCACTGTGTGTATTATCCCTGTAGTGTGACATCACTGCGTGATTATCCCTGTACTGTGACATCACTGTGTGTATTATCCCTGTACTTGGTACATCGCTGTGTGTATTAAACTCCCCTGTACTCGTACTTCTCTGTGACACACTGTGTGTATTAATCTGTACTGTACACGGTGTGTATTATTCCTGTACTGTGACATCACTGTGGTATTATCCCTGTACTGTGACATCCACTGTGTGTATACCTGTACTGTGACATCACGTGTGTTATTATCCTGTACTGTGACATCACTGTGTGTATTATCCCCTGTACTGTGACATGTATTATCCTTACTGGACTCTGTTTATATCCTGTACTGTGACATCCACTGTGTATTTTTTATCTCTGTACTGTGACATACCTGTGTGTATTCCCTGTACTGGACATCACTGTTGTCCTTAGTGTCCACTGTTATTCTCTGTACTGTGACATCACCGTGGTATTATCTCTGTACTGTGACTCACTGTGTGTTATCCCTGTACTGTGACATCACTGTGTGATTATCCGGTACTGTGACATCAACTGTATGTATTCTGCTGTACTGTGGACATCCTTTGTGTATTATCCTTAACTTGTGCTCACTGTGTGTATTAACTATTACCTCTGTACTGTGACATCACTGGTGTATTATCCCGTACTGTGACATCACTGGTGTATTCCCTGTACTTGACATCACTTGTGTATTTCCTGTACTGTGAATCACTGTGTGTATTATCCCTGTACTGTGACATCAGCTGTGTGTATTATCCCTGTATGTGAATCACTGTGTGTAGATCCTGTACTGTGACACACTGTGTGTATTATCCCTGTCTGTTTGACTCCTTGTGTAATATCCCTGTGATATGACTCACTGGTGTATTTTTCTGTACTGTGACATCACTCGCTGTGTATTATCCCTGTACTTGACATCACTGTGTGATTATCCCCGTACTGTGACATCACTGTGTTATTATCCTGTAACTGTGACATCACTGTGGTATTTCCCTGTCGACATCGTGTTGTATATCCCTGTACTGTGACATCACTGTGTGTATTATCCCTGTACTTGTGACATCACTGTGTGTATATCCCTCTACTGTGACATCACTTTGGTGTATATCCCCTGTACTGGTGACATCACTGTGTGTATTCCCTGTACTGTGACTCACTTTGTGTATTAATCCCTGTATGTGGCATCACTGTGTTGTATTATCTCTGTACTGTCATCACTGTGTGTATTTCCCTGTACTGTGACATCACTGTGTGTATTATCCTGTACTGTGACTCACTGTGTAATTATCTCCTGTACTGTGACACTTCGTCGTGTATTATCTCTGTACTGTGACATCACTGGTGTATTATCCTGTACTGTACATCACTGTGTTATTATCCTGTACTGTGACATCAGTGTTTTATCTCTCTGTACTGTGACATCACTGTGTGTAGTATCCTGTACTAGTGACATCACGTGTGTGTAGTAATCCCTGTACTGTGACATCCTGTTGTGTATATTATCCCCTGTACTGTGACATCACTGTGTGTATTAATCCCCTGTACTGTGACGTCACTGTGTTATTATCCCTGTACTGTGACATCACGTGTGTATTATCCTCCTGTACTGTGACATCACTGTGTATTATCCCCTGTACTGTGTACAGTTCACTGTGTGTATATCTCTGTACTGTGACATCACTGTTGTATTATCCCCTTACTGTGACAATCACTGTGTGTATTACCCCTGTACTGTGACATCACTGTTCAATATCTGTACTGTGACTTGCTGTGTATATTTCTCTGTACTGTGACATCACTGTGTGTATTATCCCTGTACTGTGACATCGCTGGTGTATTATCCCTGTACTGTGACATCACTGTGTTATTATCCTGTACTGTGACATCACTGTGTTATTATCCCCTGTACTGTGACATCACTGTGTGTATTATCCCCTGTACTGTGACATCCGCTGTGTGTATTATCCCTGTACTGTGACATCACTGTGTGTATTATCCTGTACTGTGACATCACTGTGTGTATTATCCCTGTACTTGACATCCACTGGTGTTATTCCACCTGTACCTGTGACATCACTGTTTGTATTATCCCTGTACTGTGACACTCACTGTGTGTATTATCCTGTACTGTGACAAATCGAGCTGTGTGTATATCCCTGTACTGTGACATCACTGTGTGTATTTTTCCCTGTACTGTGACATCACTGTGTGTATACCCTTACTGTGAACATCTGTGTGTATTATCCTCTGTATTGTTGGCATCACTGTGTGTATTATCCTCTGACTGTGACCACTCACTGTTGTATATCTCTGTAAACTGTGACATACTGTGTGTATTCATCCCTGTACTGTGACATCCACTGTGTGTATTAATCCCTGTAGTGTGGCATCACTGTGTGTATTATCTCTGTACTGTGATCATCACTGGTGTTTATCCCTGTACTGGACATCACTGTGTGTATTATCCCTGTACTGTGACATCACTGTGTGTATATCTCTCCTGTATCTGACTGTGACATCACTTTGTGTATTTCCCTGTAATGTGCATCACTGGTGTGTATTATCCCTGTGACCGTGACATCACTTACCTGGCCCGTGGTATTATCCCTGTACTGTGACTATCACTGTGTGTATTATCCTGATCTGTTGTGACACAGCGTGGTGTTAATCCCTGTTAGTGTGACAATCACTGCGTGTATTATCCCTGTACTGTGACATCACTGTGTGTATTATCCTGTACTGGACATCGCGATTCTCCGTAGTGTGACATACTGTGATAGTTCGTACTGTGACATCCACTGTGTGTTATCCCTGTACTGACATCACTGTGTGTACTATCCCTGACTGTGACATCACTGTGATGTATTATACCCTTGTACTGTGACATCACTGTGTGTATTATCCTGTACGTGACTCATGTGTGTATTATCCCCCTGTGACTGTGACATCACTGTGTGTATTATCCTTGTGCCTGTGACATCACTGTGTGTATTATATCCCTGTACTGTGACATCACTGTGTGTTATTTCCTGTACGTGCTCACTGGTGTGATCCTGTACTGATGACATCACTGTGTGTATTATCCCTGTACTGTGACATCACTGTGTGTATTATCCTGTACTGTGACATCGCTGTGTGGTATTATCCCTGTACTGTGACATCACTGTGTGATTATCCCTGTACTGTGACATCACTTTTGGTGTATTTAATCCCTGTATGTGAGCATCACTGTGTGTATTATCCTGTACTGTGACATCACTGTGTGTATTATCCCTGTACTCTGTGACATCGCTGGTGTGTATTATCCCTGTACTGTGACATCACTGTGTATTATCCCTGTACTGACTTCACTGTGTGTATTACCCCTGTACTGTGACATCCACTGTGTTATTATCCTGGTCTCCTTGGTTACCGACTGGCAACCTCTGGTGTAGTATTAGGATCACTATATCCACTGTACACTTGTGATATCTACTACTACATACTTATATATTAATATTTGTGAATCACTTTGGTATTATCCTGTAATAAATGTATACAGTAGTCGTATTAATCGCTCTTGTACTGTGACAATCACTGTGTGTTATATACCCTGTACTGTGGACACACGTTGTATTACCCTGTACTGGACATCACTTTGTGATTATCCCTGTATCTGTGGCATCACTGGTGTATTAATCCCTGTCTGTACACATCTTTGTGCTATTACATCCCTGTAATGACATTGTGTGATTATCGTCTGTACTACTGTGTATCACTGTACGTACATCTGTGTGTATTATCCCTGTACTACTGTGACATCACTGTGTGTATTATCCCTGTACTTGACATCGTGGTGCTATCACTGTAGTGATCACTTTATATCCTCGGTACTGTGACATCGCTGTGTGTATTATCCCTGTACTGTGACATCGCTGTGTGTATTATCTCTGTACTGTGACATCACTGTGTATTATTAGGATAAGTTCCTGTTACTCGTTTGCTTTGTTGCTTATTATTCCCATAAGACTTTAATAAGTTTTTGTTTTTGATCTGAATAAAGTTTGCATTTCTCTCTCTTGTGGAGAATATAAAATCTTCTTAATTACAATCTGCAGGAAAACCTTCAATGTATCAATAAACCTGGAATCAGGCTATAAAATTGTTACTGGTTGTGGAGCAGAAAGGTCACGGGGGGAGAAGTATCTGCAGGAATATAATTATCGGCTGAGCCGTGAATAAGGGGTTTGTCTTGTGCCCAACTTTTATCTGGATCCGGAAGCCGCTGATTTACAATAAACACTTCATATCTTGTACGTTACAGACCTGCGGAGGAGGACGGGGAGGTCCGGGCCCGGTGCCCACCAAATCAATCCAGGACACACAGAACCCGGGGACCTGCTCAGGGAAACCGAACAAAGGTCTAATTCAGCTTGTGATTAGGAGATTTGGGAAAGACAATGGTCGTCTTTATATAACAACAACCTCCTCTATATAATGTACACGGTGTCCGACTGGGAGGACTAGACCCATCCGTGAGATCCCGGGGGACCACCGGCCACATCCCCCTGTTACCTGACCAGGTCATTCCCATAAACGTGGCCGACACAAGTTACTTCTCAGTAGGGATGAGTTGGGTTCTTCTTTCGGGTCAGTAATAAGTCCATGTTCAAGTCTGGGATTCTGTGTAACGCTCAATGGTAACACCCATGACCGGTGCTGGCACCAAGCCCAGGTGTTATCCCTTACATGCTCCGGTATGTAACTGAGAACTGTGCTGGCACCAACCAATGTCGTCATCCCTTAGATGCCACGGGTAAAGCCACCAGCTCTCTGGGGATCTTGTCACTTCCTGTGACGTTGCATCGCTGGATATTACACTGATGACCTCCCTGGCATTATGTAAGACATCAGTGCTGGCCCGGTCACGGCTGTTAACAAGTCGACCCATCTTATAAGCCAGTAAGAGGTCATCAGCCATGATCAGTGCAAGCACCAAATACGGATCTTCAGAATCGGGTCTGGGTATACGAACCTGGACAGTTAATCCACATTCGGCTGAACCTGTCAGACCCGATTCCACCTGGTTCCGATCATCACTACTTCTCAGCCCTTGCCATGGGCTGGATGCTCCCGTCAGTAACTTGGTGACAGGTTTTTGTCTTGAACTTTGCTGATGATCGATGATTAGGGCCCAATAGTCTTATGGACAAGTGGAGCCTTTGGGGGGGGAGGGGGGGATGGTACTGGTTGTCTAGATTCTGCATCATGGTGTCAGCCCAGAGCGCCGGTGCATGATTTGCTCGATATAGTAAGAAGATCCGGCACAACTGGGCACCTCGTCCTCGTGGTCCAGTGGCAGCTCAACTGATTGGGGCTGAGCTGCAGTAACGATGAAGGCGCTCGGCTTACACTCCTTGTGCCGGTTACCGTATAATGTAACAAATATGTATCAATCATTTTCTGTTTTATGACTTTTGGAAAATCTTTTTTATTTTTATGCACAGTAGTGGGTGTGGCGGTGCCGCGGGTGAAGTAGTTGGTGGCAGCACTGACCGGGGCTCGAGCAGAAGTCGTGTTCATAGCTGTCTGTAAATAATGCAACAACCTTTTACATGTTTAGATGGGTCCATTTGCGGCACTGATGGCTCTGTGGGATGGGCTAAAGGTCACAGGGCACCCGCCAGCCAATCAGCCAATCAGTGACCCTCAGAGCGGCACTTGTGATATAAGAAGAAGTGACTCCCTCTGGTCCCGGCGCTTGTCAGTAACATTTCTACGCTAGGTCTTACTTGGCGTATAATTATGCTACAGCCTGCGCCAGTCTATAGGCACTGCACATCCATGCACATTTGGGGTAGAAGTGGCGTAAGGAGGTAAATAGGCGCAATCACCAGATTTCAGGAATTGCGCCAATTTCATCACTAATTTTAATTGCTAAACTTATAGGGAACCTGTCACCAGGGACTTCATTTTCACTAAAGACAGGCTGCAGGAGCCCATCACACCTGCTGCACATCTGTCTTTCTGCTTTTTCTATTCATTTGCATTACAATATAATTGTGTGTTATAAATTACCTTGCACCCTTACAGAATCCTCTGTGTAGTACCAGGGGTTGGGCTTTTATTTGGATGCATTTCAAAAACAGCATGTGACTTGTCTGTGCTGCTCACTCCTCAGCTCTCAGACCCCTCCTTTGTGCTCCTGTAGAGCTCCTCCCTCTCCCACTGATGTCACCAGGCTGTGAGCTCTGTAAAGGAGCAGGAGGGAGGAGCTGTACAGGATCACAAAGGTGGGGGCTGAGAGCTGAGGAGTCTGCAGTACAGACAAGTCACATGTTGTTTTCTGAAATGCCTCCAAATCAAAGCCCAACCCCTAGGACTACACAGAGGATTCTGTCAGGGTGCAAGGTAAGTTATAAGACACAATTATATTGTAATTAGAGATGAGCGAGCACTAAAATGCTGGAGTGCTCGTTACTCGAGTTGAACTTTTCCAGATGCTCGAGTGCTCGTATCGAATAACAAGCCCCATTGCAGTCAATGGGAGACTCGAGGATTTTTCAAGGAGACCAATAAAATGTGTCATTTTAGAAATAAGGAAGTCAGTTTTGTTTCTTAATTTTTTTTAATCATTGGAATATTTGTGGAACTTCAAAAAGGAGAATGACCCGTGTTATACCTCTGCAATGTGTTCTTCACAGATATTGTTCTTCACACATATTGTTCTTCATATACTATTGTAAAGAACACCGTTCTGCACTCTGTCTTCGTATAAATTAGCAGATGTACGAAAACATCTGCAATGTGTTCTTCACTGTGTTCTTCACTTAAATGATCGTTAAGTGATTCCTGCAGGGGAAATACTCTTCCGAGCAACGAGCAGTTTTGAGGACTCTAATACTCGAACGACCATCAAGTATACTCGCTCATCTGTAATTGTAATGCAATATCTGTATCTGTCCTCCACATGTATACAACTTTTGACTTTCTTCACTCCTAAAACTTTCTCCCTTCAGAGTTCTCCTCTTTCTAGTTTTCTACAGTGTTCCCTGAGTTATCACCTGCATCCAGATGTGAAAGTTGCAAATTTTTTGGCAAATCTACCGCTGCCCCGGACAAGGCGTAGAAATGACCTGGGGAACTTTCGGAGTCGGGAAGTAAGAATTCGCCTTATAGAGACTAGAGGCCGCTGTGTAGGAGTGCAGAGCCTTATAGCCATGGATGCTGCACTAAGGGAATTCTGGGAAAATATGCAAAGTTTTCCAGGATGGAATAAGGAAAACCCTGCATCTTCTAGCTCCTTGTAAGGCAGCTCCCTTGACATCAAGCATGACCTCCAGGAAGCCTAATGACCTGATGCGGGATTAAAACCAAAGCAGTCCATGTGTTCCAGAAGGACCAGACTCCGCTCTGTGGATGGCGATGAATGATGTCTCCACCTGGTTGTGTCTCCTCCGTACAGCGCAGGGGGCGGGTTTGGGTGGGTGAGAGGCTTGTGACTGGAGTCAAGAATAAGAGATCTCCTTATAGAGACTGACAACTTTTACAGACTTTTTGTTATAAAGTCACAAATTTACTAAAGACCAAAGTCACTCGTATCAATAAGGAAGAACAGCTACATTACATCCGACCAGCAGGAAAGCCAAGAAAAGTCCCAAAACAGACGGACAAAGCCGGACTTATAATACATGTGCCCCTATCTATGTTCTCAGCAGCACAACACGTGGGGCAAATCTACCTCCTATCTATCTATCTATCTATCTATCTATCTATCTATCTCCTATCTATAATCCCAGATACAGAAGCAATGTGAGCTCTGCTACATCCGTAACGCACACAGAACTATGTGATCATCATTACAGACATAAGATACAAGATCTCACAAGTGTAAAGTTGCTTTTGTAATATACAATAAGTTTTAAGACTGGAAGTGAAGAATATTTAACCTTGGTATTTCCTAGACGTCTTGTCTCCTGGAGGGGTCAGAACATGATGTCTGCGCTCTGTATAATTACTGACCCATCACATTAAGACTAATGGGTCGTATAAGGAAGAAGACAAGTAACGTAATAGAATATTAACTGTATAATACATCACAGGAGATGGAACCACCATGAACAGAACAGAACCCAGAGCTGTAAAATAGAAAACATATGACATCTATCGTCAAGACAATGGGGGTCATTTACTAAGGGTCTGAATCGCGTTTTTCCCACGGGTTTCCCGAATTTTTCCGCTTTGCGCTGAAGTGCCCCGGGATTTTGGCGCACGCGATCAGATTGTGTCACATCGGCGCCGGCTTTCACGCAACAAAAATTGGCAGGGCGTGGCCGTCGGACAACCCGAAAAGCAGCGGTATTAAAAAAAAATTTGTGTCGCAAAAATAGCACTCACATACACCGAGACGGAGGCGGTGAATTCCGGCGGACCTTGGCGCAGCAGCGACACCTAGTGGATGTTGGGCGCATGATCCGGACAGAACCAGAATCAGCGTCGCAGAACGTGCCGCTGGATCGCGAGTGGACCGGGTAAGTAAATGTGCCCCACCCCCCCACATGAATGGCTGCAGGAGGCTTTACAGGTGCAGGAGACAGGACTGGGGGCATCGCTCACCTTGTCTTCAATCCTCAGCGTCCACTCCCTGCACCTCCTGCAGAATATCCGTCTGTCCCTGATGGTTTCTGGAGAGAAGCGGCTTCTTTGCTGCCCTCCTGGACACCAGGCCTTGCTCCAAGAGTCTCCGCAGTGTCACAGTGCGTGCAGATGCCTCACACCTGCTGTTGCCATTCCTGAGCAAGGTCTGCACTGCTGGGAGCCCCATCCCAAGCTAAGACACATGTAAGAGACACTCCTGGCACTTGCTGCTCCTTCTTGGGCCCCTGGAGCCTTTTTGGTAACAATGGAGCCTCTCTCCTTGAATTCCTTGATGATGCTATAGATTGGTGACTGAGGGGCAATCTTTCTCGCTGCGATACTCTTCCCTGTTAGGCCAGTTTTCTGCAGTGCAATGATGACTGCACTGATGATGCGATAGATTGGTGACTGAGGTGCAATCTTTCTAGCTGTGATACTCTTCCCTGTGGCCAGTTATGTGCAGTGCAATGATGACTGCACGTGTTTCTTTAGAGATAACCATGGGTAACAGAAGAGAAACAATGATGCCAAGCACCAGCCTCCTTTTAAAGTGTCCAGGGGTGTGATTGTTACTTAATCATGACAGATTGTCCCCCAGCCCTGTCCTCATCAGCCCCCGCACCTGTGTTACTGGAGACATCACTGACACCATGGCAGCTGCTCCGCCTAAGGCGCCTGCAATGAAGGGGAAATGTGTTTTGGGGGAAAAAGTTAATTTTCTAGGCAAATACTGACTTTGCAATTAATTGCTGTTAAGCTGATCTCTTTATTACATTCTGGAGTAGATGCAAATTGCCATTATATAACCTGATGCAGGAGACTTTGTAACAATTAACATTTGTATCATTCTCAAAACTTGTGGCCATGACTGTATAGTATCCATTGCCTCTTTGTGGCTTTTCATTATCAGTTGGCAGCTCCTTGGGAGAATTCTTTGTCTGTTTTTGAAGCTCCGCTGCCTATGGGATTTGTTCTAGTAGCTTTTTTCCTTTAATACGTTTTCTCTAATTGCTGTGTGGGATTTTTTTTCCGAAAAGTCCCAAAAAAGTCTCAAAATGCATAAAAGTCCCAGCACATAGATCAGCAGGGACTGGAGAAACTATAAGACTTTTTATGGGACTTTTTGCAAAAGTCCCAAGTCATGAATTTGGCACTCGGAAATTTCCGTCAGCTCCATAGAAATGAATGGATCAGAACGGTCATGCGTGGGCGTCTGCACCATTACTCTGACAGAGCGACGAGGGGTCTAGCGGAGGTACGTGGGATCCAGTTGACCCCTCATTTTCGTGATCCATGATGGTCTCAGCAATGAGACCCCCACTGGTCAGCAAGTTAGCGCCCAAATTCAAAAATGGCACTTTTTTAAATTAAAAAATCTATAAAGAGTGATCAAAAAAATGACATCCCCCACAGCTCTGTGCACCGAAGTATGAAAAAGTTATTAGCCAGAAGATGGCAAAGGAGGTTTTCATTTTTGTAAATTTATGAAAACATTATAAAACCTATAGAAATTTGTTATCCCCGTAATCGTATCGACCCAAATTGAAGGGGGGAGTGAAAAACAAAAAACAAAAACGAAAAAGGGCTGAAGGTGGGAAGGGGTTAAGAGGTCAAAGCTTCTCAGAAAAAAAAAAGTTTCTGACTTATGGAAGGTATAACATGGAAAAAACTCTGCATTTTATCCACAGTCTTGTAGGTATAACGTATATACTACGTGCAGCTGTATACAATTTGCAGAACCCTTTTATATAAAAGGATATAAAGTCCAACATTTTTTTAAAAAACCCTCCATGCTAATAGCCCATCATTTATTCTTTGTGCATGCAGATGTCGGCTTCACCGGGTGAAAGCTGGAAATGCAATACTGAAATGTATCACTGATATCTGCCGACAGGATGAATTGTTGGGTCCCGTGTTGGTGAAGCTCGGGGTTCGGGTCTTGAGTCATTCCTTGTGTTATCATCACATTCATCCTGATTCATGAGTTACCATTGAGATTTTGTGGCTTTTAAGGAAACAGTACAGGAGTGTTTCTGCAATCTCCTGAACTTCGCTTAACCTCAGACGGAAAATCTCATCTCCAGATCACATGAACACATTGCACTGGATGTTACAGATCTGGGGGGATATTTACCATACGCTGGTGCTCGTGCGCCAGCGTATGATCGCCCAGCCGCTGCAAATTCACAACCCGATACATTAAGAGGCTTCTGCCTCTTCATGTATCGGGCTGCCAGCAGCGCAGCGTTTATCCTACGCCAGGCAGGGCCTGTGGCGTAGAAAAAAACGCAGCCGGCGACTTTTCACATATGAAAAGTCGCCGGCACATTATAAAACCTGATGCAGGAGACTTTGTAACAATTAACATTTGTATCATTCTCAAAACTTGTGGCCATGACTGTATAGTATCCATTGCCTCTTTGTGGCTTTTCATTATCAGTTGGCAGCTCCTTGGGAGAATTCTTTGTATGTTTTTGAAGCTCCGCTGCCTATGGGATTTGTTCTAGTAGCTTTTTTCCTTTAATAAGTTTTCTCTAATTGCTGTGTGGGATTTTTTTTCCAAAAGTCCCAAAAAAGTCTCAAAATGCATAAAAGTCCCAGCACATAGATCAGCAGGGACTGGAGAAACTATAAGACTTTTTATGGGACTTTTTGCAAAAGTCCCAAGTCATGAATTTGGCACTCGGAAATTTCCGTCAACTCCATAGAAATGAATTGATCAGAACGGTCATGCGTGGGCGTCTGCACCATTACTCTGACAGAGCGACGAGGGGTGTAGCGGAGGTACGTGGGATCCAGTTGACCCCTCATTTTCGTGATCCATGATGGTCTCAGCAACGAGACCCCCACTGGTCAGCAAGTTAGCGCCCAAATTCAAAAATGGCACTTTTTTAAATTAAAAAATCTATAAAGAGTGATCAAAAAAATGACATCCCCCACAGCTCTGTGCACCGAAGTATGAAAAAGTTATTAGCCAGAAGATGGCAAAGGAGGTTTTCATTTTTGTAAATTTATGAAAACATTATAAAACCTATAGAAATTTGATATCCCCGTAATCATATCGACCCAAATTGAAGGGGGGAGTGAAAAACAAAAACGAAAAAGGGCTGCGATGGGAAGGGGTTAAGAGGTCAAAGCTTCTCAGAAAAAAAAAGTTTCTGACTTATGGAAGGTATAACATGGAAAAAACTCATTGCATTGTAGGTATAACGTATATACTACGTGCAGCTGTATACAATTTGCAGAACCCTTTTATATAAAAGGATATAAAGTCCAACATTTTTTTAAAAAACCCTCCATGCTAATAGCCCATCATTTATCCTTTGTGCATGCAGATGTCGGCTTCTCCGGGTGAAAGCTGGAAATGCAATACTGAAATGTATCACTGATATCTGCCGACAGGATGAATTGTTGGGTCCCGTGTTGGTGAAGCTCGGGGTTCGGGTCTTGAGTCATTCCTTGTGTTATCATCACATTCCTCCTGATTCATGAGTTACCATTGAGATTTTGTGGCTTTTAAGGAAACAGTACAGGAGTGTTTCTGCAATCTCCTGAACTTCGCTTAACCTCAGACGGAAAATCTCATCTCCAGATCACATGAACACATTGCACTGGATGTTACAGATCTGGGGGGATATTTACCATACGCTGGTGCTCGTGCGCCAGCGTATGATCGCCCAGCCGCTGCAAATTCACAACCCGATACATTAAGAGGCTTCTGCCTCTTCATGTATCGGGCTGCCAGCAGCGCAGCGTTTATCCTACGCCAGGCAGGGCCTGTGGCGTAGAAAAAAACGCAGCCGGCGACTTTTCACATATGAAAAGTCGCCGGCAGCAGTGAGTGCGCAGGCGCGGGGACAGTAACGCCCCGAGCCGGCCCACTCCCGTCCGGCCCCGCCCACTTGGCAGGCTGCGCCCCTCCTTCACGCCCCTTCACGCCCCACTGGCGTGAAGGTGGCGGATTGGGGAAAATAATCGCAAAAACTAGCGATAAGCTAGCATTTGCGATTATTTCAGGGCCTCTGCGCCACTGGCGGTGCACAGAGGTCCTGATAAATATGCCCCCTGGTGTTTAAGATATAGGGATGTATCGCAGATCCTTACGTGTAAGACATGGAGACCACTCCTAACATAATACCAATACTATATGATGACTAGGCTCTAGGTATGTAGAATATACTTCTCCTCGAATGTTGGGTAGACCCCCTGGACCATGCAACCACCCGTAAACGTGCAGAATTATACATATCTGAGCACTCCCTACGGCAGAGAGCAGGATCCAATGTAGACATGTAATAATGGGGCAGATTTACTTACCCGGCCCATTCACGATCCAGTGGCACGTTCTCTGCGGTGGATTCGGGTCTTCCAGCGATTCACTAAGGCAGTTCCTCCGACGTCCACCAGATGCAGGGATAATACACACAGTGACGTCACAGGACAAGGTTACTAGAAACTTCTGGTCCCTACATGGGAATATCTCTGATGAACACAATCCTCGGATCATTACCTGTCGGGTCAGGACTGTAAACGGAGGAACTTTTATCACAGCCCTGACCTCATGGGGGTTTTGATAACCTAAAAAATACTTTAAGTACAAAGATGACATTGTGCGGCATGAGAGTTTTTGCCCCCTAGTGGCAGACAGACAGCATTTCATCATTTAAAGGGGATTTCCAGGACATAGATATGGATGACTATGTTTGCACAGAGATGAGTGACATTTTGCTGACACTTTTGGTGGTGATATATACATTTGTTGTATCCAGCATTACTACAGATCACCATCACCAATGGGGGCCCTAGGTTACACCCCGGACAATATCATATCTACTACATCTACCCCTCCCCGACTTCCATTATAATTCGGCACCATACACTAGGACATAAGGAGTAGTTATTTATGGACATTGTGGCATGTATTTACCCATCGCCCCCCCTCCCCCATCATTGGAATTGACACATTTTATCCGCACCGGTCGCTCATCCAATCACTTTCCTTATTTTGTCATCCGCACCTCCGGCTCATCCTAATTAAACGGTCCGACCCGAATATCTGGCACCTCCGTCTTTAGAAATAAGTGAGATCTTCTGCTTTGAGTGTGAAGCATCTTCCCGGCTCCTCTTTCCTATTTGCCGTCTTTTCGCACGGCTCCATCACACGACAATAATGAACGAGGTCGTGGCGTCGCCGTGGTGCATGAAAGATGTGAAAATTTACTGCAAATGAGACAACAGCAGTAAATTCATTTTTATTCAGATTACTGTCATCATACATTACCACGTCGGGCGTAAGCCGCGCGCCGCAGACCCCGCCACAGCGTATTATTATTATTTGTCAGATTATACTATTAGGCTATTAACGTGTCACCTCCTGCTCGAAACAATGACTCAGCTTAGCACAAGATAATAGGACGAGTGAGGCCGTCACGCCGAGGTGAGAGGAAGGCGAGGCAGGAGGACGGCGACGGCGATGACAGATGGCACTTAAAGGCTTCAAATCTATTCAAAACATCCCACGTATAGAGCAGTAAATATCCCACACCCCCCCACGCCACGTCTCATCGATTAAACTAAAACCGCCATTTAATTCATTTTATCCCTCTTGTAAACCGCAAAGCTGTCGCGTTTTAGGATCTTGGCAGGAGTATAAATCAGCAATCTGGACTTCCGTGTCTTATCATAGGCTCATACATATATATATATATACAGGGGCGGATAAGACTGCCCCGGGCCCGGGCTGTATGAGTATTATGGCTCCTACAAGTCCCAAATCACTTCCTACATCTGGTACCAGAAGCTTCTTGGGGAATAGAGGACCTGTCCATTCTGTCTACTTTGAATCTGCAGTTTCAGGACCTTTGGAGGACCTTTAACAGTCCTGCAATTACTCATATGAAGGTCATTCTCATATAAAATTTGGTGAGTGTTTAGGGTGGCCATGAGCCCCCTATTAGGTTTGGGCCCTGGGCTACCACCCAAATCGCCTACATTATAATCCACTACTTGGTGAAGGTCCTTCTCAATATAAAATTTAGTGGCTGGTTTGGGTGACCCCTAGAAGGCTTGGGCCCAGGAATACCGTCCAAACCAATTAAATTATTATCCACTACTGTACAAGTCCCCCAAGTAGAAAGAATGGTGTATGATAAATTTGTGGGCTACACACAGTGTCCGGCGTGCTCCTGGAGGCTCCCGCACCTCTACCCATCACGTATAGGACCAATGCATACACTGGGTGATGTGCCGAGACCGAAGACCTGGAGTTATAAAGGACACTTTCCCCCACCGGAAGGTACTGGTTCTTGCAAAAGTGTTTCCACTTACTGACATATTGGGGCTCATTTACTAAAGGTCTGCAGAGCAAAACAGGGGATTTTGGCGCACGCAATCGGATTTTGCCGCATCGGCGCCGGCTTTCACGCAACACAAATGGGGGGGAAGGCCATCGGACGATCCGACGGATTCGGACAATACATGGGATTTAACATCGGAAATTGTGTCGCAAGCCACGCACTTACAAGCACCGGAAAGAAGAAGGTGAACTCCGGCGGACCTCGGCAGTGAAGCGACGGATGCAGGATATCGGAAGCACAAGCTATGTGAATTGCGCCGGACTTCATCTTCATCGGACCATCCGAATCGGGGATTGCGTCAGGACCGGGGAAGTAAATTTGCCCCAATGTGTATTCCCATTGTTCCGTTTTCTAACCCTAATCCTGTTTTTCCTCTCATGACCTATGACCTGAATCATGGATTATGAAAGAATGCCTACTCAGCCTAGAGGGGCACGATGGGTGGCTTCATGCCCCTCACCTGTGCACTAGTCATAGCCTGCGTCCGTTCAGGCTGGACCTCGTGTACATTCCGGTAGTGCACCCACCCCTGGGAGTCCGGGGTCTATGATAAATCTGCCACAATGAAGGGGTGGGGGGGAATACATCATACGATGGTGCAATTAGCGCCCCCTATATATTGATAGACTACAGCATCTACTTCACCCAACTCCTGCCATTCAAGACAGAAGAACAGCGTCCATTATCTGGGATGGTTGGTAAGTGGTCTATGTTATATTAATGGTCGGATACACGTCACTCCTGGTAGTTGGTGCTCAAGTAAGGGAACCGCCCCTAACCGTATTTAACAAGAAAGTGCTTGTCACTCCAATGCGATGCCATCTTCTTTAACTCAACAAAATGATATTTACATTTGACTTTCAGTCTCCAATCCAGAAATAACGTTTCGGTCAAATCACAGGACTTTCATCAGAAACAGATTATCCATGTAAGAGATGGCGTCAATCTCTTGGCGGCGGCGCCCGCAGTTCCATTTACACAAACCACGCCAATCGTTTCTCATCTCTTACACGGGTAATCCGTTACTGATGAAGGTGATTTTGGTGATTTGACCTAAACGTTATTTCTGGATTGGAGACTGAAAGTCAAAAGTAAATATCGTTTTGTTGAATTACAAGAAGATTCTGTCGCATTTCGGGGCCAAGTGGTTTCTTGATGTTAAAGAAGACTCAAATGTTTTCTGATTTATCAGGCAATGGATCATGGGATGTGTGACGGCAAATGACCTCTTCTCTGGTGGGAAGAAAACCGTCTCTCTAGTGCCACCTACAGTATAGGAGGCTACTCTATGGGGCTCATTTACTAAGGGTCCAAACGGTGCACTTTCGTCGTGGTTTCCCGGATATTTCCATTTTGCAACGGATTGCCCCGGGCTTTTGGCGCACGCAATCGAATTGTGGCGCATCGGCGCTGGCTACACCCGACAGAAATGGGGGGCGTGGCCATTGGACAACCCGGCTGATTCAGAAAAAACGAATTGGGGAAGATTTACTTACCCGGTCCATTTGCGATCCAGCGGCGCGTTCTCTCATTTTTATTTTAAATGCGGAGGTTTTTCCGAATCCGTTGGGTTTTGGTTCAGCCACGCCCCCCGATTTCCGTTGCGTGCATGCCGGCACCGATGCGCTACAATGCGATCGCGTGCGCCAAAATCCCGGGGCAATTCAGGGGAAATCGGCGCAAATCTGAAATATTCGGGTAACACGTCGGGAAAACGTGAATCGGGCCCTTAGTAAATGACCCCCATTGTGTCGCAAGATCAAGCACTTGTATGCACCAGGAAGAAGATGGTGAACTCCGGCGGACCTCTGCGCAGCAGCGCCACCTGCTGGATATCGAGTGTACGACCTTAGTGAATCTCGGTAGAACCCGAATGAGCGCCGGACTACGCGACGCGGGTCCATGACTGAACCGGGTAAGTAAGTGAGCCCCTATAAATCAATGCATAATCCTTACCATGAAATAAAGAATTCCTTTAAATGTGTCTAAACCACCTCTCATCTTCAATGGGTTAACAGTTCCCGAGCTTTCTTTTAATATAAAGAATAATAGGACAATCCATTTTTTCGCCGACTTCTCAAGACTCCTGTAAAACTGATGGAGATTGAATGTGATCAGCGCTGTCTGGCGAATGATATTGTGAGCCTCGACGCTGAATACAATGAGTTTGAACCTGTCTCGGAACAAACACTTCCAGCCTTCAATGAGCTTCTAATTATACAATTTTTAGAACTTTACAAAAAGCCGGATACACAAGGTTAGAAGATTTCAAAGGCTCCATTGTTGTGCCTGTCTGTAGTGAGGAGCTACACCTCTCGCGGTGGTTCCTCAGAAGTGTCACGCTAAGTCTTTTCCATGTTTGATGAAGACGTTCTTCATGTCTTGGATCCATACTAATGTATAGTATTTGCTAGCTTTGTCCTTAAACAATCACCCGGCTCAGTAATATGCAGATGACTTCATTTCCTCCCAGTTAAGTGAAGCTTCTTATCTCCATTTCTTCAAGAAAAATTCCTTAATATTTTCCGAGATGTCTACTTAGCACTTGCTAGAGGGCCACCTGCCTTGTTGTGACACGAGTTTTCTCTCTCTCTGTTTTAATACTTCTTTTATCTTTTTTCATTTACTACACCCACTACTGAGAGGTTACAATACCTCCGGGAACTGACCCTCCTTGTATCGCAGTCTTCTGAACAGGAGAGATACTTGCAAAATAAAGCCCGGAATTTTCTTTTTTTTTTCCTTCCAGTCTGTCTCTTGTGTCTGCTGATATTCTCTCTCACTACCTTTATCCAGGGATTAAACTGAGCCAAAGCACACAAAGCTGCGTGGATCTCGCTTCCCTGTCACTCACAGCTGACTGTAACCTCTGTAGATTAGAGTTTCGGAGAGGGGAGCAAACAAATTTGGATTCTCGATTTAACACCGTTTTTTTTCCCCTCGTTTAACCCTTCCCACAGCTCTCTGAGTACTCAGTCACTCAAGAAAAGTCATTGATTGAGGAATAAAGCAGAAATGACAATATCAATGCACCAGGGTTGGGTTTAGTTGTATCACGATGGGGCTCATTTACTCATTTATCCAGTTCCCCGAAAGTGCATTGTCCGTGTATAATGTGCTGTGCAGGGAGCCACTAAGATTGTGTGCCCAATATCCTGCATGTGTCGCTTCCCCGCTCAGGTCCCCGGAGTTCACCTTCTTCTTCCTGGTGCATGTAAGTGCATTGTCCATGTATAATGCGCTGTGCGTGGAGTCACTAAGATCGTGTGCCCAATATCCTGACATGTGTCGCTTCCCCTCAGGTCCCCGGAGTTCACCTTCTTTTCCTGTGCATGTAAGTGCAATTGTCCATGTTATAATGCGCCTGTGCGGGAGTCACTAAGATCGTGTGCCCAATATCCTGCATGTGTCCTTCCCGCTCAGTCCCCGGAGTTCACCTTCTTCTTCCGGTGCATGTAGTGCATTGTCCCGTGTAATAATGCGGCTGTGCGGGAGCCCCTAAGATCGTGCCCAATCCTGCATGTGTCGCTCCTCGCTCAGGTCCCTGGAGTTCACCTTCTCTCCCTGTGCATGTAAGTGCATTGTCCGTGTATATGCGCTGTGCTGGGAGTCACAAGATCGTGTGCCCGATATCCTGCAGTGTCGCTTCCCCCTCAGGTCCCTAGAGCTCCACCTCTTTTTCCTGGTGCATGTAAGTGATTGTCCGTGTTATAATGCGCTGTGCAGGGAGTCACTAAATCGTGCGCACCGATATCCTTCATGTGTCACTTCCCCTCTCAGGTCCCGAGTTCACCTTCTTCTTCCTGGTGCATTAAGTGCATTGTCCGTGTATAATGCGCTGTGCGGGGAGTCACTAAGATCCTGCGCCGCTATCCTGCATGTGTCCCCCCTGCTCAGGTCCCCGGAGATTTACCTCTCCCTACCGGTCATGTAAGTGCATTGTCCCGTGTATAATACCTGTGCGGGGAGTCCTAAGATTCCTGTTGCCCGAATACTGCATGTGTCCCTTCCCCGCTCAGGTCCCCGGAGATCAACCTTCTCTTCTGGTGCATTTAAGTGCAGTGTCCGTGTATATGCCGCTGTGCGGGGAGCACTAGATCCGTGCCGCATATCCTGCATAGTGTCGCTTCCCCGCTCAGGTCCCCAGTAGATCACCTTCTTCTTCCTTGTGCATTTAAGTGCAGTGTCGTGTAAATGTGCTGGCGGGGATTTCACGTAAGCATCCCCTGCCGAGTCCCGATTTACTCCGCATGTGTCGCTCCCCCTCATGTCCCAGAGTTCACCTTCTTTCTCTGTGCATGTAGTGCATGTCCGTTATATGCCGTGCGGGGAGTCACTAAGATCTGCCCGATATCCGGCATGTGTCGCTTCCCGCTCAGGTCCCCGAGTTACCTTCTTCTACTGGCCATGTAAGTGCATTGTCCTGTATAATGCGCTGTGCGGGGAGTCCTAAGATCCGGTCCCGATATCCTGCATGTGTCGCTTCCCCCTCAGGTCCCCAGAGTCACCTTCTTCTTCCTGGTGCATGTAAGTGCATGTCCGTGTATATGTGCTGTGCGGATTACTAAGATCCTGCCACGATTACTTGCATGTGTCGCTTCCCCACCAGGTCCCCCAGAGTTCACCTTCTTCTTCCTGGTGCATGTAAGTGCATTGTCCGTGTATAATGCGCTGTGCAGGGAGTCACTAAGATACTGCACCTGATAACCTGCATGTGTCGCTTCCCCGCTCAGGTCCCTGGAGTTCACCTTCTTCTTCCCCGTGCATGTAAGTGCATTGTCCATGTATAATGCGCTGTGCGGGGAGTCACTAAAATCGTGCGTCCGATATCCTGCATGTGTCGCTTCCCCGCTCAGGTCCCCGGAGTTCACCTTCTTCTTCCTGGTGAATTTAAGTGCATTGTCTTGCGACACAATTTGATCCTGCGCTCAGTCCGAATTAGTGAGATCGTCCGATGGTATACCCTCCGATTCCTGTTGCATGTAAGGAGCGCAGCTGCACCAAAAATCAATTGTGCCTAAGTCCTCAGAAGATCTGTACATAGTTCTCCAAGATGTCTGGAATAACCTCCCTACCAAGGTCCTTCCAAAAGTAACAGCAAGTGTACACGGAAGGAAGGGCACACTAAATATTGGTTTGATTTCAATTTATTTTTTGTTAATTCATTTAACTCTAGCCTTTTATTCACAAATCAATAGCTCTTGGGATGCAGAAAAACGTTGCCTATTATCCTGATTGCCAATGTGCAGCCATCTCTGCGCTATCCTCCTCATTTTAGCCTGGCTCTGCATTAGCTTGTCTCCAGGCTGTGCTGATTTCTCTTAGGTTTCCTTCTAGTTGTTTACAGATCCGAACTCACAGGTGGAGAGCATCTGCTTCTCCCTGCTCACAGAGACTGTAGGAGGGAGAAGTGCTCTGTGTGTGTAGCTGAGAGATGAGTGTGAGTAGATCTGTGGATGCACAAGACTCCTATAGAGAATAGTAACGACCAATCCCTCCATTCGTCTCTAATTCTGTAGATCTTACTCTGACTCTCTCTGCACCTCCAGATGTATCCCTCTGCACCCCTTCACCGATTGGACACCTTCTGCACAGTTCAGTAAAGCTATTACTCACAGACTATACACTTCATGTAACCTTTTCACTGCTTGTTTCTACTACTTATTAAATTCTTCATTCTCCTCCGTGTGATGAAAGCTGCCAGGCTAGTCACTATATACGTCCTGTATATACACTATGCAGTGGTTAGTAAATTTAATTATAGGAATCTCACTGAATTTTTTGTTAAATTACTGAATGTGAAAGCACAAGCTATCATAAAAAGTGAGGGCAACCTTAATTTGACTCAGATTCAGTGCAGATACTGAAATAAAGTAGCCTTTTCACTGCTACTAAGAAAGATTTTTGACAAGTAGTTTTTGAACAGAAAATGCCATAACTATAACTCTATTTTTGTTGAACTTCTTTTTAAAGCAATCTTTCTTTGCAGAATATCTTTTTTCATACATCTGCCTTTCATTTTTGCACAGTCCTGTATCTACATGGTATCCATCCATGTTTTCAAAAAGTAACCGGCCTCCCAGAAGCTTGACTTAGCCTTTGGTAGTGGGTACCCCAAGTGGTAAACCAGGGAGTTTGTTCACACTAAGTATGGGATCAGGAGGACCAAGGCCCCCAAACCAAGTTGGGGCTCCAGGAGGACTGCTACTATTTGTGAGTATCCTGCTCTTGGCATATATTCCGCCATGACTGGGAAAACACACTAGAAAATGCCTGAAAGGGCTCAAGGAGGATGAATTTTCCATGTTGGGAAGAGTAGGTAAGGGAGGGCCTACAAGACCTCCCATCTCTGAACTTCATTACCATAAATCCCCAGGGAATTCAGATTAGCGCAGAATCAAAGTTTTCATGAAATTTACACTAATTTCTTTCATCTAATTTGATTCCCTCGTCTCTAATAGTCAATATCAAATTTTGAAAGTCCAACATCCAGGCATCAGTTCTGAGTCACATTTAACTGAATGGGATTGAACTGCAATACCAAGCACAGCCACTATAAAATACCCTGTGCCCTGCAGGGTGAGCAGATAAGAGGCCACAGTGCTCTGCTTAATGCTGAAGTCTCCGAGGATCCTAGTGAGATTATCAGTGCTACAAATAAACCCCCATGATACACATCACCCACAGCAGTTGAGTTGTTCCTTTGGCATCTTATTGGGTTACCGTCGTCTTACTATAGAGGAGGTGGTTTGGTTTCCTGGTGGTGAAGTATGAAGTGACACATAATATGTTGTATTACATCGGATATTACCGGCTTGTAAGGTTTAGAATGACCTGCAAAACGCATTAGAAAGTATCTGGTAGGACGATACAAGGAGGCGCAATGTTCTGCAGATGTTTAGAGGGATATCCAGTCATAAATTCCACTAAGCTTTTCTTACTCTAGGAAAACAGGAAGGTCACAGACCCCATAGGCACACAGACATGACCCCCGCTGCTGCCATGAAGCGCTGGGAGATTCCCGGTGTAGAGGATTTCTATGAGCCAAAGTAAACTATTGAAAGAAGATGTGTCAGACGAGGCGAGCGGTCATTGTATAAATACTGCTCCTGGGGCTCCGGGGTCTATAATGATCAGAATCTATAAATACACCCCAAGAATAGGAATATCCCTCTCATTAACCATGTGCATGGTCTGATAATATGGAAAAAGTAATAATGGGCACCATAGTGTAAGGGGGATGGGTTATCGGGGCACTGTTCCACCTAACTGGTTTGGGTTTGGGCTGTACCCAAGAGCATTGTCCAAGTCATGGGTGTAACGAGGAGAGGCGGGGCCCGTAGAAGACTTCTCATTGGGTCCCTCCTACCCCTCAGAATATATATATATATTTTTATACCCTTACACATATATACACACATGTATGCACTGATATATACATTTATACACAGATCTGTCACACGGCAGGAATTATAGATGAGAGGTCCCTAGTCCTGTCGTTCTGCTGTTCCCTCCCCGACATTTCATGCTGTGTATTGTGGAAGATGTGCCCTGTTATATACATATTGGGGCAGATTTACTTACCCTGTCCATTCGCGATCCAGAGGCGCGTTCTATGTGGAGGATTCGGGTCCGGCCGGGATTCACTAGGGTAGTTCCTCCGATGTCCACCAGGTGTCGCTGCTGCGCTGAAGTCCATCGGAACGTACTGAAGATCACCGCCCTACGCTGGGAGCAGGTAAGCGCGTGTCCAGCGCCACATTTTTTTTTAAATGCGGCAGTTTTTCCGAATCCGTCAGGTTTTTTATACAGCAGGTGAGAGGATAGAGGTAGCAGGAGTGTAGCGTCTACGCCAAATGTGGAAGGTAACGCAGCGCCAGAGAGAAACCGCCATTGTTACACATATTGAATTGTTGTATCAGCTGCTCCATGTTTTCCTACTGCACATGGATCATTGTAACAGGAATAACATTGTACAGGTGTAAAAGACTCAGCGGAGGTGCAGATCAGAAATATCGCTGGTATCGTATTGTGAGATAAAACACTCAGCCACGTTACCCTAATGGTAGAACTGTAGCAGGTTCACCACAGGGGGGTCAAAAATTATCCTAGAGGTCTTCAATCCATTGCCTCAATGAAAAATTCGGTATAAATTCGATCCTAAAATGTTTATTTGATCTTACACTTGATATATTTTATGTACCATATATACTCGAGTATAAGCCGAGGCCCCTAATTTTACCACAAAAACCTGGGAAAACCTATTGACTCGAGTATAAGCCGAGGGTGGGAAATGCATTGGTCACAGCCTCCCCAGTATATAGCCTGCCGGACCCTGCCCCATAGTATATAGCCAGCACCTGCCCCCATTATATAGCCTGCCAGCCCATATCCCCCAGTATATAGCCAGCCCCCTGCCTCAGTATATAGCCAGCAGTGGGGGACGCCGGAAAGGTGAGTTTTTATATTTTTTTAACTCGAGTATAAGCCGAGTTTGGGTTTTCAGCACATTTGTTTGTGCTGAAAAACTAGGCTTATACTCGAGTATATATGGTATATATATATATATATATATTATGTTTCAATGCATTATTCAGGTAAATAATAGAATCAACTGGAAACTCATCAATCTAGGAAGGAAAGAGTTAAGCGTCCATGCTTATGAGGACTCATCCTCGAAGAGCCATATTCACAATCTGTTGGATTTTTCCTAGCCAATTCCATTCTCACAGTAAGGTATAGTGGTCTCCCAGGACGCGCTGGGTTTTATTAGCGCCTGATAGATCTCCTGTAAATAGAGAGAATATAATAATCTCCAAATTAGTCAAATAAAAATACATTTTGGGCATCATAACTTACGGTGAAGTGCAGTAACATTTCTTGATTCTTTAGTGAGCTCTTCAATTGCAAAAAATAACCTCTAAAAGTGAATGAGATTACAGAATAAGGAAGTATAAAAGTAGATGGGGGGGGGGGGGGGTTGGTCAGACAAAGGCTAGTAACAAGTAACAAAAACGGACACGTCATGGAGAAGTATGAAGTTTACTGAATCCATAGATACATTTGGTCGTATTGGGGCAAGTGCAGTGTTATTGCCTCTGTGCAGGAACGGCAAGGGGAGGATTGGAACACATTGGGGCTCATTTACTAAAGGCCCGAATCGCGTTACCTGAATATTTCCAATGTGTGCCAAATTTCCCTGAATGGCCCCGGGATTTTGGCGCACGCAATCGGATTGTGGCGCATCGGTGCCGGCATGCACACAACGGAAATCTGGGGGCGTGGCCATAAGAAAACCCGACGGATTCGGAAAAACCACCGTATTTTTTTAAAAAAAGTGTTGCTGGACACGCGTTTACCTGCACCCAGCGTAGGACGGTGAACTTCAGTGAACTCCGACAGAATTCAGCGCAGCAGCGACACCTGGTGGACATCGGGCGCACTACCTAAGTGAATCGCCGGAAGACCCGAATCCTCATCGGAGAACGCGCCGCTGGATCGCGATAGGACCGGGTAAGTAAATCTGCCGCGTTGAATACTTAATGTAGGTGAAGTCTAAAGCTAGACCCATGGAAAACCACTAGATTTTTACACTTGGACACGGAGTAAGGCTGCATTCACACTACAGTATGGGGGACGTATATACGTCCGACGTATATGCGGCTGATATACGTCCCCCCATACACTTCTATGGGCTCGCGGCGCCCTACGGGAGCGGTACGGTGCAGCACACATGCGGCACCGTACCGCTCCGTAGCCCGGGAAAAGATAGGACATGTCCTATCTTTTCCCGTATTACGGCGCCGCGGCCACACATCGCTATGGAGAGGGGCGGGGGTGAGCTGCGCTCACCTCCTCCCCCCGCGCTGCCGTGTGCCCGCCGTGCTACGGTGCGGGGGGCTCACGGCAGTGGGAATGTAGCCTAAGAAAGGAGCTGTTGACTTGTTAAATAGTCGGTTGTTGGGAGGCCTCAGCTCGGAGAGCTGGAGGAGTTACCAAACTGTTTCAACATTGGTCTGGACGCCATGTCAGGTATAAGAAACAAAGACAGTATTAGTCTTCCCGTCATAGTTGGAACCAACGAAGCCACCAGGAATGAGAACCTGGTAGTGAACAAATAAGGCACATTTACTAAGCGTCCGAATCGCGTTTTTTTCCGCCGGGTTTTCCGAATGTCACCGTTTTGCTCCAATTTGCCCCGAGTTTTTGGCGCACGCGATCGGATTGTGTCGCATCGGCACCGGCTTGCATGTAACGAAAAACAGTGGGCATGGCCGTCAGAAAACCCAACGGATTCGGAAAAATCGTGCTATTTAAAAAAAGTGTCACACACTTACATGCACGAGGAATAGGATGGTGAACTCCGGCGGACCTCAGCGCAGCAGCGACACCTGGTGGACATCGGGCGCACGACCTTAGTGAATCGTCAGAAGACCCGAATCCTCGTCGGAGAAAGCGCCGCTGGATCGCGACAGGACCGGGTAAGTAAATGTGCCCCAAATTGTCTGGGCATATGGGTCATTGTACCATTCCCTCTGGGTTCTTGGATGGCCAACAAACCAGAAGGTCAAGACCGGTTTCAGTCTCGACAAGTTCACATCACTGCAAAATATTGTGTTTCCATTCCAGATAAACAAAACAGAATCCAAATATGAAAGTTGAACGCGGCGTCTTCTGTTCACTTCCTGTTCTCTGTAAGATCCTTCCATCAGGTGTTTGCTGTAATGGTCACCATAAGGACTTGCACCTTGTGCTCATCACATGGCGCGTTCTAGGCCCATAAGGCACTTCACTTATTGCTTATGTTTTAAACTAAGACAATGGAGGGGGCTTTCCTCTGTCGTTAAGACCCAATAGGGGTGATGAAAGTTTTTCTGTATGGGGGGGGAGGGTCATTTTAAGGTTTGAAATATAAAAGGGGACAAGGACATGAAGCGGTTACCAGCTGGGCGCCAGGTATAACGTGTAATCAAATTCAGTGTTCTGGGTGGGGGGTTCACTTTGAGACTCAAAAATGAGAAATGGAGACCATCACCCAAGACATGGATGGTAACTAGAAGAGTCAAACAGCACCTGGAAGTCGCCAAGTAGTATCGTTACCATTGCCAATCGGCCTTCTGTCCTTTATTAAATGAAAACTTTTTCTTGCGCTATAGGACATCTGGCCTCATCTACAGATGCAGAAATACAGCAAACATTACATTTTTAATATCTATACAGAATGCAAATGGTACGGACATGACATCCTCAATACCGGTAACATATGGCAAATCTGCGTCTCTCCAATCCACTCACATAAAAAGTTGCCGGATGAAATAGAAGACACAATTTGCTTACTCATACATATAATACCTCTCTGAAGTTATTAGTCCCTGATCTGCTCTTTATGCTGGGGACATTTCAAGCGCACAAGGCTGAAGCCATTGCGTGAATAGTACAACAGGGGAAACTTCCTTCACCCCGACGGTTTGCGAAATAAGAAGAGGCACAAAGTGAGACACGGAGTGAAACTTCATAATGATGTTACCCCCAGCGCTTCCAGCATTGTTATCAGCAACCGCCTTGTCTTCAGGATAGCGGAGGCTCCATCCGACGTCAGGAACGTGGCCCGAGCCTGCTATGAATGTGGGATCTCATATGTTCACCGTTGATTAGAAAGCATTACTGGGATTGTCCTTTTGGGCTTTACACAAGTAATAAAAACACTTGCCCTGATTTGAAACCAGCAGACACCAAGAGGATTTGCTGATGGCTAATGAGAAAGCCAGGGCTTGCTCAGATCAGCGGGGACCTTCTTGCTGGGGTCTGTAGATTACTGCCGTTAATATGGACTGGATGCCTACGGAACTTTGCCCGGTGGTGGGAAAATGCAATAACTTTATCGAAGCATCAGCATAACGAGTTTTTGTTTTGTATAATAAGCCATCAGACTTTCTTGTTTTCCCCTACAAGTCCTACAAGTGATCCAGACGCTGTTCACGTTCGATGTCAAACCAAAGGGGTGACTTAAATACTGCATAGACAATGGGGCACATTTACTAAGGGTCCGAAAGCCGCACTTTCGTCGGGTTTCGCGATTATTTCCGTTTTGCAGTGAATTGGCCTGGGTTTTTGCCACACGCAATCGGATTGTGCCACATCGGCACCGGCTTGCTTGCGACAGAAATCGGGGGCGTGGCTGCCGGACAACCCGACGGATTCAGACAAACCGCAGATTTTAAAAAAGGAATTTTGGCGCAAGGTCAAGCACTTACATGCACCGGGAAGAAGCAGGTGAACTCCGGCGGACCTCAGCGCAGAAGCGACACATGCAGGAACTCGGGCACATGATCTTAGTGAATCGTGCCGGACCCGAATCCTCATCGGACAATGCAACGCAGGATCGGGATGGGTAAGTAAATCTGCCCCTATGTGTAGACAGTCTGGCCAATAAAAAGCAGTCTAGTCATAGTTCCGGTCTCTAAAAGATTCCCCATCACTGTCATAGTTTATATATCTGGAGAATAGTGATGTCATCTGATAGACTGGGAGCAAAGGGGATGTCATCTACTATCTTGTAATATTCCGCAATCTAGTATAGCAACATCATCTTCCATATCGGAGACATATTTGGTGATATAATATGTTATGTTCTAAGGGTGGAGATGTCATATATTTGGAGTAATGTTATCCATTATATTTGGACAGAGGGGGAATAATCGAACAACGTGTCAGGGCACGTGGATTTTGGTTAGGGACTACTAGGGCAGTATTTTTAGGGTGAATCTTTCGGGACTGCCCTTGCAAGTCATTGCCCACTTAAGGATTAGTGACACCTCATGGCTTTCTAGGGAAATTACCCATGGTGACCTGTTATGACGTGAAACTGGCTTATAATGTATAGATTTTCGGGTGAGACCGTTCTATTTCCCTACTGGCAGAGGTGGTATGGAATGTACAGGCACATGACGGTGCAGCCGTAATATAAATTTATGTATTTTGAGGTGTTGATTGATTTTAAATGTCTTTATTAAAAGTTATATACATTATATATGGGGGAGGGGCAAATGAAAGGGGACATTAAGGAGGTCATTAAGGACCAGGGGCACTAGAGGTCATTTAGAGGAGCAGGGGCACTAGGGGTCATTTAGAGGAGCAGTTGAACAAGGGCATAACCGTGGGACTCAGGGCCACTAGGGGTCATTACGGGAACAGAGTCACTAGGGAATCATTGAGAGGAGCTGGGGCACTAGGGGTCATTCAAAGGAGTAGGTGCAATAGGGGGTCAATAAGGGGAGAAGTGGCACTAAATGGTCATTAAGAAGAGCAGGGGCACTAGGGCGTCATAGAGGGATGCCGGGTTCAAGGGGGTCATTAAGGGAAAAAGGGGCCCTGGGGGTCATTAAAGGAAGCAGAGGCACTAGGGGACACAAAAGAGGTGGCACAAAAGAGAGAGAGAGCACTTTTAAGGTGGGTCATAAGAAAGTTGGGGACTCTATTGAGAGGGGGCACTAAAATTGATAAAAATATATTTTTTTAAAATTTACATCAGGTTGGAACCTAGTGCTATTACTATAGTGATTATTATAGTCACTTAAATAACTAATCAAAATTTTTGGAGACCCAGATTATAGAGAAAGGTTGCCCCATTTTAAGAAAACCCATATAAAAACATGCAATTGTTGCAAAACATCAGCTCACGGTTTGTACCCTAATATTGCCAGATCCCTTGCATGGAGCCGGCACCAAGTCTAGACTACATTTTATGCAGACGCTGCAAGAAAATGTCAATTTTTTGTAGACATTTGCCACTTCTGACACTTCTCATCCATGATCCCCTTTTATAAAAGAAGCGGGAGTCTGAGTCGCATCTTTTTATAGAATCCGGTGTGTAGCCGCCTCGCGGAGCCGGTGTAAACGCTATTTATGATTGTGCTTTAGGGCATTAGAAGGCGATACTGTCAGAGGCATAAAACAAATATATGCAGCAGACACTTTTTAGGATATTTTAGATGGAAGAAGCTAAAAGTTACCATAGGTGATTTGACTTGTGGGCTGCTGGGGGCACAGTCCTTAAATCTGAGGGTTACTGCTGTCAGGCCGAGACCTTTTTCCTCCTGTCAGATTTATCACGATACAGAAAACAAAAAATCCCCCCAGCCTGCAGCATTTAGTGTGCAAAGACCTCTCCTCAACATTTAGTAAGAGTGGAAATCAGGAAAGCAGCCTGTGACCTTCCATTTATGTGACAGCGGTGCGGTCCCAGGAGCGGCTGATGCCTCCTCTGATATTTGGAGAAGTGTCATGTTTTCGTTATATGGGAAACTGTCATATTGCTGTTGTCACAAAATAAAACACTTCTTACAGTTATCATTTTTCTTGTTTGTTATGTGTGACCTGAGCAATTGACGGCTTGTTTGTGATTTTTTTTATTATAACTATTTTTTTTTTTTTCATCATTTTACTCTATAGCTAAGAGCGTTTTCTCTGAGATCTAAATAGAACGATTTTGTCACCTGAAGCAGCGGAAGTGAGCGGTGGCTTCATAAGTCATCGGTGAGAACGTCACCGTCCTAACCGATAGAAAAATAATAATTAGAAGATTTGTATATTATTAAATGGTTTGTATGAATTTATTAGATTTTTTTTAATTTGTTCCCCAAATGCAAAGGACATAATAAAATGTTCTTACCTTGGTTTTTCCTTTGTGAAGAAGATGTGCGGTTACTGTATGTGGCAGCCGCAACCATCAAGCGGTAGAGCAGTGTCAGCCATAGACCAGGCTGCACATGGGCTCTCCGCCTACATACAGCGTGACTGTCTCTCCGTGGCGGTGTCCCCGGCCCTCACTTACCTCTCCACCATCCTGCTCCCACCCAGGCTAGGCTGCACGGAAGTCCCCGCTCCCTAGGGTGCGCACACATCGGCACTCGAAGATTTAATGGGGAAGCGCACCGCTGATTGGCGCTGGACACTTCCGGGTTCCTATTTCAGTCGGCGGCTCCCATCACTCCCTGCCCGATCTTTGAGCTACCAGCCTTAGAGAAAGCTTCCTTGCTAGCACCCTGTGTTCCCGATTTTCCTACGCCTGATCTCCTGTTGTTGACCCCTGGATCCGACCGCTGCATCTCTGCCGCCTGCCCTGACCACCTGCGTGTGGTCCGAGTGGTCCGAGTCTGCCCGCTGAATCTGTAACTAGACCTTGGCTGTTACCGCCGGCTAGTCGCGGCGGGTTCTGGTGAAGACCGGGTGCCACTCAGACTCCGCTCCAAGGTGTCGGCTAGGACCTCCTCCCGCGGTGGTCCAGGGGATCACTGACCCACGAGTCCTGACAGTGACTTCCCATGTTGGCCTCACAAGGTCTCAGGAGTCAATTTGACTCATTGGAGATACTGGTCAGCCTAGTTGACCACTGGTCTGAACTGAGGTTCCTGCTAGGACATTTCCTGCTGTTACAACCAGGAAATCTACAGCCCTGCTAACCCTCTGAGCGACGGAGTTCACAACCAGCCTGTTACCTACTGCTGTGCAGTGTCCAAATAAAGGATCCACATTTATCAAAAAAGTAGCCAAAACCATGCCATTACCATCATGGGCCTCCCTCATAACATCTGCCAGACACTAATCACCTTGCAGGGAGACATCTTGTTACCAACGTGGCCTCCCCCTTTTCTTGCTTCTCCTTGCCTTCCCAAATGGGTGTGGATGAGGCCTACAATGGAATCCAGGCTGCCGTAACACCTGTGGCCCAGTCACCAGCCAGTTACTCCAGGTTCCAGTCCAGGTTCCTCCTGTGCACCTATTTCTAATGGTCCCTGTCCATTCCCTGTGCACCCGATGTTGTCAAAGAGAACTTTAACTGGAAATGTCTTAACATTAGGTCCCTAAGTCGTTCTTCGCAAAGTTGTGTTGATATCCGATCTTATTCCTGTGGCAAGACTTTGTTTCTGCTCTACAATTCTGTATCCTATGTCCTTGTCTTGACCTTTTTCCATGGTTTGCACCTTTCACATTGTCTTCCAGTGCCCCAACACTAGCCTATCCCTGACTACTCTCTGCTTGACGCCTGGTGTTCCACATATCCTGTGCAGAGCTTTCACCAGTATCGGAAGTACTCTGAGAGGTAGGTACCTCGTGTTCCTATCAGAACCTCGTGCCTAGACCCACATAGGGGGGGTTAAAGGGAGAAAACCATCAGGGTCACATTAGCCCTTGTGATTAGAAAGGCCTGGGGGGGTCCAATGGGTCAGAACCCCCAATGGTGTCATGAATTAGGAAGAGTACAAATTTTTGCTTTTGGTGGTTCCACAACAAATAAGATTAGTAAACCGATAAGACCATCAATTTCCCTGCACCACATCCGAAAGGCAGATAATTTCACGTATATATCAAAATCTCAATAAACCAGACCAAGTAAATTTCTTCTGCTCGGTATCACCGGAGAGGCAGCATCCTAATTATTTTATCCACGTGGTGCTCATTACCCGGAGCGGTCCAGGTGATGAAGTGTCTCCGCTCCATACTCTGTTTTATTATTTCATCGTCTGATTTATCTTTTGTGTTTTTGTTTTTAAAACTTTTTTTTAATTCTGTAATTTATTTTTCAATATATTTTGCACATGTAAGTTTGTTGTAAACATCGGAACTCGTTTCCCTTTTCGGTAACTGAGGTTTTTTCCTTTCCGCGTCGCGTTCTTGCCGCTCATCGCTAAAGTTTTGTTGGCTTTGACAGGAGATGTTTAAAGTAAAAGGATCTTCCATGATGAAATATTAACCTCCAATGTTTAATATAGTGTAAGAAGAGATTCAGTTATCCGGCGAGATATAGTAAGTGACCCATCAGAGGCTGAAAGCAAGAGGCATGAATTATTTCTTCTACTAAATAACTCATTCAGATCTTTACTGCTGCCTCCTATTAATCGGGGAATGTGCAATCGCTTTACCCTGTTAATTACTCTTTGCAGATCTGGAAAAACCTAAGTTGACTTTTCACTCGTGAAAGTGAAGAATAGAAAACTATTTTTGCTGTTTTTTCACCGCTCACATGCATGTTCCATGTGTCCTTTCTATATTATTTAGGAAGAGTTAATAAACGGAACACAAGAAATAAGTTATTTTACAATTATATGGAGTTTGAGCCCTTAAGGCAGAGCTGCAACCATAATTCTGTGCTGTGCCCATATATACAGGATAGGAGTAGTAGTACTGTGCTCTGCTCATATATACAGGATAGGAGTAGTAGTACTGTGCATGTGCCCATATATACAGGATGGAGTAGTAGTATGTGCTGGTGCTATTACGATGGTTGTTTGTGCTTGTGCCCATATATACGGGATAGTATCAGATTCTGGCATAATAAGATAGTAGAGTACGGTAGATGTGCTTACCATATATACAGGAGAGGAGTAGTAGTACTGGTCTGTGCCCATATATAGAGGAGGAGAGTAGTATGTTGCTGTGCTCCATATATACAGGTAGGAGTGTGTTACTGTGCTGTGCCATATATACAGGTAGGAGTAGTAGAGCTGTGCTGTGCCATTATATCAGGATAGGTCGAGTAGTACTGTCGGCCCATATAAACAGGATAGGAGTAGTAGTGACTGTGTGTGCTCCATAGTATACAGGATAGGGAGTGAGTAGTACTGGCTGTCTTTCAATATACAGGATAGGAGTAGTAGTACTTGCTGTGCCATTATATAAAGGATGGAGTGGAGTTAGTACTGTTGCTGTGCCATATAACAGGATAGGCTTGAGTAGTAGTACGTGCTCTGTGCCCATATATAACAGGTATAGGAGTAGTATACTTTGCGTGTACCATATATTAGATCAGGAGTAGAGTATGTGCTGTGCCCATATGATACAGGATAGGAGTAGTAGTACGTGCTGTACCCATATTACAGGATGGGAGGAGTTAGTAGTAGTACTGTGCTGTCCCCTTAATAAGCGATAGGGTAGTGTACTGTGCTGTGCCACATATATATACAGGATAGGAGTAGTAGTACTGTGCTGTGTCCATATATACAGGATAGGAGTAGCGATACTGTGTGCCCAATCTATACAGGATAGGGATAGTAGTCAGTACGTGCTGTGCCCATATATACAGGATAGGAGGCAGTAGTAGTGCTTGTGCCCCTATATACAGGATAGGAGTAGTAGTACTGATGTGTACCATATATGACAGAATAGGAGTAGAGTACTGTGTGTGCCACTTATATTACAGGATAGGAGTAGTAGTTATGTCTCTAGGTTAGCTCGTCGCACATTTTAGTGCCAGACTAAGGTAGGAGTTATGATCTGTGGCTCCAATTATTACAGATAAGGAGTAGTAGTAGTACTGTGCTTGTGCCATATATACAGGTAGGAGTTATGAGTAGAGTACTGTGCTGTGCCCATATATACAGGATAGGAGTAGTAGTACTGTGCTGTGTCCAATATTACAGGATAGGAGTAGTATGTAGTGACTGTGACCCATTCATACAGGATTGAGTGTATGCGTCCTAGTTGGAGTAGTAGTACTGTGTCTGTGCCCATATTATACAGGATAGGAGGTAGTAGTAACGTGCGTGCCCTATATATATGATGAGAGTAGAGTAGTAGTGTGCTGTGACCATAATAGAATAGGAGTAGTAGTATATGATTGATCATGTTACAGGATAGGAGGAAGTAGTACGTGCTGGTCCCATATATAAGGATAGGAGTAGTAGTACTGTCGTGTGTGCATATATACAATAAGGGTAGTAGGGGTGCCGTAGGATAAGAGAAGTATTGTGCTGTGCTATATATACAGGATATGAGTACGTAGTACTATGACTGTGTCCAATGTTATGAAAGGTATTCTCAGTGCCAATAGGTAGGAGTAAGTAGTTGCTTGATGGCCATTAATCAGGATAAGGAGTAGTAGTACGGTGTTCTATACCTTTATACTGGATAAGGCTAGTTAGTAATGTGCAGTGTAACATATACAATGATAGAAGTAGTAGTACTGTAGTATCTGAACGTGAAGGAGGGGCCACCTCGTTGCATAGGGCCTGCCCTGGTTCGAAGCTGCATCTTCAGTCTATGGTATGTTTTTTTTACAACAAGGGGGACCCTGACAAACCATCCAATGTGTATGAGGGGCCCACGTTCTGCCCAAGGGCGAGAAGAAAGGACAGGAATATCAACATTTCAATCCTTTTGTTCCCAGAAGGACAATCATCCCCGTAGGAACACACGCACCCTCAGCTCAGCACGAGTGTTGCATGGCGGTCGTGGTGTTGTAAGGAGAGGCGGCTACTCAAGTGTCTATCCCCAGTAGATACAAAGTAAACACAAGCAGCAGCTGCTTCAGCAGCCAAGCCCAAGTTTCAGGTTGGGATTACAGAGACTCCCAGAAAGTTGGTTGGTGTTTGTGTGCCAGAAGTTAGAAAGTCATATTATGGAGAGGGAACGCCCACCAAACCCCCCTTGCTCTCCTTCCCGCCCCCTGGCTTCCCTCCTGCCGTTCGCCTCTCATCGCACGCCCATCTCTAGGAGCTCTTCTAACCACACCCCCTGGCTACATGGGCCGGGAAGTCCCTTTGAGATTCACTTATTAAAAATGAAAAATATAAAACAGCAAAGGTTCCCTTCTCCGCGATATGTGATCAACAAGAGCAAAGCATCCCCGACATAATAGGGAAGGGCCTGAAATCCGGGTCTGCTGATGCTTCAAGTGTTCACCTCCTCACAGTCACGAGGGAAGGAACAGAAAGAAATGGACCCCCCAACGAGACGACACCCCGGCTCCGAAACTGTAAGGAAGCAAAGAGCCACGAGGAGCAAAGGTTATTGTATCTAAAATGTATCTAAAGGTTCAATACTATAGTTACAAAATCACAGAAGCATCACTAATATGAGAACTACGCAATAAATAGGCAACAAGTCGAGCAGGATATTTACGAAGATTCATCCAGAACACGCTCATTACATAGCCAGAGACACAGTGAGCGCTTCAGGGCAGCGGAACAGCTGAGCAGTCGAACGAGGAGCGGCCCGAAGCAGCGAGCGAGAGGGGGGGGTACGAGCGATGCCAGAGCCAGCTAAGTGCCGCAAGAGGTACGAGCGAATGACTCTGGAGCCGCTGGCGCGCCGTCAGTAGGCAGAGAGGCCAGCAGAGCGATGCGAGCGAGGAGGCCGAGAGCGAAGCGCGAGCGGACTCGAGAGCGACGAGAGAGCGAGGAGAGCGAGCGAGAAGCGAGCGCCAGCGAGGAGAGCGATGAGGACGCCAGAGCGAGCGAGTCGAGAGCGAGGAGCGAGCGAGCAGCGAGCGAGGACGAGCGAGCGAGGGCGTAGCGAGAGCAGCGCCGAGCGAGCGAGCGAGCGAGCGAGCGAGCGACGAAGGAGCGAGCGAGCGAGCTGATGCCGAGCGACTAGCAGAGCGAGCGACGAGCGAGCGAGCGAGCGAGCGAGCGAGCGAGCGACGGAGAGCGACGCCGATAGAGCGAGAGAGAGAGGAGCGTAGCGAGAGAGCTAGCGCGGCGAGTCCGTAGAGAGCGAGAGAGCGAGAGAGCTCCTAGAAGAGAGGCGATCTAGCTCCAATGCGAGGAGTGATACGACGGCGATCATAGATTGATCTGAGCGAGAGATGCTATCTATTCCGAGCGATCGATTCTATCTATCTATCGAACGATTTGATCATGTGATCACCTGTGTTTGATATATATAACCGCCATTCACCTATGGCAAAGGAGAGGGAGAGAAAGAGCTGCGGAGGCCGAAAAAGTACGCGAGGTGAAATGGATGGACCTATGATAATGGAAAAACTTCAGGACTTCACGGGACACCCTGAGAGGCGGGAGTGCTGCTGAGTACAGGTGGTGTGCAGTGCAGTTGGAGCGAGCGAGCTATCTATCTATCTCCTAGCGAGAGACGAGATGAGCTGAGCGAGAGAGCGCCGAGCGAGGAGGCGAGCGAGCGAGGAGCGAGAGAGGAGACAGGAGCGCCGATGCGAGCGAGCGAGGAGAGCGGCGAGAGCGAGAGAGCGAGCGAAGCAGAGAGAGAGAGCGAGCGAGCTAGCGAGCGAGAGATCGAGAGAGAGAGGAGCGAGGGGCGAGCGAGCGAGCGAGGAGCGGAGAGCAGAGGAGAGAGAGAGAGAGCGAGCTAGCGACGAGCGTAGCGAGCGGAGCGAGCGAGACAGCGCCGACGAGAGAGGAGAGTCGCTAGATAGAGAAGCTAGAGAGCTAGCTAGCGAGCGCCTCTCGAGCAGCTTAGCATAGATCGAGCGATGTCAATAGATCGATCGATCGAGGAGATATCGAGGCGCCGATCTTAGAGATCTGAGAGAGCGATCGAGCTAGCTATCGAGCATCAGCGACTAGCTGCGATCTTACTCGAGCGGAGCGAGCGCGAGGAGAGATATAGCGAGAGAGCGCCGAGCGAATGTATCGATCATACTATGCAGGCGAGCGAAGGCCATTCGATCTATGCCGAGCATCGCTATCTAGCTACTCCAGAGAGAAGCCGCCTATGCGAGCGCAGCGATATCGATCTCGTATGCAACGATCGAGTATAGAGCTAGCGATCTATAGATCTATCGCCGAATCGATTGAGATGATCTCCTACATCTATGCGCTCCATGATATATATAGGATCGAAGATATCGATATCTATTATGCGTAGCGAGATATGTTAGCTATAGCGAGCTATCTATCGATTTCTATAATTATCGATAGATCGACGATTTTTGATAGTGCTACTGTGTTGCACCATCGCCATCACCTCTGTCAGGGAGCTGTAAGGTCTTGAGCCGAAACGGCGGCTGTATGCGGTACCCTCGGAACATGGACGAAACGGAGCTCTTCCCCTTGACCCGGAAGTCGGGATGCGGCGGTGACATGTGTGCACCAGGGGATCCAGTAGAGTATCAGCTCCGATTTATCTATCCAGAGAGGATGAGACGTATAGCGATCATCTAGCGACGAGTAGAGGAGCTTCCGAGGAAGATCGAGCGAGAGATCGAGGAGATCGGGAGCGATGGAGCATGGCTAGGAGTAAAGACTTTGAGTTCGCGAGAATCATAGAGTAGCGAAGTAACCATAGTCACATATTGGTTCATTATAGAAGCTGTATCACAAAATTCTTGGAATGTTTAATAAATTTTTCATGTGGAGGATATGCAGAGGGGGGGGGGGCTATAATCAGGTCCTCATGTGTTGGTGTGTTCCAAGACCCCTTCTACTATCTAAGGCATATTTCACACTGCCGTTGCCCGCCCGTACCGTAGCGGGCACGGCAGTGTACCTAAGCATCCTTGGCCCCGGCTGCCCGTATTCTGGAAAAGATTAGGACAGGCCAGCACGTGTTCGGCACCGTACCGCCCCCTTAGGGTGCCGGCGCCATTGCTGCCTATTGGTGGCCGTAGATCGCCGTATAAGGCTACATTCCATATCCGTCCCCCATAGGCACAATGGGGCCGCACCGTACCGTTTCCGACCCGGGAAAAGATAGGACCTGTCCTATCTTTTCCCGTAATACGGCGGGCCGTGCCGCCATAGTTGCTATGTAGAGGGGCGGGGGTGAGCTGCCGCCTCCCTCCTCCTCCTCTCCCCCGTACACTGCCGTTGCCCCTACGGTAACGGTAACGGCGGGCAACTGCAGTGTGTATACCTTAGAATGTGTAGTGGTAGGTAAGAAGCTCTTTAAAGATATTACATTGGAGCCAGGAACTTAAAAGGACAATCGAGCATCAGTTTTACTGAGGCAACTGTGTCCTAATAGAAGTTGTCTGGGCGGACAATGGTTTTTAGGCTTCTAGTACTTATATACTTGATATCTCCGTGGTTGTGGAAATATCGATTTCATCAAAGTTAGGCTCACACCACCCACCGGGAGCTCGCATTTCTTAATTTATGCACTCCCCCAAGTGTGGTCTAAGCGACCTATAGACTTACAGTAAAAGAAGTCCTGAAGAACTGGTCCCCAGAAAACTATATATTAGGAAACATCTACATCACTAACTGATGCTCGATGTCGCTTGTAAAGTTTTCCCCTGTTGATACTTTTTAAACATAGAACATGAAGATATCAGATTGGCATCAAGAAATGAAGTGAAGCTTCTCCATTCATATTAATTATATATGAGTGACTTCTGACGTTGCCACTTATTAATCAGGGCAGTGCTATGTTAATCAACATGGACAATGCACTTGAAGTCGATTGATATTAACTAAAAAGCAATAATAGACGATGCCGTAGGATTCCTGAATCCACCAATCCATTAAAATGATGAGAACATCACGTCAGATTACTAATGATGGGCAGTAGAGTATGAAGACCGGGTAACAGCTATGAAGCACATGTATCCTTTTAGTTTCGGAGCCATAAGACCTCATATGTTGCACAACACCTCAAAGTGAAAGCAATGGTGGCAGATTACTTACCGGAACCCTTCGCGATCAGGGCGCGTTTCTGCGGTGGAATTCGGGTTTTCCGGCGAATTCACTAAGGTAGTTCCTCCGACGTCCACCAGGTGGCGCTGCCTGGCTGAAGTTCCCCGAAGGCCCCGGATGCCCCCCCCCCTCTTTGAAGTTCACCGTCCTTTTCCTGTGGGAAAGGGAAGCTCGCGGCCCCCCACACCTTGTTTTTTTTTAAATGCGTCAGTTTTTTCCGATCCGTCGGTTTTTAGTTCGGTTCCACGCCCCCCAATTTTCCGTTGCGTGCATGCGCGCAATGCGCCACAAATCCGATCGCGTGCGCCAAAATCCCTTGCCAATGCAGGGAAAATCGGCGCAATCGGAAATTTGTCGGGCACACCGTCGGGAAAACGTGAATCTTTGCCTTATTACATGCCACATGATTCTGTAACCAAAAAGTTAGTGATGATAGCGAATGGGGGTCCTGTGTCCACATTTGAACAGAACCATAATTAGACATTAGTGATGAGTGGACAATTAAAATGCGGGTTTGTCCTAGTTTGGATGTTAACAGTTTAAAGTCCACAGGGCCTTTAAAACTCTGCGGCGCCAAGCACGAACACTAACCAAGGGCAGCTTGTTTCAACATTTTCGGAGTTGCTCCTAGGAACATAACCAGTGTTGCAGACCAATCATGGACCTTAACCATGGGGGATGTTACAAACTGGCCCGGCCCGGTCCTGAGCTTCATAATGCCCGCATCCAACTCTTTTGGAGGATGAATGCTGTAGCAACATTTAAACAGGTTAGTGGGGCAGGACGATAATCCGCAACGAGACCTAAACATTTTCCAGGTATTTCCTTAGTATAAAAGGCGTAACAGAGTCACACGCCGCGTTCGGGGATCCCCTTTTTTCAATGAATTTAAAAGTCCTGTCCTTGGTATTGTCCAGAGGTGCGTCCCAGCATTTAACCGATACCCCGATAAGTGGGGAGCTCTGGGGGGAGGGTTTTTATTGTGTGACAACCCCTTTAATTTAGGTATAATAATTATAAGTAAAAAAATTCCGGAAATTATAGTTAGTGGAGTGAAAAATAGAGAACCAATACATCTTTCATATAAGTCAGTACAAAGACGTAGAGGACAATTAATACTGTCATGTATATAAACCTATAGAGATAAATTAAAAAGAAGAGAAATCTCTGACGACAAAAGAATTTAAAGTGGAACTCTAACGTGATAATCTGAAGAAAAGTTTTCTTCTTCTCCTCTTTTTCTCTCTTTCTTCCGCGTGTACATTTTTATTGTAATGTATTCCTAGTTATCCATCTGATTTTTTGCTTTCCCGAAGCCAAAATGTGAGGACTTGCTTAAAAGGACACGTTTCCCTAACCGTAACCGGGATCTTATGACATCACTTAGGACTGGGCAAATGATTGATCCACCAGAATACTTTTGGAGACCACCTGTACTCCAGATCTTTGAAATGTAGTCAAACTTGTTATAGTCTCAAATATTGACCCATGGTCATCTTCAACTTACCGTAATTGGTTGCTTATGGTTTTCCTTCATCTGGAGGCCACAAAGTAAATTGTTCGAATTACCTATAAATAACCTTGGAGAAGACCGTACCTTGGGGCAGATTGACTTACCCAGTCCTTCGGCGAGCCAGCGCGCATTCTCCGACGCTGATTCGGTCTCCAGCGATTCACTAAGGTAGTGCGCCATGGTCTGCGCTGAAGTCCGCCGAGTCCGCCGGAGTAACCAAGCTAAGCTGGTGCATGTAGTGCGTGTCAAGCGATCACTTTTTTTTAAAAAAGTGCGTCGTTTTTTCCAAATCCCCGTCGGGTTTCCGGCCACGCCCCCCGATTTCCCCTCGCATGCATGCAGGCGCCGATGCGCCACAATCCGATTGCGTGTGCAAAACCCTGGGGCAATTCCGGGAAAAACGGTAAGATCAGTAAACAGTCTGAAAAGCGGTGATTCTGGCCCTTAGTAAATGACCCCCATTGTCTCAACAACATTTAGGACAAAAATGGGCAAAAATCCCATGACCAACTCTTTATACTTTTTCTGGTGGAAAGCAAGACGCTGTGCCGTCATGCAAGATGGAGGCCGGATGTTGCCGGCAGGTGGGCAGGAGATTGGGCAGGTCTTGGGGGGGGGTTGGGGGGCGCGGGTGGTTTGGGAGAGTAGGCTGCCGGCACACGGTGGGCGGCTTCTACGTTCAGGCACAGCAGGGCGGGTTTTACTGCTGTGCTGATTATCAGGGAGAGAGGGCTTGTAGAACGTCACTAATGACCTGGGGGGGGTTCCCCCGTCCATCCCGGGCCCCTCGTTTGTGACAAAGGTTTGATTGTAGTCTGTTACCATAGTAACATATTGGTCTGTATAGAAGCTGTAATCACAAAATATTTGGAGATGTTTAATAATTTTTCAGTGTGGGGGATATGCAGAGGGGGGGGGGGCTATAATCAGGTCCTCATGTGTTGTGTGTTCCAAGGACCCTTCTACTATCTAAGAATGTAGTTGGTAGGTAAGAAGCTCTGTTAAAGATATTACATTGGAGCCCAGGAACTTAAAGGACATCTAGCATCAGTTTACTGATGGCAAATGTGTCCTAATAAGAAGTTTCTGGGGAACAATGTTTTTTTAGGACTTCTAGTATTATATCTGTATATCCTGTGGTTGTGGAAATATAGAGTTATAAAAGTTAGGCTACACCACCCACCGGGAGCCTCATTTTCTAATTTATGCACTCCCCAAGTCGGTCTAGCGACATATAGACTTACAGTAAAAGAAGTCCTGAAGAACATGGTCCTCCCTGACCCCCGTACCACGCCGACATAAAGTGAATCGGGCTCTCGTCTGGTGCTAAAATAGTTCTCACGGTGCGAGGCCCTCTCCAAGCCCGTTAACGACTTGTGAATCTTCAGCAAGTCTTACCGTATACACCCCGCATTGGTGCTAGTGGTCGCTGTGTGCCCCGCCACCTTCTTTGGTAAAGACGTCAATCCACCACTGATTCAAATCACCCCCCTTCCTAGAACTGAATTAAATAAACAGTAAAAACATAAACACTTCGGTATTGCCACGTCCACCATGCTCAATCTACCTCAAAAATAATTACGTTTTTTCACTGCGTTAACTCTGTAACGGAAAATAGCACCCAAGGTCAAAATACTGTTTTGCTAATAAAAAATCAATAAGAAGTGATCAAAGGTCGTACGTCCTAACTGATCGCAAAAAGGACACCCCACGCACAGCTCCGAAAAATTAAAACAAAATACATTTTGCAGGGTTTTAATTTTGTAATGTTTGAAAACATTATAAACTTATTATTAAACAAATTTATATCCCCATAATACATACCGACCAAAGAATAAATGTACATGTATTTGCGCACGTGAAAGACATAATCCTAGCCCACACAACAGAGCGCATTATGTTTTTTCCCATTTTTACATTGCATTTGGAATTTTTTTCCTGCTTCCCAGTACACGGCATGGTAATATTATACACATCCCTATGGAGTGCAATTTGTTACCAGAAACAAAAGCCGTCACACGGTCTTCTTACGATTATAAATAATAAAATTAGAGATTTTTGAAGGTGGTGAGTGAAAAAGGGAAATGTAATAAACAAAAGCACGGTTCTTAAGGGGTTAAAAAATTATAACAAAAATAGGTTTAAGGTTATCAGTTAAAAATCCCTTACAGCAATGTAAATTTTTTTGCGTCCGTTATGGTCAGTTTGGATCCATTACCATGCATTTTTTTTTAAATGGAGGACAATTCCTACAGTCTCCAGTCCAAAAATACAGGGATAATGGATCCTTCCCAAGGGAGCAAACAGATGAAAGTAAACATTTATATTTAGTTAATAAGATTTTTAATTGATAAATTAAACCTCTGTTTTTTAACTGAGGTTGACCGGTAATTTAACTGAGCTTGGTGAGCTATAATTTTGTACAGAGATTTTGCGTTATGGCTCGCAGTACCGACCTGGAAACCTGTTGCTCCTCCTTTTTGTGTCTCTCCTCCATTGCTCCTTTTCACAGTTTTTCCTCCTCATTTCTTCTTTGATCCTAACTCTTGGTGCTGGGACCAACATACAAGGAGTTCCTCTCACTGACGGATCATACCTTTCACAGCTGCACGCCCCCCTCCTGGAATCACGTTTTCTTACCTCTTCTGGGCGCTTTCCATCTCCAACACAAGGAGGCGTTATTCTGTTTGGTGAGATCCTTCTGGGAGGTGTAGAGGCTTTAGTTTGTCAGCAGTTGTCTAGCAGATTGTGTCTCTATACACCTCCTGGTACGTCCTGCATCACTGAAGGGTAAGTCCAGTACAAACGGCCGCCCCACCACTGCCACCATTTGAGAAGATGTGGGTTTCTCTAGCCGTTTATAAAAAGTCATCACTCTCCCGGCTTATGGTAAAAGAAGGCTCATTTTATATGAGCAGAACTCAAAATAAACAAGAACAACACGCTGAAAATTTAGGGGTCCGGTTGCAGTTACTTTTGAACAAGTAGCCCCCCTATGGTCAGCTATTGTAGAATTGTATGCCAGTGCAGCCACCTGCCAGATATGGGTGGTAGAGAGGAGGGGCTTACATCATAGTTCCCATCAAGTGACAGGGGGGCATGATAAATGTGCCCCTTTAACTTCAAGACTTTTTTTGTTTTACTTTATAGTAAAATACCAATTTATTTGGCTGTGTAGATGTGTCCATCCTTACCTATTCCCTACACTTTGTTAGGAATTTCTAAGAATAATAATTGCAACAGGGTAACCAAATGTTAACACCTCCCTGTTGATTTCCTTCAAAAACTGTGTGCAGTGCATCCTGAAGAGTTGAGCTACTCTAACGGCAAGAGGTGGTCCATCAAATATTGTGAAAAACGAATGTAGTTCAGCTCACCAACCCAACATGCTCACATCCCATGATGGTATCGCCCACCGGACACCCCCAGCCGCAGCACAGTTAGAAATCCAAACTTCAGGAATTTTTCCAGTGCACAATCAATGATCACTCGGGTGGGAGATAAAATATTCCTTTCATTCTTCTTAATTAGATCAAAATTCTCCCATAAAAACTCGACTTCACATGCAGTTACAGCTCCAGCCCGGTCTACGCGTTTATGATTAGTCATGATCAAGACGCAACGCGTCAAACCGCGTAGACCGACGGAGCTGATAACTGCATGAGACTAGTCGCGTTTTTATGGAGAATTTAATCTAATTAAGAAGACATAATTTTAGCTCCAATCCCGATTCATTGATGTTTGCACTGGACAATTCTTAAAGTTTTGGCAAAACAAATATGGGTCTGACTTGATTTTTCTTTTGTTCATTTTTTAATTGCTAAAATATTACTTTCCCACGGCTGCCTACACATTTGACATTGAGCCCAACAAGAATTTCCACCCATCAATAGAAAACTATGGGGCACATTACTAGGTCCGAATCGCATTTTTCCGACGGGTTTCCCAAATTTTTCTGATTTGCGCCAATTGCTCCGGGATTTTGTCACACAGCATCGGATTGTGGGCATCGGCGGCGGGTTTCACGCGACAGAAATTGGGGGGCGTGGCCGCGACAAATTCGGAAAACCCGCGGAGTAAAAAAAAATTGTGTGGCAAAAATAGCACACTCACATACACCGGAACGAGCAGGTGAACTCCAGCGAACTTCGCACAGCAGCGACACCTAGTGGACATCGGGCGCACCACCTTAGTGAATCAGGTAAGTAAATCTGCCCCAATCTCTTACCCTCAATGTGACATATGTGCACTGTTAATTATTTTTTCATCTAATTCTGAATATAAGCAAAGACAAAAAGAAGAGTTCCTTTGTGTAAAGCCATTGGGTGCCGATGGAAAAAAAAAGAATTGTGACAAGGGAGTTTTTTTTTAAAAAATTCATTTTAATTTTTTTTTTCAAAAATTCATTTAACAGTTTTTTTTTCAAAAATTCATTTGTAATTTTCTTTTTCGAAAATTCATTTTAAATTTTATTTTTTTTTCAAAAATTCATTTTTATTTTTTTTTGTGTCTTGGCTGAGGTTTGTCTGGTTTCTAATGAAGAGGAGGGAGCTTTTTTCATGAAAAACATGCACACTTGAGCTTTATTAAGCCGCTGTTCATAATTTGCTGATATTCGACAATATTGCAACTTCCCAAATGAACTTCGCGAAAGACATTTTCATTTGCCGACTCCCTCCTCATGCATATTACCAAATGCTTGCAAAGGCTCATTTTAATTCACGGATTTTACATTCGGATCACTCTCCTTACGCTATTTTTACTGGGCTTCATTATCTTTGTTGAATACAATGGCACATACATCTTTAATGCGGCCGCTGTCAAGTTATATTTCGGTTAGAGCTGCAAAACTGAATGAGCAAGCATATAATAAGTTTAACATAGACCGTATCATTTTTACCGAACGCACGCGGAAAAAAAAAAAAAAAGCCAAGTTTATTATTTTTCTTTCGTTTAAATTATTGGGTTTATCGTGAGTTAAATGGTGAAAAAAAAAATTCTCAAATTTTTTTTTTTTTAGCTCTAACTTGTGACGCGCCCTTACAAATAGATTAACATCTCATTAATAAGTAAATTAGGAAAATGCCTTTCAAGTTCAGACAATACATAAGTGTAATCTCCATATTAAGGAACGGTCTTTGATAAACCACCAAGGAATTTCGGCAGCCGCTATGTGACATGTTGCCAGAACTGAACTCTCTCACCTCCCCACCTTTCAATTACAGGGGCTTTGCTAAAGAGATAAGTGTCTGTCTGGTTAAAACTGTATAAATGAGCAACGTTCAGGAACAGCACAACCTTTTTATTTTGTTTCTGGTCGTGGTAAAATTCCCACAATTCCCATTTCTAAGGTTCCAGAGTTCGTTGAATTTACGTTTGTTTAAAAGCATGAGTGGAAGCAAAATGACAACGTTTGGCCTCAAAAAAGACTTACCAGGTCTGTATGTACAGTATATTTTACAATTAAACATAGATATACCGTATATACTCGAGTATAAGCCGAGGTACCTAATTTTAACACAAAAAATATGGGTAAACCTATTGACTCGAGCATAAGCTGAGGGTGGGAAGCCAGCCAGCCCCCTGTAGTATATAGACAGCCAGCCCCCTGTAGTACATAGCCTGCCAGCCCCTGTATTATATAGTCTGCCAGCCCCCTGTAGTATACAGCAGCCAGCCCCCTTAGTATATAGTCCTGCCAGCCCCCGCTGTAATATATGTCTGCCAGCCCCTGTGGTACATATCACGCCAGCCCCTGTAGTATATAGCCGCTGCCAGCCCTGTAGTGTATAGCCTTCCAGCCCCTGTATATAGCTGCCAGCCCCCTGTAATATATAGTCTGCCAGCCCCTGTGGTACATATCCAGCCAGCCCCTGTAGTATATAGCCTGCCAGCCCCTGTAGTGTATAGCCTTCCAGCCCCTGTAGTATATGGCCTGCCACTCCCTATAGTATATAGCCTGCCAGCCCCTGTGGTACATAGCCAGCCCCTGTAGTATATAGCCTGCCAGCCCCTGTAGTATATAGCCTGCAGTCCCCTGTAGTTATGGCCTGCCACTCCCATAGTTATCCTGTCCAGCCCCTGTAATAGATACTGCCACTCCCTAGTAGTATATAGCCGCCAGCCTCCAGTAGTATACTGTACACCAGCCCCTGTAGTCTGCTGCCTGCCCCAATATAGCTGGACAGCTCCTGTAGTATACAGCCTGCCAGCCCCTGTAGTAAAAAAAAAAAAAAGTACACGTACTTACCTTTCCGATTGTCCCCGTAGGTTCCGCTCCTCTTTGGGTCTTCGCGCTCGGCGGGCACACAAAAAACGTCAGCCGATTGCCAACGTCATTGTTTGTGAGCCGCCGCATCGCAAGAGGACTCAAAGGAGCGAAACGTCTCGAAGAGAAGCGAAGGTGAGCGGAAGAACCAAAAAGGATCCGAAGTACCCGGGCACAACAGAGCATCGTCAATAAGAAAAGACCTACGGGGACATTGGAAGGTGAGTACAGATGATTATTTTTATAGACTTAAGGCACCTACCACCACAAATCAACTCTATAAAGGTAGATTGGTGGGTAGGTGATCAATGGACGTGAGGATAGCCCTTTAAGGGCTATCCTCACGTCCCTGCACTTTTTGATAACTTTAAATTTGATATTTATTCAAATTTACTTATGCGGCTACTGGGCGGGGATAGCCGCATATGAGATTCACGAGGGCGCTATCCACGCCCCGTAGCCACTTTACCCCCTACTCACCCATCTTCGGCGCGCAGCTCCGCGTAGCTGCGCGCCTCGTCCGGCGATCCTGCCGTCTGCGCATGCGCAGAAGAGCAGGCCCGCACCTGCGTCAAACTCCGAAACGGCAGGAAAAGACGAGTGTTTTCCAGCTAAAACTGGCGGAACCTGAGACACTGGGGTAGATTTACTTACCGCGTCCAGTCGCAATCCAGCGGCGTGTTCTCCGACGATGATCCGGTCTGCCGGGATTCACTAAGGTCCTGTGCGCCTGATGTCCACTAGGTGTTGCTGCTGCACCGAGGTCCGTCGGAGTTCACCTTCTTCGTCCCGGTGCATGTAAGTGCTGATCTTGCGCACAAATTCACACACTTTCTGTCGCCTGAAAGCCGGCGCCGATGCAGCAAAATCCGATTTGTGCGCCAAATCCCAAGGCAATTCGGCGCAAATCGGAAATCGACGAAAGTGCGTGATTCTGACCTTTAGTAAATGAGCCCCATTGTTACATCCCCCTACATTGTGTCACAAAATGACCCCTCAGGGATCCGTTGTCATAATACTTGGATTTGACTGTGGTTAGAAGTGGTGGAGACTTATTTGGTCCCTGTTCTTGGGCCTGTTGCCACTTCCGACCCTCAGTGTTATCTGCAAATGTATATCTCAACCACATGAAAAAAACACAACGTGATTCCTGCCTATTAAAACTTTTTTGAAAAAAAAAAAAGGGAAAATGATGGAAAATAATGAATAAAACAATAATAAAAAGTCCCCACAGAGATAATTTACTGAAAAATCGAAACCCACAGAGAACTTACTATGTTTTTTTTCTAAGTTACGGTTGGTAGGAGACATTTTTGCTGTAGATTTTGCTATTATGGAAATTACATGCAAAGCCAGAGTTCTGATCCTGATTAATTTTATAATTGGAAAAAAACTTATTAATTAGCTGTGTCATTCTAATTAAGTATTTAAGCGGCCATGTGTTCTATAGTCATAAAAAACTATTTTTCCCCTTTAATTTATATTTAAATGACATGAAAGTAGGGCGATCCTAATTTATTACATGCGGAGGTTTCTACGGACACATCGAACGATTATGTTGATTATGGTCATTTTCTACCATGTAATGATTTCACTTTAACTTGGAGACGTACATTAACATTTTTGGAAACAATCGTTGAATAAACCACATTAAGAAACATGACTTCCATTTCCTAGATCAAGATATATATCTTAAATAGGTCAAAAAGTAACTTTCTCTGGACTTATGAAATAGCTTCTCACAGCTCACATTGTCCTGTCTTAAAGTAAATCTAACACTTAAAAAAAAACAAAAAACAGCTGAAGATACTCACCTGCACTCCCTCTTCATTTGGTCGCTGTGATTTGTCCTCGCTAGTCTTGACATGTGGGATCACCTAGAAAAAAACTTAGAATTAGCCTGCCGGAGCGTGGGGACAGGATGTCCGGTGCTCCGGCTGCTAATTATGCACGATCCACACCTCCCTTTCCCATACGGGGAGCATGGGTGAGGTGACATCACACGAGAAGACATAAATTCCCACTTTCCGTGACGTCACCTCCATCTCCCAGCGAGAGAGATGAGGTGAAGGGCCGTGCATAATTAGCACCCAGAGCGCCGGACCATCTTATCCCCACATTCTGACGACTATTTTAAGTTTCCTTTCTAGGTTCCCCGGAGTATCAAGACTAGCGAAGAACAGCACTAGGATCAATAGATGAGGAGCGCAGGTGAGTATCCATTGATGGTTTTTTTTTTAAGTTTTTGATTCCTTTAAAGGAAATCCCACAATTTTTAAAAAAATTAAACTACACATACTTACCTCTAACTGTCTTTGCATGTTCCCGGCGCTGGTCTTCCTTAATGTTTACACACTGGATACTGTAAAAAAACTGCACAAGTGTCGGCACGTGTCTGGTGCTCCAGATGTATCAATTACTCATGTGACGTTACATGGAGAGGAGGTGACATCACAACGAGGGGCGGGAATTCACACCTCCTGCACAATAGATACCTCACTCTCCCATGTTGGAGAGAGTGGTGAGGTTACGTGTGAGATGTGAGTAATTCACATCCTGGAGCGCCAACATGGAGAGGGGAGGTATCTATTGTGCATGAGGTGTGGTACAGCTATTTGGAATGGGCAGATTATTATAGATTATTATCAAGACTCAAGGCACCCATCCAAAACTGGGATAAGATTTGCACTGGAGCACTAGGATAAAGACTCTAAGCAAGCATTTTTGACATTTGAAAACTATTTATTTCATTGGTTACAAGCTACAGAAACCCCACCTCTAGTCACTCCCTTTAATCGTCCTTCCTTACATCTACTTCTTGATACAACCAGCCAAATATATACTTGTCAGATCTAGGGCTTCATCTACTGTGTGATTGTAAATCAGACTACAAAAGGTTTGTTTGTAGTTCTGTACCATGTAACATATTGGTCAGTATAGAAGCTGTAGTCACAAAATATTTTGGAGATGTTTATATTTTTTCAGTGTGGAGGATATGCAGAGGGGGGGGGGCTATATACAGGTCCTCATGTGTTGTGTTCCAAGGACCCCTTCTACTATCTAAGGCTATATTCACACTGCCGTTGCCCGCCCGTACCGTACGGGCAACGGCAGTGTACCATAGCAGCCTATGGCGCACGGCGCCGTATTACGGGAAAAGATAGGACAGGCCAGCACGTGTGCGGCACCGTACCGCTCCCGTATGTTGCCGTGCCCCATTGCTGCCTATGGGGGACGTATATATCGCCGTATAAGGCTACTTCCATTACGTCCCCCTAGGCAGCAATGGGCGCACCGTACCGTTCCGTACCCGGGAAAAAGATAGGACCTGTCATCTTTCCCGTTAATACGGCGCCGTGCGCCATAGTGCTATGGAGAGGGGCGGGGGTGAGCTGCGCTCACCTCCTCCTCCTCTCCCCGTACACTGCCGTTGCCGCTACGGTACGGTAACGGGCGGGCAACGGCAGTGTGAATATGCCTTAGAATGTAGTTGGTAGGTAAGACTCTGTTAAAGTATTAACATTGGAGCCCAGGAATTAAAGGACATCTAGCATCAGTTTACTGATGGCAAATGTGTCCTATAAGAAGTTCTGGGGAACAATGTTTTTTAGGACTTCTAGTATTATAACTGTATATCCTTTGTTGTGGAAATATAGAGTTATAAAAGTTAGGCTACACCACCCACCGGGAGCCTCATATTCTAATTTATGCACTCCCCAAGTTGGCCAAGCGACATATAGACTTACAGTAAAAGAAGTCCTGAAGAACATGGTCCCTCAGGAACTTCTTATTAGGACACATCTAACATCACTAAACTGATGCTCGATGTCCTTTAAAGTTTTCCCCTGTTGATACCTTTTAAACATAGAAATGAAGATATTCAGAATTGGCATCAAGAATTGAAGTTGAGCTTCTCTCCATTCATATTTAATATGCATATAGTGACTTCTGATGTTACCACTTATTAATCAGGGAGTGCTCGTTTAATCACATGGACAATGCACTATGAAGTCATTAATATTATAAGCAATAATAGCTGATGCCGTAGGATTCCTGAATCCAACAATCCATAAATGATGAGACATCACCAGATACTAATGATGGGCAGTAGAGTATGAAGCCGGGTACAAGCTATGAAGCACATGTAATCCTTGTAGTTCTGGAGCCATAAGCCTCATATGTTGCACAACACCTCAAAGTGAAAGCAATGGGGCAGATTTACTTACCCGGCCCATTCGCGATCCAGCGGCGCGTTCTCTGCGGTGGATTCGGGTCTTCCGGCGATTCACTAAGGTAGTTCCTCCGACGTCCACCAGGTGGCGCTGCTGCGCTGAAGTTCCCCGAGGCCCGCCGGAATGCCCTGAAGTTCACCGGCCTTTTCCTGGTGAAGGGAAGCGCGAGCCCCCCAAAACTTTTTTTTTTAAATGCGTCAGTTTTTCCGAATCCGTCGGGTTTTAGTTCGGCCACGCCCCCCAATTTCCGTTGCGTGCATGCCAGCGCCAATGCGCCACAATCCGATCGCGTGCGCCAAAATCCCGGGGCAATGCAGGGAAAATCGGCGCAATCGGAAATATTCGGGCAACACGTCGGGAAAACGTGAATCGGGCCCTTAGTAAATGACCCACATTGAGTTCTGTAACCAAAAAAGTTAGTGATGATAGCGAAGGGGGTCCTGTGTCCCACATTTGAACAGAACCATAATTAGACATTAGTGATGAGTGGACCAATTAAAATTCGGGTTTGGCCTAGTTTGGATGTTAACAGTTTAAAGTCAACAGGGTCCTTTAAACTACTGCGGGCGCATGCACGAACACTAACCAATGGGCAGTGCTATGTGCCAACATTTCGGGTAGTTGCTCCTAATGACATCACCAGTGTTGCACCAATCATGAACCTTAACCATGGGGGAGGTTACAACTGAGCCCGGCCCGGTCCTGAGCTTCTAATGACCCGAATCCAAACTTTTGGAAAGATGAATGCTGTATCAACATTTAAACAGGTTCAGTGGGGTCAAGGACGAGAAGCGCTCAACGAGACCAATACATTTTCAAAGGTATTTATTAGTATAAAAGGACCGTACAGGAAGTCACACGCCGCGTTTCGGGATCGACGTCCCCTTTTTCAAGTGAATTTAAAAGTCCTGTCCTGGGTATTGTCAGAGGTGCGTCCCAGCATTTAAACAGGGGACCCCGATAAGTGGGGAGCTCTGGGGGGAGGGTTTTTATTGTGTGACAACCCCTTTAATTTAGGTATTATAAGTTATAAGTAAAAAATCCTGAAATTATAGTTAGTGGAGTGAAAAATAGAGAACAAATTACATCTGTCATATAAGTCAGTACAAAGTAACGGTAGAGGACAGATTAATACTGTCATGTAGTAGAAACCTATAGAGATAAATTAAAAAGAAGAGAAATCTCTGACAGACAAAAGAATTTAAAGTGAACTATACGTGATAAATCTGAAGGAAAAAGTTTCTCCGCGTGTACATTTTTATTGTAATGTAATTCCTAGTTATCTGGATTTTGCTTTCCGAAGCCAAAAAGTTGTGAGGACTTTGCTTAAAAGGACACGTGTCCTACACCGTAACCTGGATCATTAGGATCAATTAGGACTGAGGCAAATTTAGTGGATCCACCAGAGAATACTTTATGGAGACCACATCCTGTACTCCAGATCTTTGAAATGTAGTCAAATCTTGTTATAGTCTCAAAATATTGACCCAATGGTCATCTTTCAACTTACCGTAATTGGTTGCTTAGGGTTTCCTTCATATGGAGGAACACAAAAGTAAATTGTTAGAATTACCTATAAATCAAACCTTGGAGAAGCACCGATTTACTTGGAACCTTGGAGAAGGCAGATTTACTTATCCAGTCCATTCGCGATCCAGCGGCGCGTTCTCCGACGCTGATTCGTGTCTTCCAGCGATTCACTAAGGTAGTGCGCCCGATGTCTGCGCTGAAGTCCGCCGAGGTCCGCCGGAGTTAACCAAGCTAAGCTGGGTGCAGGTAAGTGCGTGTCAAGCGACACTTTTTTTAAAAAAATGCGTCGGTTTTTCCAAATCCGTCGGGTTTCCGGCCACGCCCTCCGATTTCCGTCGCATGCATGCCGGCGCCGATGCGCCACAATCCGATTGCGTGTGCCAAAACCCTGGGGCAATTCAGGGAAAAACGGTAATATTCAGGAAACACGTCTGAAAAGCGTGATTCTGGCCCTTAGTAAATGACCCCCATTGTCTCAACACAATGTAGGACAAAAATGAGGCAAAAATCCCATGACCAAAACATCTTTACTTTTTGCTGGTGGAAAGGCAGACGGCTGTGCCGTCATGCAAGATGGAGGGCGGATGTGCCGGCAGGTGGGCAGGAGATTGGGCAGCTGTGCAGTGGTTGGGAGAGTAGGCTGCCGGCACAGGTGGGCGGCTCTACGTTCAGCAAAGCAGGCGGGTTTTACTGCTGTGCTATTATCAGGGAGAGAGGGTCTTGGTAGAACGGCACTAATGAATGGGTTCCACCGTCCATCCCGGGCCCCTCTGTTGTGACACCCCTGGCATCTGCTTATTCATGGATACCAAATATATAACTACATAAAACATGAAGACAAACACAATGGGGCAGATTTATCAAGTGTCTGAAAGTCAGAATCTTTCCAGTTGCCCATGGCAACCAATCACAGCTCCCCTTTAAAATATTCATGAGCACTGGTAAAATGAAAGCTGAGCTGTGATTGGTTGCCATGGGCAACTGGAAATATTCTAACTTTCAGACACTTGATAAATCTGCCCCAATATGCAGTTCTTTCCATCAGATAACAACACAAACATGTCAGAATATTCAGAGTTCATCTGTAAGAGGATGGACTTTTTGTTGAATGGTATCTTGTGCAAGATTGTACCCCCACGTCCCCACAGTGTACAAATAATTCCACTATACAATGCCTTGTGTATGGTAACAGTATGTTAACCAAGTAATAGTGCCGTGTGTTGCCTAAAAAAGTAGATATGTCTAGTTGTCTAAGCAACAATACCATACAGAGACAAATTTTGAATTATTGGTGGTCAGATGCGTCATTGGCTGATCACATGTAGGTCAACCAGGCCTAAGATGTAACGGAAAAATTGTAGTTCCCACACAAAACCCTGAAACTATGAGAGCACAACCTGAATCCAGACAATGGTTCGTAATAGGGCTGAAGGCATCACAAGTCAGATGCAACTTTTTGTTTTTCAAGTTTTTCGTCTACTGTTTCCTATCTCTCTGTTGTTTGCAGCCATATGATGTAGTAGTTGTGTCTACTCCCAAGCTGTTCTCCTATTTTCCCTTTCATCCCAAAGACATACATTTTGTCCCAGTACATTGCTTTCCTGTTAAGTATGCACATAAATCCCACCGCGTCACATAATCAAATGGAAATTGCTTTACAACTTATTTTGAAGCCGTCGGAGACAACCCAACTCTACCTCCACGCGACGCCTTTTTGAACCATCAGTCTTTTAAAGCCACAACATGAGAACTTCCCGACTAAGACGATGAAAAAAAGATCAGGGTATATAAGATAATGGAAAACCTTCCATCAGACGATGACTTTCCCTTCCACGTTATAGCGTCAGACGATTGACAGCGCACTCCGCACATAGAGGACATTCCCAATATCAAATTTTACTAGGTCCATTTCGAAAAGGATGTTTCTTCTTCTTGCCGCAGTTAAGATCTTTCTACATATGCAGACAATACACCGCTAACTAATTAATGGCAGTCTGGAGCTTTAAGACCTAATATTTCTTGTCAGCTTTTAAATAATAGACAGAAAAAGGAAATACAATGTCATGTTTCTTCTAAGAAGCTTCCTTTGGTAATTTGCTAAGTTTAATTCACAACCCGGCTGTACGGGAAGAGGAGCCGTATATTCTACTTCCACAAGCTGGTTCTTTTTCATAGGCAAGGAAACATAAAAGTCTACCCAAGGTCACTCAGGTTGAAGGACATACAGCACTCAGCCATCTGTGAGACATCTGCCCGTTCAGAATATTAGAACATTAGGAGAAGTACTGGTGGAACTTAATAGATTCAGTCCCGCATGCCTCCAATACTGCTTTTTGTCTCTTAAGGCCAATGCCGAGGTCATATATGCAGATTTCCTCTATCCAGTGACCATAGAAATGATTACATGAAAATGTATAATTTTATGACACCTGGAAGTATTCATATTTTGCATTTTAAGGTGCCAAGATCAGTCACTAAAACAAGTCTGGTTATTTATACTCTATAATGGAATGGTCCATTACGTGAAGGGCGGACATACTGCACCATATGTGCAACCTGTGCAGATGCTGACGATTCAGTAGATATGAAACCTTAAAAATTACTCTCTATTGTTGATTGATTGGCAATTAAGTGAATCAATTTTATAGCTCGTAATAGTAGTTTGCTTGAAAAAAAAATTCTTAAGGCTACTTCACATATTTTTGTACAGGTGACTAATATTTTTGGGCCTTTAACGGGCAAGAAATAGTCCCGGGTCAATGTGGTGACTTGTGCACATAATAGAAGCCCCTACTAGGGGTTGTTGGTCACATGCTTTAGGTGTACAGCAGTGATTGGCTGTCATGAAGACTTGAACGCTAATGTAACGTCATCACTTCCGCTTCAGCAAGAATCAAAAACAGCAGGGTCCTTGGTGTCATCACTGAAATAGAAGACCGGCCAAAGTTCAGTTTTAAATTCCGACAACTTTTTGTCAAATACTCCCTTTAAGGTTGATATACATGCACAACTGCATATAAGGTTGGTACTATATACACAACTGTTTAGGAGCAAGAGCACTTAAGATCTTTTTGTACAGATGCCCTGTGCTGTGTTTGTATCCCACTGCATTTGGGATGTCATCCAGGTGCCAAAGTAGAGAAATAGCGAAAATATGTTGGGCCCGGGGAAATGGGGACGGGTGTCCAAGGTGATGGCAGGTCTCTTGACATTGACAAGGATTATTAAATGAAATGGTAACAGTCTCAAAATGGAATATAAGATCTGCCCTGTTTCGGTGGGTGGTAACCGGTTGGTGGAGACCTCGCTGCTGTGACTTACCATCCCTTCCCATTTATTTGGACACTTTTGTGTCATATGACTCCTGAGCAACTTTTTGGGGCTCATTTACTAAGGGTAAACGTGACGAATTGTGACGAATTGCCCCGGGATTTTGGCGCACGCAATCGGATTGTGGCGCATCACCGGCTTTCACGCAACAGAAATTGGGGGGCATGGCCGTCGGAAAACCCGAGACGGAGACGGTGAACTCCGGCGGACTTCAGCACAGCAGCAACACCTAGTGGACATCGGGCGCACGACCTTAGGGAATCCCGGCAGAACCCGAATCAGCGCCGGAGAAAGCGCCGCTGGATCGCGACTGGACCGGGTAAGTAAATCTGCCCCTCTGTCAGTTTTGCTAGAAAAATGGAAGAGGTTTTACAGTGAAAGGAAATGAAGAAGAATGGAGGGGAAGTAAATCGGGAGGAAGCTCTTTGGCACATCTATTCCGTAACTTTTCTAGTTGGCCATCGGTTGGGTCGCAATTTTGGATCTCTTCCACCAGGACCCTAGTGGAACCTACGGTAACATTGCATTTGTTTTTTCAAGTTGTTGGCAGGACTCTAACATAAAACGCCACCATTGAAGATTTTTTTTTTTACTTTCATGGAGCACAGAGCGAAATTCCAATCGGCTGCTCCGTTTTAACATGCAACAATGTAAAGGTCACAGAGGAGGAGATGAAAGTAAAACTTATAATAAGGCAAGAGAAATAAAAAATAATGATAGAAATAAATTGTCATAAGAGGGGACACAGTTATGATTTATTGTGATATTCTACAAATTTGGAGGTGATTAAAAGCCACCTAAAATTCACATTAACAAGTCACATAAAAACGGAATTAAACTAGTGGGCATAATGTGGCAGGGTATAAAGAAAAATCATGACGGGAATAATTTGACAGGAGAATGATACTGTTCAACTTTTTACTCCTGTGGTGTCACGCTGACAGGAGACTAGTATTTTAATTCTAGAGTTGTGCTCGAGTTTTTGGAGTTCATTAAAGGGCTGCATTAGGAATCTCGTAAAAAAAAAAATATAAAAAAAAGTAAAAAAAAAAAGAAAGACGGAGAAATTAGTGACCGTAATGTGGCAGAGGAAGTAAAGCAACAATAATGACAAGGAGAAATTGACAGAGGAATGATACACTTAATGTTTCACTCTGACACCCCCTATTAATAGGCGGCTGCAAGCCGGAGCAAATGTCATTCATATTTTAGCCAACCTATTGCGCTAATTAGCCCGAGCTTTCTGCATCCGAATTAGATTCCCGATCCCTCACCTTTACAGTAGGAATCATTTGAATTCTAAAGAAAAGAGCTCCTGACAGAAATTGAGGGAAAAAAAGAATCTCGTTTTTTTTCCTAATGAGACCCCCCCCCCTACTATCTTCCCTCCTCCCTCTCTCGGTTTCCCAGCCATAATTGCTGATTATGTTGTTACAATGTATCAGCTCTCCGCTCTCTCCTCCCAATCATTATGGTGGTAGTCTGGCATATCGAAAAAGGCTTCAAACACAGTCTGGAGTACGTGGAGCCTAATTTCGAACGCTCATTTATACACCAGGTACCGACCAAGGTAAACACTGTATTGTTATAATTAATAACCCCTTAGGCCTAGCCAGGCCGCCTTTGTTTCGGCTGACCCTTATAATAATAAGGCTTAGGGGCATATTGTATTTCTTTTGACAGATTAATTAGAAATTCAGCCGTGGAGGTACAAAGCAACTCGGTCATGAATATTTAAATGGCTTGACACAAAAAATCATGAAAGGGCTGTTGAACTACATGACAGACAGGGGATATTAGGGAAGTGATTCTAATCAATAATCTCTTGATCTCCTACATATTAATACACTGCCTGCTGTTATTAAGCTCCATAATAAGAAAGAGGAGAGAAAGTTAGTGTAGCTCTGCTGTAGGCCTTGCAGAAGCCCCTGGTGGATACACTAACTGACTGCGAAAATACGCAGAGGAACCAAACCGCTGCCTCTTCAATCTAATCCAATCTTAAGGAATGGCAGCTCCGAGCATCACCGACTGGATAATTATTGGCCTTGACAAGGTGAAGGCGTTTGCAGGCAAATTAGATAGGAAGTAGGATAAGTCCCCAGACCACCCAGCGCAGGGCACGATTAAAACCAACCACACACCGCTCTACAGTCTTCTACCGGCTTGAGGAGAGAATCAAATCGCCTTTGAGTCATGTTGAACGGTCAGTGACAGGTGATCGCTAGAAGCACATTGTTGCCGTTTTTAATGTTAACACCGAGTCTCCTGGACGCACCTCAGGGCTCTTTACTTGTCTTCGGTGTCTTCAAGGAAATTTAATGAATTAAACACTGGGAAGAGAAGTGAGCCACAATTCTCAGTTGATAAGAGTCCCGATGAAAATGCTTTGCAGGGATTTTGGCTGTAAGACGACAGCCCCCGTCTGTGCACCACTCGTCCTAAAATATCGAGCCATTAGAATGCAAGGCATGCTGAAGGTGATATCGTTATTCTTTAGATGTGTCAATTATGTAGAAATCGAGTGTATCATGTTATAATATGAGGGGTATGTAAAGAAGGACAATGCGCAAATAAACGATTAACTTTTAAGACTATTAAAATGGTTGTGGATTTCTGGAAAAGAGGTGTGGCTAAATAGGAAGTAGGCAGGTCCTAAGTTACAACACTCGGTAAAGACGTTTTTCCACTGCATCAGATTTAATATTTAGAAATGGATGCTGTGACTATCTGGTACAGAATAATATTATTTAGCCTAACCCTTTTATTTTATCTTCCTCATTACCTTTGATAAAACTTGAGGTGAACACATGTGGAAAGGAGACAGTTTAGATATTGGAAGACCGATATTAGGGAGTTACAGGAGTCTAGCCGAGAGTGAATCAGCATGACATTAGCATTTTAGAGGTTTCAATTGTGAGAAATGGGCGGAATCTGGAGATGTTTCTGAGATGCATCCGGCAAAAGCGAGCAAGAGATTAAATATGTGGTGCAAAGAAGAAGTTGGAGTCCAGCACAATCCCAATAACCCCTGGCCCGCTGCCTCAGGTTCATGGTGACTCCACAGACCGAGATAGAGAGGTCAGGGTTGATTGCTTATGAGATGGTGAAATGACAAGAAGTGCAACATTACAAAGATTAAATTTCATGAAAAGAGAGGACATACTTTTAGAGACGGCAAAGAGACAATCATTGATATTCTGAAGTAGGGCAGGGGTGATGTTACGGACCGAAGGTTATAGTTGGGTGCCATCAGCATAGAGGTGATACTGGAAGCCAAATCTGCTGATGGTTTTTCCAATGGGGGTAGTATAGAGGGAAAATAGAAGGGTGCAAAGGACTGAGGCCTAAGACAAACCAACAGGGAGAGGAAGAGGAGCAGAGAGAGATCCAGAAAAGGAGACACTGAAAGTGCCGTCAGAGAGACAGAAAGAAAACCAAGAGAGTACAGTCTCCTTCAAGGCCAATAGATGAAGCCTCCTGAGGAGTAGCTGGTGGTCCAGAACCCCCTTCCATCTCACCAGATATGAGCATTTGTTTCACACCATTACAAATTAGCTCTATATTTTGTAACTGGAGTATACAGAGGATAGACAGAGGCAGCATTTGCACTAGACTGAGGACTGATGGGTGGTATGTGTACTAGACTGTAGACTCACTAGTGTCAAAACAATCAAGAGCAGTTAGCTCCGGGTCAGCTATGCTGCGATTTAATCATCCACCAGATATTTTGCCATGGGACCTCCACCAAATCTTTATCCGGCCCTGGTAATATTATGGCTGTCGTCTGTCACCTTGTTCTGTCCACTGCTGTCTACATATCGGTATCTGTTTTTTAATGGTAAGAGCTAATTTATTGCACTGCTTGAAATAAAATAAATCTCTGTCTACCAATATGTTTCTTTATTTAGTAACGACATCGTCCAAGTTGCATACAACGTGCCAACATGGACTCAACTTTATCTCAGAACAGTCCCTTAAACAACTTCCATATTCAGCCCCACTACATCCGCGCGGCTCATTTCATTATGACTTGTATTGATCCGAACATTTTCTCTAGTTCCCGGAGCTGCTGCAGGTCCGTCTCCAGCCATCTTCCTTGAATGGTCTCGCGGGAGTTGTAGCAGATAGTCGTAGGTGTCTCAGCATTAACAGATGTTTCTTTCTGTGGTCTACATTTAATTAGGTCTCTACGACCCCTATTTATCAAAATGGAGATAATTGTCTGCAGTTTCACATCCAATTCTACCAACTGGAGGAACAGGTGGTTAAGAGGGGTCTGTATAATTAATCCCAGGTTTACACTTTTGGCTTGGTATAACTTGCCCTTATAATACAATATGGCATCAATTTAAAGCGCACATCATAGAGTTATGAACATGTGACCTTGTGACTTGGTACAATGCAAGGGATGAGATAGAAATATGAACTTTAATCATATAACAAATTAATGCAGTTGACTTACAGAAGGCCTCCAACTATCTCCACCCCACACCTGCTCCATTTCCTCATTGAAATGTACATAATAGGGCAGTGGTGGTGAACCTATGGCACAGGCGCCAGAACCCCCTCTGCGGGCACCAAGAGTTTGCCTGAGTGGACTCAAGCAGGATGATAGCATAGCTATAGAGTGGACTCGATTATCATTGAAGTTTTTGCTTCGGGGCCTAGGATTTTGCTTGGCGACCATCGAACAAAGCCACAATATTCTGAATTTCTCCTCAACTGCATTAACAACCTCCGGATGCCGATACGATTTAAAGATGTGGCAAGTTAGCGAGTAATAAGTTACTGCCATGTTGGCTCTTGATAATAAATAAGTGGGTTTTGGTTGTAGTTTGCTTATCTGAAAGGTTCCCCATCACTGTACAGACAGTCACTGGGTTACGTTCAAGTTAAGTCCTTTAGATTTGTTCTTAAGTTGAATTTGTATGTAAGTCAGAACTGGTATATTTTATAATTCTAACTCTATACAACATCTTCATATGCAGATTTCTATTATCAATGTCTAAGCAAAGGATCACAGGGGCAGCTTAAAGGACATCTACCACCAGGATGAAGCATTGTAAACCAAGCACACTGACATACTGGTGTGTGCCCCCTCTGGAAGGATTTGCTCTTCTTTTAGCTCCTTATGCCTTTAAACATTGAGGGGATCAAGGTTCCATTAACACCTATTTGGGACATCTCAGGCTCATTTACATAATTGTAAAAGCTTTTTTGTTTAAAAGCAAGGAAATAAGAAGCTAAAAGAAGAACAGATCCTACCAGAGGGGGCACACACTGGTATGTCAGTGTACTTGGTTTACAGTCCTTCATCCTGTCAAGGGTCCATGTCATACCATATATTGTTTTGTACTTAATTTTTGTTTTATTTTAATTATATTTATTCCAACTTGTGTATATACAAGTTTTAGTCCTGGGAAGCAGTGAGTCAGATTAAAATCAATGCTGAGCCATCTGTGATTTTTCCTTCCATCTTTCCGTTTTTATTTTGTACACAAAGTTTTTCCCCGTCTTTTGCTGTCCGACACGCCGGCTACATAGTCAGTATTGACTGTAGGTATTGACTAAAGACCCGCAGATGTACCCTACCAAATATAATGATCTCTATCCATGCAGGGAAACAAGTGACCCGTGAAAATGAAACATAACACTTCAATCTGTGTCTACATGGTAAAAAATACAGAAAATGAAAAAAATTCTGGGTGGGTAAAAATCTGGTAATAATTATGTCCTTGAACATTATGTAAAAGTTGACAGATGTTTTCTGAATGTCGTATTGCATGCACTTTCCTCCACCCTGTCAAAACAAATGTAAGAATATTTCATCCTTTCAATCCTTCGTATGATGAGTCCACATTACGCACAATCTCCTTCCATTATTATTTTTGGGTTAAATTGATGGTTATTATTATATCCTAGAGGATTAGGTTCAATCATGGTGCAGGTCGACCAAGTCCACCCTATAATCCTAGAGTCTTCATCTTTAGGAAGAATTTTTTTTTTTTCCAATAGTGGGGGGTGGGGGGGGGATTCCTTTTCAATCCACAATATGGCAGCCAATATAATCCCAGGACCAGATACGTAATTTAGAACTAGTGGGCCCTGGTGCACAATCTGTGCCAGCAAGAGACAAATTTTAAAAGGAATTACCAGTCATCTCACCCGGTTTCCCCGATTCTGGTTCACATTCCATGCAGCTGGAATCCCGCAGAACAAATATGCACCAAGATAGAAGTAGAGTCCAGCACTCGGAATACTCAAGGAGGTTGTTAGTGAAACTTTGTTCTTTGGTCTTTGTTATTAACGGGAAGTCTCATCCGTACAGCAGATACGACACAACTGGAAGGTCAACAAGTTTCACAACCTAAGAATCTATTTCACATATCATATGCTTTTTTAAGGCAGCCCCCAGGCCTCTCTCTAACCATAACTGTTTATTAACCATCACACCAAGGGTTGGCATTGAGTTTTGCAGACCCACTTTACTTACAGAAAGAGTCTCTGTATATTAGGCTGGTGAAACCCTCTTTCATCTGGTCATAGAGGATGTCTCCTCTCTTTCTTACTGCTCTTGGTGTCTGAAGATCAGGGGCGTAACTTGAGGGGGTGCAGAGGTTGCGATCGCACCTGGGCCCAAGAGGTTTAGGGGCCCTTATGGTGTCACTTTCCCATATGAGAAGTCTATTACTATGAACCGTACATTATAGTCGGGGGCCTGGCATAGACTTTGCACTGGGGCCCATCAGCTTCTAGTTACACCACTGGTGAAGATCATTATAAAAATCTCCCCTGTAGGGGGAAATGTCTGAGGCAGAACTGTACTGGGTCTGATCAGACTTAGAATCTCTGCTTAACCCTGGTAGACCCGCTCATGAGACCACCGGGCCTATAGGGCAAAAGGCGATAATAAACCGCTTCTACATTCTCCTCAGGGTCTCTGGCTGTGTCTGACAGCCGGAGATCCAGTACTGCTCCCACAATTAGCGTGGGAGCAGGAGAAACTGCAGCAGGATCGGACACAGGGGCGAGACAATATATTCTTACATGTATATGCAATGTAGAGATTGACCTTGAAGGTCACAGAGAAAATGGCTCTAGTTCAAATTTCCCCCAAAGGAAGGCAACAAATTTAGCAAAGAAAGGAAGAAAAAAACAAAACAAGGTAGGCCTCCGCCAACCCTCACTCCTACAAAGGGAAGCTGTGTGAACAAACACTGGTTAATCTTGAAACCAAGTCAGGGTAATACAATAACATTTTCACGTTTGGAAACCAAAAATTCGGAAATCACAAAATCACACAATGTTACAAAAAGATTTTAAAAAATATTCAAAAAATTCCTTAATGAAGCAAAAATGAATCTGCCAGAAAACAGTAATAAAAAAAAGTAAAAATAAAAAAACAAAATAAAATAGAACAGGTCTTTAAATGCCACCTAGCTTAATATTAGAGGTGTGTCTGTCAGCACAATGCCGACAGATTTTATTGCCAACAAACAGATATCCGAATTTAACTCCTAACATGTATTGGCCAGTTTTAAGTAGGTAATGTAATTCAGATGTGATATTCCTAAAGGTGGGGGGTTCATGATGTACAATAGTGGGGGGCTCAAATACTGTACTAGGGGTTATGAGGATAGACTGAAGCCCTTATTGCTGACCACTTACTATGTGCCATTAATAAGACTGATATCTCATAAGAGAGAGGAGAAGTTTTCAGGCCCCTCAGGAACCATTGTTTGAATATATATGTTATCTGGGCACCGCTTATATATACAGTATATATTCAACAAATCATCAGTTTTTTCTCCATGTGTAAACTCGTCCCTATTTTTGAGGTGTTGAAAACACCTCCACGCTTGTCGAGTAGGTCCATGGCCATAAGCCAACCTCTAAATCCCCTTAAGGCTACAGGTTGATCTTGAATTTAACTTACATAATTCCTAAACAATGCCTTGATAACTTCCTTAAAGATTTGGGGTGAGAAAACTCAATTGTGAGCAAACATATCTGGAAGCAATTACAGGAGAGTGAAGACAACCCGAATTTTGTAATAATCTACGAGACGACTATAGAATCGCTTTCTCTGTAGGTATTTTCCGATCATTTACTTTCGGGATCTTAGCAACCTACGTTTGTTGTCGGTGAACCTTTCAATAGAGAAAGACACATGTTGGCAAGAAGCGAGGACGGAACGCATGGAACTGATTATGGGCCGGCCTATGAAATAATAGCTTAAATAGGCCCACGGCAGGATTTTAATGTCCCATGACAACACTCAATTGTCAAATTCAACCGGAACGTCCTGGATGCTACTTAAGGAAAGCCGGAAATTCCGAGACATATATTTTGTTTGATTTTTTTTTTAAAAGAAAAGAAGGAAATTCCGATAAACCTTCAGAACAGACGCAAAAAGTATATAAAAATTATTTTCTTAAAATTGCAAAAAATTGGAAACACCATTATGACAGCTTTGCTATTTACGTCTCTCACCTCCGCACATGACGAAGGGGCAATGTGGGATTTTAATTGGGACCTTGTCTTTATTTCATTTGATTTAAAACCAGGTAGAATTTCAAACAATAACACTAAAACACCTGGTTAAATCGTTAGCTGATACCTATAGTTGTACATTGTGAATTTAATAGGGGCACACATGGGGATTTCAAAAGGTCCCATTGTTCCATTTTGCCGATGGGTTCATGAACTATCGAGGAATACGAGTGACTTGCGAGATATTTTTTTCTTCTAATGTGACTTAAAAATGTAACTTGATAATTTGAGGAGACTCGTTGCCAAGTAAAGAAAGCAATGTATATGATTAAAGCACAGAAAAAATGGAATTCCCAAAACTCAGCCTTATTTATAGCATTACGCTAATCTAGACAACAGCTTTGGTTACCAAATCCTTATAATCGGTAAATGACTCGCGTTTAGCCGAAGTTATTTTAACATGACAGTAAAAATAACATTTCACGAAATGGGAATGCAAAAAAAAAACCTCAAAAATAATTTGACTTAAAAATGATTTTAATAGGAAATGAACTTCCGTAGGAATAAAAAAAAATAAAAGTAGTAGAAAATTTTTTTTTAACAAATTTTTGGAGGGAAAATTTTGTATCATTGATTTATGAGGTTTTAGTAGGTTCAGAAGAGTTTTTTCCGCCAGGTAGGACACATTTACACCAGTTTTGACCTGGTGGAGTAGTCAGCTATAGTCCTCCTCGGTTTTCTGGCAAAGACTATAGTAAATACTGCTCCCTGCTCACTCTACTCTCTTTCCGTGTCACTGTCAAAGTAGTGCACGGGGCAGAAAAGCCTCAGAACTGGGGCAAAAAAGACAAAAAAAAAAATTCAATTATTAAAGACTATTTTTTTAATCCACAGCATTTGGATGGCCATTTTACTCCTTGTAGTGGCTGTACTTGGTATTGCAGCTCTCGTGAAAGGGACTGAATATTGACAAATAGATGTGCTCCCACTTGGCAGTGACTGGTAGCAGTTCTCACAGGGGTCCTGGGACTACCTGTCAGGCACCAGGGGTAGTGGACCCACTGGACCACAGCGAACAATGACAGAAGCCAAAACCTGGGACTGGAATCTAAATGGCACCCGGTTTTCACCACAACCCGCCGCAAAGCGGGTTGGACTTGCGACTTCGTCTGTGATCGCAGCCAAGCTGAGGTACATAGTCGGAAGGCAAGTTCGTGGTCAGGACAGGCAGGAAGTCAAGACAGGCGGCAGAGGTTCAGGGTCCAAGGCAGAGCAGAAGGTCAAGGCTGGCACCAGAGGAGCGTAAACTGGAACAGGTCAGGGGTCACAACGGGGAATCAAATCACAGGCACGAGGTGTAAGCTTTCTCTTAATGAAGATCCGGCAGGAAATGCCAGGAAATGCCGGCTTTGAACCGTTTCCTGAAAAGGACCAGCAATCAACAGTGCGCTGGCCCTTTAAATTTTCTGAAGCCCTAGGAGGTGGGGACTTGAGTTTGGAAAGGGGACTGGTGAGTGAGTGTATCAGGGCACTGGGGCACACTGAGGATAACAGGTGAGCCTGAGACCCAAGACCTGGGTCACGGAAGCACCCGTTATACTACCTAAGGTGATTCCAATATAAAAAAAATTCTCCAAATTCTATGTTTATGGATATGGAAACCAGTGGTAATTATTATGCAGTAAATCACACATTCTTTTTAAAAAAAAACATAACTATGCATCTAACAAACTTTGTAGAAATCAGCAGTCCAGTGTCTGTACATGATGAGTAACACTGTTTCTAGTCATTATGTGACTGCAGCTTTCCTCTCCACATTCTCTGTCTGTGAATTTGCCGTCCTCTCTGAGCTGGTGGATGGAGACCGAGAAGTTTGGACTCACTACATACCTCTCCCCTCGGCATAGAACTTTGTAACATGACACTTCTTTCATCTTCTGTCTTGTTGCTAGCAAGACAGAATCCAGCAGAAATTTCAGGGTGAAAAACAGGAGAATGATAAAAATCAGGGTAATCAATGGAAGAAGTTTTTCTCTGATAAGATGTATTACAAAGTTTTTGGAGTCCACCCTTTCACTCAGTGTGTCGCCATATGCGTACGTTAACCGATGGTTCCATATTTAAGAGATATTCAGGAATGCAGACAAATGAAACATGATGCAAAAAACTCTAAAGAAAAATTCTCATGTAGATGACACTACATATGACTCTAAGGTTATGCAGCACCACCGTGCAATCTTATACATGACTTAAAGGGGTCTTCTCGTCTGGGGATTCACATTCATTAATCTGCCATATATAAACATTTCTTCAATTAGATGTTATTAAAAAAAATGTTCCTGTGTGAAGATAATTTCTCATAAATGTAGTCATATGGTCCCTTAGAAACAAGACTGTGTCCTTGGATACGACCACCTCTGCTGGAGCGATTGCACGAGGAAACAAAAAGTTTCTGAATATTAAATGCTCGAGGAGTTACTGCATGTCCCACAGACGTCTTGTGGTAATGAACGCTGCACCCAGGTGGTCAGGCAGGACTTAATAGCGTATGTCTGGCCACAGCTGCCAAAATGTGAGGTGGTCGTATCCAAGGAAGCTATCTCGTTTCCAAGGGACAACATAACTACATTTAAGACAAATTATCTTCACACAGGAACATTTTTTTTAATAACATCCAAATGAAGAAATGTTTACATATGGCAAATAAATTTAATAAAATGTGAATGTCCAGATGGGAATACCCCTTTAAGTTCTTTATATAGAAAAAGCAGCCAATATGAAAGTTGTCTGAAATATATTTTGTTACATAAATATTTAGAATAAAAGTAAATCTACCAAATAAATCCGCCACCCTGATCAACAAGGGGCATTACTCACTGTGGTATCTTCTTTTCTTTGTTATCCACGGACTCTTTCCTTTTAAAATCAACTTTTAAAATTATGTTAGTTACCCTAGCCCCTCTGTGATCTGGCTTTACAGACTGTTACACTCACCCTCCCCCTGCTCCCGCAGCACTAGTAAAGTGCTCACAATGCAAGTACTGAGGAAGCAGGAGGGAGGGTGAGACAGTGTAACAGTTTGTAAAGGCTACGGTAGCCCTTCTGGCTCATTAGTATAATTTTAAAAGTTGATTTTAGAAGGAAGGAAGCCATACATAACAAATACAAGAAGATTACCTATAAGTAAGTGCTCCTGGTTTATCATGATGGACTTTCCTGAAAATGTATCCAGGAATTTTCAGCAAATTCCAATTTTTTTTTCTATGTGGACTAAAAAATAATTAAAAATAAGGAAACTACAGCTGATAGGAAACTTTTCCTCTCTGTTTGACTGGCACCTCCGGGTGAGCTCGCAAACTTGTTGTAAATTCAAGAAAATACTGGATGATTGAAACTCCGCGAAACCTACGGGAATTCAATTGAACATGTAGAGTTGAATTTTCCCCGACATTGTCTACTTAATGCTAAAATATTAAACCTTCTATCAAAATCCTTTATGTGCATCAGCTGATTTACAATTAATCTTCTCTCCGGCGAGAAAGGAGGCGAAAAAAATCTGAGAAATGAGAAGTGTCAAATTAAAGTAATTGTAAGCAGCTGTTCACTTGCAGGAACCTGTGGCCTACACGGGGAAGGCTGCGCGTTACCTCTCCGCTCTGTACCCACCTCATTAGACTTGACCTTCCCAGCTGGGGATTTTATTTGTTTCATTCGTCCGCCCTCTCAGTTATAGGCCGCTTTACTGCAAGATACAACACCTTATGAATGCTTGGCCCTGCTTTGGAATACTTGGTATAATACTCAATTCCTGGAACAAGTTAACCCTTCATGCTATGATCATCTAAATGACATAATATATCTAACGCCAGTGGCTGAGTTGTTTTCTTGTCATTTCTACAATAGGGCATTGCAACAGTTGCACTTTAGGACTGCATTGTAGGATAGTTACAATGCATTAAAATATGCAAAGGGACAATAACAAGGTGTCCTTATAACCTGAAATGGACTTCCCTTTCCCAATGTATATCCTGCCGGATGGCACCTATTCCTTTTATATGTGAATGTGTTATCTGATTGATGGGACACAATGTGGCCTGGATTCCGATTCCAGCAAATAATTACTATTGTTTGTGTAATCAAAAGTTTCTAATATACTTTCTGTATCAATTCCTCATGTTTCCTAAATCTCTGCTTGTTGTCATTCTGTAAGAAGCTTCCTAGTTTACTTCCAGTGGATAGGAATCTGTCCATGTTCATATGATGTCACACAGGTGCATGACTCCTTATATCCCTGGTCATGTGATGTCACACAGGTGCACAGCTCGTTATATCCCTGGTCATGTGATGTCACACAGGTGCATGACTCCTTATATCCCTGGTCATGTGATGTCACACAGGTGCACGGCACGTTTTATCCCTGGTCATGTGATGTAAGAGAGTAATCAGAGCTGTGTATTATTATGTGGAGCCGTGCACCTGTTGTGACAACACATGACCAGAGATATAATGAGCTGTGCACCTGTGTAACATCATATGACCAGGGATATAACGAACAAACACATTTGTGCTGTGGGCTTGGATATTACGGCTTTCACTGTGCGCCACAAATGACAGGTCTACTTTATTCTTTGGGTCATTGTGATCACGGGGAAAACAAATTCTTATAGTTTTTATAATGTTTTCATACATTTACAAAAATTAAAACCTCCTGTCCAAAAAACATTTTTGGATTTTACCATCTTCTGGCGCTAATAACTTTTAAATTTTTTTATACTTTGGTGTCCGGAGCTGTGGGAATGACATTTTTTGCAACTTTTGATGGCGTTTTCAATGTTATCATTTTTAGGACTGTAAGCCCGGTGATTAGAATTTTTATGTTTTTTTTATTATTATTTTTTTTATTTCTTTTTTTAGTTTTACTATTTTTCAGACTCCATAGAGTACTTTAACCCTGGATTGTCTGATATCTCCTACCGTATACTGGCATACTACAGTATGTGATCCAAAATTACCCCTCAGAATGAAGGGGGAAAGGGCACCAACAAAATCACAAATACTTGCCATAAAATATCATAATCTTTATTAATGCCAAAATACTTAATAAAATTCAGAAACCATGAAAACAAATAGGGGGTCATTTACTAAGGGCCGATCCGGTTCCCGACGTGTTACCGAATATTCCGATTGCACGATTTCCCCGAGATGCCCGGGATTGTGGCGCACGCGATCGTTATTGTGGCGATGGCCCGGCATGCAACGCAACGCAAATGGGGGGGGGGGGCGTGCGACGAGCGAAACACTCAACGGATTCGGAAAAAAAACGGCGCATTTAATACATAAAAGGTCGCTTGGGAACGCGCTTACCCTCACTGGTCGGCTCGGTGAACTTGAGTGCGTTCAGATGCTTTTCGCGCAGCAGCGCCACCTGGTGGACGGGAGGAACTACCTGATGAATCCCGTCGGACCGAATCCACCGCAGAGAAACGCGCCGCTGGATCGCGAACGGACCGGGTAAGTAAATCTGCCCCATAGTGGCCTCAATGTTGAGGGTGTCCACAAAATACAGTGCAGTGATAGATGGTACAGCTTAGAGAACAGAAAAGGCGGTCTAAGACCGGACAAAGTGGAGATGATACAATATGTATAGCAATCATAGAATAAAAAAATCGGCAGTCGAAAATAAACCCTGTAATGTGTCTTCCCGGACTTGATAGAGTAAGTAACATCACGCCTCACTAGGTAAGAACTGTAGCCAAACGACGAAGTACCCGGTAATACTCAAGCATTCCAAAGCTGATTGCACTGTATATATAAGACAGCATTTACAGGGTTTATACTTCAACATTGAGGCCACTATTTGTTTTCATGGTTTGTGAATTTTATTAAGCATTTTGGCATTAATAAAGATTATTGAATGTTATGTCGTATTTGCGATTTGTTGGTGCCTTTCTCCCTTCATTGTGCGGGGATAATTTGGGATCAATTGAGTAGCTTTTGGGGCATTATTCCAGGTGCGGATTATTATGTAGGGGGCCATTCTATGTGAGCTGGATATGGTAAGACGTGTAGGTGCAATAATACATTTTATTGGACCCTCAAGGCCTCCCCTTCTACCTGACCCTGTTTATTAGATTTTATATGCTACAGTATATGGGGATTCCTCTCATTCATTACAACGTGACTACCAGCACTTGAAGTGAAGGATTAAAACAAGATAGACCCAAGGCTGTCATATCGACAGAGTCACGCTCCCGATCACGTCACGGGGAGCGACGATCCTTGGGGCAGATGCGGCGCATGTCTCCTCCATTTTTCCCATGTAGATACAGACTACAAGAAGGTAGATCCAGTGTTTAGGTCGGACCATAGTCTTCTTCTACCTCTTCCATTGTCTCCGTGTAGATCCAAACTATGAGAAGGTAAGTTCAGTGTCCAGGTAGGACCACAATTGTTACTTAATCTCTCAATTCTCATGTAGGTCCAAACTATAAGAAGAGGTCCAGGTCTTGGTAGGCTGCAAGTCTCCTCAAAGCTCTCCCATTGACTTCTGTAAATCCCGCTATGAGAGGTGGAGGTTCAGGTCCAGAAGGACAACAGGGTACTTTCATATCTCCTCCATTTAATCCATGTAGATCCAAACTATAAGAAGGTAGGTCCAGTGTCTTGGTAGTCCTACAGTCTTCCTTATACCTCTCCCATTGACTTCCTGTAAATCTCAGAAGGTAGGTCCAGTGTCCATGCAGGACCACAGTCTTCTTCTACCTCTTCCAGTGTCTCTGTGTAGATCCAAACTATAAGAAGGTAGGTCCAGTGTCTTGGTAGTCCTGCAGCCTTCCTTATACCTCTCCCATTGCCTCCCTGTAAATCCCAGAAGGTAGGTCCAGTGTCCATGCAGGACCACAGTCTTCTTCTACCTCTTCCAGTGTCTCTGTGTAGATCCAAACTATAAGAAGGTAGGTCCAGTGTCTTGGTAGTCCTGCAGTCTTCCTTATACCTCTCCCATTGCCTCCCTGTAAATCCCAGAAGGTAGGTCCAGTGTCCATGCAGGACCACAGTCTTAGTCATTTCTCTTTCATTATAAATGCAAACTATAAGAATTTTCATCTTGCAGAACTTAATGGACATTAGTCTTGCAGATCGGCGATGTACCGGCTTAGAAACAAACACAAGGAGTTGACAAATATAAACTAATGAGAAGGTAATTCAGTGCCGGTAGGACCACAAGGTACTTCATATCTGCCTCTTTAATCCATTAGGCCAAACTATAAGAGGTGTAGGTCCCAGTGTCTTTGGTAGTCCTGAGTCTTCTCCTTATACTCTCCCATTGTACTCCTGGTAATCCACATAGAGGTAGTCATGTCCATGACAGGACCACAGATCAAAAAGTAAGTATGTATATATCTCCTTCCATTTACAACTCCATGTACGATCCAAAACTAGAAGAAGGTAGGCTCGTGTATTGGTAGTCCACAGTCTTCCTTATACTCACCTCTCCCATTGACTTCTATTCAACTGGTATTGCAGAATCCCAAGTTTCACTGTCCAGGTTTGGTTCACTATGAGTGATCCATGCTCTGTAGTCTAACCTCTCCCATTGTCTCTCCCGTTAAATCCCAAAAGGTAGGTCCAGTGTCCTGCAGGACCACACATTGTATTTCATACCTCTTCCGGTCTGTGAATAGATCCAAACTATAAGAAGTAGGTCCAGTGTCTTGGTAGTCCTCAGCTCTTTTACCTCTCCCATGCCTCCTGTAAATCCCAGAAGGTAGGTCCAGTGTCCATGCAGGACAACAGTCTTCTTCTACCTCTCCAGTGTCTCTGTGTAGATCCAAACTATAAGAAGGTATGTCCAGTGTCTTGGTAGACCCCTGCAGTCCTTCCCTATCCTCTCCCATTGCCCTCCCAAGAGAGTAATCAGAGCTGTGTATTATTATGTGGAGCCGTGCACCTGGGTGACAACACATGACCAGAGATATAATGAGCTGTGCACCTGTGTAACATCATATGACCAGGGATATAACGAACTGTGCACCTGTGTGACATCACATGACCAGGGATATATAATGAGCCGTGCACCTGTGTGACATCACATGACCAAGGATATAAAGAGCTGTGCACCTGTGTAACATCATATGACCAGGGATATAACGAGCCGTGCACCTGTGTGACATCACATGACCAGGGATATAAGGAGACGTGCACCTGTGTGAAACATCACATGATTAGGGATACAATGAGATGTGCACCTGTGTGACATCACATGACCGAGGATATAAGGAGCCGTGCTCCTCTGAGACATCACATGACCAAGGATGTAAGGAGCCATGCACCTGTGTGACATCACATGACCACGTAACAGTTATACACAGGAAGTAGGCTTCCTATAGAATGACAGAAAGCAAATTGGAAAATTGTATAACTTTTCAATGTATAAACAATAATATTTATCTGTTAAAATGGGAAGAGCCCTTTCTTCTTAAAGGGGTTGACCACTTTACCTTATGTCTTTTGTAATGTAAGCATAAAGGGGAGGATATACATCTAATAACCCCTTCCCGCCGCAGCTCTTTTTGGTTTTTTGCGGTTTTATTTTTCACTCCCCACCTTCAAAAATCTATAACTTTTTTATTTTTCCATGTACAGAGCTGTGTTATGGCTTATTTACTTCGTCACAAATTACACTTCACAATGGTGGCATTTAATATTTCATGCCTTGTACTGGGAAGCAGGAAAAAATTCTAAATGCAGTGGAAATGGTGAAAAAACACATTTGTGCTGTGGGCTTGGATATTACAGCTTTCACTGTGCGCCACAAATAACAGGTCTACTTTATTCTTTGGGTCATTGCGATCACGGGGAAAACAAATTTGTATAGGTTTTATAATGTTTTCATACATTTACAAAAATTAAAACCTCCTGTCCAAAAAACATTTTTGGATTTTACCATCTTCTGGCGCTAATAACTTTTTAATTTTTTTATACTTTGGTGTCCGGAGCTGTGGGTAATGACATTTTTTGCAACTTTTGATGGCGTTTTCAATGTTATCATTTTTAGGACTGTAAGCCCGGTGATTAGAATTTTTATGTTTTTTTTATTATTATTTTTTTTATTTCTTTTTTTAGTTTTACTATTTTTCAGACTCCATAGAGTACTTTAACCCTGGATTGTCTGATATCTCCTACCGTATACTGGCATACTACAGTATGTGATCCAAAATTACCCCTCAGAATGAAGGGAGAAAGGGCACCAACAAAATCACAAATACTTGCTAAAATCATAAAATCTTTATTAAGCCAAAAGCACTAATAAATTCACAGGTAAAACCATGTGAAAAAATAGGTGGTAATTTACTAGGGCCCGATTCACGGTTCCCGAGTTGTTACCCGAATATTCCGATTTTGGCCGATGTTCCTCGGATTGCCCGGGATTTTGGCGGCACGCGATCGATTGTGCGATTGGCGCCGGCATGCCCGTGCAACGCAAATGGGGGGGGGGGGCGTGGACGAGGAAAAACCACGTACGGATTCGGAAAAAAAAACCGCGCATTTAAACATAAGAAGGACGCTTGGGAGCGCTTACTCTCACTGTCCGGCTCAGGTGTGAACGTTGAGATGCGGTCAATGCTTTTCAGCGCAGCAGCGCCACTGGTGGATGGCGGAGGAAACCTGAGTGAATCCCGTCGGACCGACAATCCACAGCAGAGAACGTTGCCGTGGATCGCGAACAGACCGGGTAAGTAAATCTGCCCTTTTCCTAGTGGCCTCAATGTTGGAGGGTGCCACAAAATACAGTGCAGTGTAGGATAGATGGTACAGCGTTTAGAGAACAGAAAAGCGTCTAAAAGACGGAACAAGGGATATGAGAACATATGATGTAGCAATCATGATAAACAGGCATGAAAAGTAAATGTTCGATATATAAGTGCAAGCTGGTAGGTTCTGAGTGTCAGAATATGAATTTTGATACATTCGTACCTGTGGAAGATGGAGCATACAACACGGTCGTGATGGTTCCCGGACAGGAGTACATCACGCTCACTAGGTAAGAACTGGTAGTCCAAACAGACGAGTCCCGGTATACTCTAAGCATCTCCAAGCTGTGCACACATTGTATATATAAGACAGCATTTACAGGGTTTATACTTCAACATTGAGGCACTATTTGTTTCATGGTTTGTGAATTTTATAATCATTGGCATTAATAAAGATTATACATTGTATGGGTCAGTATTTGCGATTTTGTTGGTGCCCCTTTCTCCCTTCATTTGAGGATATTTTGCGATCACATTTGAGTAGCTTGTTGGGGCTTATTCCAGGTGCGGATGTATATTACGGGGCATTCTATGGAGCTGGATATGGTAGACGGTGTAGGCACTGAATACAATTTTATTGGACCCTCAGGCCTCCCTTCTCCTGTGCCCTGTCTATAGGAGTTTATCTAGTATCTGCAGCCTATAGCTATTCTTCACTGGTGCGTAGCACATTGTAATGAAGGCATTCAAAAAAGATAGGACCCAGGCTGTCCATATCGACAGATCACCGACTCCCGATGAAGTCACGGGAGCGGCACGATCCTTGCAGATGGCGGCGCATGTTCCTCCATTTTCTGTAGAATACAGACTACAAGAAGGTAGATTCCAATGTCTTAGGTAGCGCGCCATACTTCTCTTCTACATTTTTCTTTCACATTGTCTCTCGTGGTAGATCCAAAACTTGAGAAGGTAAGTTCAGTGTCAGGTAGAGACCACAAGTGTTACTTAGAATCTCCTCCATTATCCATGTAGGTCCAAACTATAAGAAGTAGGTCCAGTGTCTTGGTAGGCTGCAAGTCTCCTCATAGCTCTCCCATTGACTTCGTAAATCCAGCTATGAGAGGTGGAGGTTCAGGTCCAGAAGGACAACAGGGTACTTTCATATCTCCTCCATTTAATCCATGTAGATCCAAACTATACGAATGTAGGTCCAGTGTCTTGGTAGTCCTACAGTCTTCCTTATACCTCTCCCATTGACTTCCTGTAAATCCCAGAAGGTAGGTCCAGTGTCTTGGTAGTCCTAGAGTCTTCCTTATACCTCTCCCATTGTCTCCCTGTAATTCCAAAAGGTTAGGTAAGTGCCATGCAGGACCACAGATCAAAAAAGAAATAAAGTGATGTAATATCTCCTCAATTTAATCCATGTAGTACAAACTATAAAGAAGGTAGGTCCAGTGTTTGGTAGTCCTAAGTCTCCTTATACACTCTCCCTTGACTGCGTAAATCCCAGAAGGTAGGTCCAGTGTCATGCAGGACCCACAGTCTGTCTTCTACCTTTTCCATGGGTCTTGTGATCCAAACTATAAGAAGGTAGGTCCAGTGTCTGGTAGTCCTGCAGTCTTCCTTTAACTCTCCCATTGCCTCCTGTAAATCCCAGAAGGTAGGTCCATGTCCTGCAGGACCACAGTCTTCTTCTACCTCTTCCATTGTCTCCGTGTAGATCCAAACTATGAGAAGTAGTTCCAGTGCTGGTTAGTCCTGCAGCCTTCCTTAGACCTCTCCCATGCCTCCTGTAAATCCCAGAAGGTAGGTCCAGTGTCCATGCAGGACACACAGTCTTCTTTCCTCTCCAGTGTCTCTGTGTAGATCCACACTAAAGAAGGAGGTCCAGGTATGGTCAGTCCTGCAGTTCTTATACCTCCCATGCCTCCCTGTAAATCCCAGAAGGTAGGTCCAGTGTCCATGCAGGACTACAGTCTTAGTCATTTCTCTTTCATTATAAATGCAAACTATAAGAATTTTCATCTTGCAGAACTTAATGGACATTAGTCTTGCAGACCGGCGATGTACCGGCTTAGAAACAAACACAAGGAGTTGACAAATATAGTTCAAAGCAACTAATTACTGTCTTGCGTTCCGGAGGAACTTCTGCTGTTCCTCATTTATTTTCCCTCCACTCAAGTAACTCAAATGCCACTTTCTTGTCTTTAAAGAAGGAGGAAAACTGTGGATTATTGATTTGCCTGTGAACAGAAGACCAACCTAAAAGCCCCGATGAATTGTCACTCATTATTGAAATTACTGAACACTAATTAAACTGGCAGCTCTAGTCCCTGCAGGCCGCGCTCAGCTGAAGCTGAAATTCAGACGCCTGGACAGTGGAGCAGGGGAAGCGCTCACAAAAAGCCAGATTTCAATACAGTTTGCATTAATCTTTGTAAGTTAGGGAGAGAGTGTTCGATGTTAAGTATCCATCAAGGATCCTGTCAGAAGGTTACGGTACGAAGACTAATGCCGTACAAGGGTTCGGAGGGAGGAACATGATGTCTTCAGACTCTACTGCAATCTACTGAGAAATCTACTGTGTTTCTTTGTCCTACACTTTGAGTTAACCCTTTATTTAGATTTAGATTTTACCCTCTTGCCTTTTTACAGACTTTTTTTCCCCGTTTCATTTGCTAAATAAATGTGACCAGAATAAAATTCGATAAAACCTCCTTTACAGCATTTTTCTGAAGGCAGGTATTTTGGAATTGCAGGTGGACGTAATTTCCCCTAAAATAATCCAGCTACAGAACAGACATCGAGGCTTCTGTATAGTGACCTGTGTCCGAGGCATTCATGGAGTTATTGTCAATGGGGCTTTGTTCCCACCAATATCTAGAGAAGAGGAGCCAGAAGGTTACTGCAATGATTGGAGTTGGGTAACGTAAGTTTTACCATCTGCTTGGAATTGTCAGGAATTTTTCAATACAATACAGCTCTTCTAAAAACCACCAGGATTGTAAATCAATCACACTAACATTCTGGTGCGCGCCCCCTCTGGCAGGATCTGCTCTTCTTTAAGCTTCTTATGCCCTAATTTTAAAGAAAAAAAGGCTTTAAAATTATGCAAATGAGCCTAAGGGTCTCCAGGCTCCATTAACACCTATACCTATGGAGCCTGGAGCCCCACAGACTCGTTTGCCATAGGGGGCGCACACCAGTATGTTAGTGTGCTTGGCTTACAATCCTTCATCCTGGTGGTAGATGTCCTTTAAAGGGTTGTAGGACACCATGAGTGGACATACTGTTGTAATTTTGCTTAAAAATAGTCAAATAATAAATAAATAATAAAACGATTAATAATGATAATCTCAAATATAACAATATCTGGGATATTCTGTTCTCCTCAGCTTTGGACATTAACATTAGATGACCCCAATGTCAATAATTATTTGAAGTAATTTTAGGGATGGATCTACCCAAAGTAAACCATTGGGTAATATCCACAGCATGTGAGGGGGTAGCACTGTGCTGGCATAGCTGAAAGGCTTCAAATGGGGACAGCGAGAGAATTATGGGGTGGGGGCGATAGGTAAGAGCTTTCATTTTATAAGTTGCTGTAGAAAATGAATCTGAGCTCTGATTGGTTGCCATGAGCAACTAGATTAGTCTTGCTCTCAAATACCTCTGATAAATCTCCCCCATATTTTTTATTCATTTCTGAAGAATACTTCATGTCATCAAGGCTTCTGTAGCCCAAACATAGTTCTCAAACAAAAAGTAATTGCGTAGTCCCTAATATATTTAGTGCACCATTGCTCATTTATTGGCTTCCACCTCTGAGTAGGTGCCAAGATTTTGCTCCTACCCCGAAATATAATCTATGGTGTTACTTGTACAGTGAAGCGTTATGACTTGAGCTGGATCTACAGGTCTATTCCACCACTGGGTGACCATCACTAATCCTGCCAATAGGAAGCTCATGCCGGCTCCTCATAGACGGGTCTTGTGCTGGTAGGTCGCCATGAACGTGCCGATAGGATCCAATGGGCCGGTGAGTTTGCTGGTGTTTGTGTATCCTACAAATTTTTTACCGTGATCTTTTTAGGTGTCTCCTATATGACGCTATGGGAAGACTTTTTTTTTTTAACACGGCTTTACGTCTCCCTCTTTACAACAGAAACAGTCTCGGGGCCCTTTTAGACGACAATCCGACCCAGTTTTTACGACGTTTAATAAAAATTTTAAAATAAAATGCATATTTTTTCTTAAATCACAGCCTTATTATAAGATCCTGTAAGATATATACAAAGTACTTGAAATGTATAATTCCGGCGATATATATAAAAATCGCGCCTGCGTATTTATAATTTATCCCATACGGTTACACTGTGACGTTATCTGTAGAAGAAAAAGTGAAAAGTTTGTAAAGGTTTATCGCCAGGAATATAATTGTGCGTCTCGCAGTGAGTTATTGTATTGTTGGAGTATAAGAAGATGTCGCGCCAAGCTGTCCTGCGTCCCCTTCCTCCAGGAGGCCGGGCTGCTTCATCCTTTACTTGCTCTGATGTGCTTCATACAGATGTGTCTTGCATTATTGAGACCACTGACGTGCATCAAAGACTCCCAAAGCTGTCACAATAACACAAGGACGTGGCACCGGGCAGCATGCGCGGTTTTGTTGGCTGCCTTTCACTTCATTAACATGTGCAACAAAAAGCCCCTTCATTGTCCTCCTCATTTACTTATTTGTTAATGTGTGTCCTGCCCTCGTTCTACTTCTCTTATAATATCCACAATGCAATGAGCAGAATCATAGATTAATATATATCTCACCAACTATCTAAGGTTTTGTAAAGAAATTTATATTTTGTGAATTAATATTAAGTAAAAAGCTTATAAAGGTAGATCGGGTGGTAGGTGGATGTATAGGACGTAAGGAGAGCCCTTTATAGAGCTAATCCTCACGTCCCCGCTATCTTTTAGAAAACTTTTTTGGCCTAATATGTAAATTTTGTAAAGCGGCTACTGGGGTGTGGAGTAGCCGGACATGAGGCTACATGTTGCGCATGCCACGGGCCTGCGTTCTGTGCATGCGCAGAACACCGGCATCACGGACGAGGGCGTGCAGCTACGAGGAGCTGCGCGCTAAAGATCTCAGGATAGGAGGAGTAAAAAGGCTACTGGGGCATGGAGTAGCCGTGACGTGTCGCCTCATGTCCGGATACTCGATGCCCCAGTAGACGCTTTATAAAATTTACATATTAGGCCAAAAAAGTTTTTAAAAAGATAGCGGGGTTGTGAGGATTAGCTCTAAAAATGGCTATACTCACGGCCTATACTTCCTTTATAGGTAGAATTGTGGTGGTAAGTTCCCTTCAAAGGAAACCTGTCAGGCGGATTTGGGACACTAAACCACCAACAAATCCTTTTGGCCCGGTGGTTTAAGATTGCAAATCGCCCTCTAGGTGGTCGCATTAAAAACATTATACCTTAGTCTGGAGCTTCCGGCGTAGGTACAGCACTTACCCCTGCAGAAAAGGAAGCTCCGGCCCGGGATCTGCGGATGTGCCTCATCGGACTCACGTCTAGATACCTATAAATGTTTTTTTCTTAATTTAGGCCACACAAAGTTAGTAAACAGGTTGATTTGGGACCCTAAACAGCAGGTCCATATGGTCCTGTAGTTGGTCTAGGGTCCCAAATCACAAGTTCACTTTAAAGGGTTAACAAATAATGGCCTATTTTCTGTACCACATTTCTGAATGATTTATTTTTGAAAATCTACATCAACTTTAAAGTTCAGAAAACTATTAGCAAAATGACCTTCATTGCAATCACTATTACTGACACAGAATGGTCACACACGCTTATCTCCCTCCTCCCCTCCCTGTACCAGGGACCCTCTATATATATAACCACGACCTAGCATCACTCACTACTGACAATAATGATGTACACGGCTTATCCCCCTCCCCGCCCCGCCCTGTACCAAATTCCTCGATATCGATAACACTGGACCCATCATAACATCTCCCTACGACAAGCATATGGCACAATACGCTTATTCTCCTACCCCCCTGTACAATGCTCTCCATATAGACTTAACCCGACCATCAAATTGTAACATCACTACTGCTACAATAGATGAATGTCACAGCGATATCTCCTGCCTCCCCCTCACCCTGTACAATGACCTCCTATAGTAAGAACATGACTATCGAGTACAATCACACTGACATAGATGATGTCACAGGGCGTCTATCCCCGCCCCCTCGCCTGTACAATAGACCACTTTCTCTATGAAAAAAACTGACCTCATCATTACAACGATCCTAACATCACTGACTGCATGGCTCATCGTACAGCTTATCCCCCTCCCGCGACAATACCAAGGTCTATATGATAACACACTGACCACTCCTTACATCTAGCTACTGACAATAGATGATGTCACAACTTATGCTCCTCTCCTCTCCCTCCCTGACAATGACATCCTCTATTAGATAACCACTGACCCATGCATTCACATCACTACTACGACAATAGATGATGTCTCCCAATGGACCAACAGCCTACCTTCTTCCTCCCCCTTCCTCCCTGTACAAATGAACCTCTATTAGATACCACTTACCATCATTACATTAACTACGTCGACAATCGATGATGTCACACGTCTTACCCCCCTCCTCCATCCCGTTACATATGACCTCTATATCATCAACCTGGACCCAGCATTACATCACTGCTGACAATAGTGATCACACCTCCACATGGTTATCCCTCCTCCCTCTGTACAATGACCTCTCATATAGACGCTAACGCAGGACCCACTCATTACATCACTACTGACAAGCAATATGTATGTCCACCAGCTATCTCACTCCTCCTTCCGCTTGTAAATGACCTCTATATAGATAACACTCGGACCCATCATTACATGCACTAATCTGACAATTAGCAATGTATCGACGCTTATCTCCTGCCTCCTCCCGTTTCAATGACCTCATTATAGTACACTGACCCTCATTAACACACTACTGGACATAGTAAATGTCACGCTAAAATTAGTCTCCATCGCCCCTCTCTCCCTGTAAACATGACCGTCTATATATAGATGATAACCACTGACCTATCATTACATCACTAACTACAATATATGCTCACAACGTCTTATCTCCTCCCCTCTAACCGCTGTACCATGCCCTCTATAAGATAACCTCATCCCTTCATTATCAATCACCTAGCGGACAATATGAGGAGTCACATCACCGCTAGCCGCCTCCTCCCTTTACCATAAGACTCGTATATAGATCAGCACTGACTCCTCACAGTAACTCACTACTGACAATAGATGATGTCACAGCTTATCCCCCCCTTCCTGTACACATGACCTCTATAGACCGATAACACTGACCCATCATTACATCACTAACTTTGACATAGAAGATGTCACAGTTCATACCGCCTCCCCCCTCCCTGTCCAAATGACCTCTATAAATAACAAACTGACCCATCATTACATCACTACTTGATCAATAGATATGTCACACGCTGATCTCCTCCGCCTCCTGTACAATGACCTCTATAAGATAACACTCGACCCATCATTACATCACTACTGACAATAGATGATGATGCACAGCTTATCCCCCCCCCTCTGATAAAGGACCCTATATAGCTATAACACTGACCTCACAGTAAAAAATTACTGACAAGGATGATGTCACAGCTTCTACTCCTCCTCCCTCCCTTGTACAATGACCTCTATCTAGTAACAACACTGATCCAATCATTACTCACACTGACTATATAGACTGATTCACAGCTTATCTCCCTCCCTCCGCCCTGGACATATGACCTCTATATTAGATAACACGACCCATCATTTACACATCACTACTACTGACAGAGATGATGTCACAGCTTACTCCTCCCCCCTGTACATGACCTCTATAAATATAAAACACTGACCTCAGCATTCAATCACTACTGACAATAGATGATGTCCACAAGCTTTCTCCTCCTCCCTCCCTGTACAATGACCTCTCTATAGATAACACTGACCCACTATACATCCACTATGACAATAGAAGATTCACAGCTTATCTCCCTGCCTCCTCCCTGTACAATGACCTCTATACGATAACCACCTGACCCATCATGTACATCACTACTGACAATCTGATGTCCACTCCTTAGCTCTCTCCCCCCTCCCTGTAAATGATCCTTCTATAAATGATAACACTGACGGATCATTACATCACTACTGACAATCAGATGATGTCACAAGCTGATCTCCCCTCCTCCCTGTACAATGTCCTCTATATAGATAACACTGACCCATCATTACAATCACTTACTGACAATAGATGATGTCACAGCTTATCTCCTACCCCCTCCCTGTACAATGACCTCTATATATAGATAACACTGACCTATCCTTACATCACCTACTCGACAAATGATTTGTCAAGCTTATCCTCCTCCCCCGTCTCAATGACCCTCTATATGATACCGCGACCCACATTTACATCACTACTACTGACAAAGTATGATGTCACAAGCTTATTCCTCCCTCACCCTGTACAGACCCTCTATATAGATACACTCGACCCTCATTACACAATACTGAAAATCGGATAATGTCACAGCTTATCCCTCCCCCTCCCTGTACAATGACTCTATGAGATAACACTGACCCATCATTACACACTACTGACAATAGATGATGTCACAGCTTATCATCCTCCCCTCCCGTACAATGACCTCCTATCTAGATAACACATGACCCATCCATTACATCACACGGACAATAGATGATGGTCACAGCTTATCTCCGCCTCCTCCCGGTACAAGACCTCTATAGAGACAACACTGACCCCATAACTACAATCACTATTACAAGTAGATGACTTCACAGCTTATCTCCCCTCTCCTCCCTGTACATTGACCTCTATATAATACACCTGACCCATCATTACATCACTACTGACAATAGATATGTCACCGCTTATCTCCTCCTCCCTGGACAATGACCTCTATAAGATACACTGACCCATCATTACACACTACGAAAATAGATGTCACAGCTTATCCCCCCCTCCTGTACAATGACCTTTAATACACTGACCATCATACCATAAGCGACAGTAGGCCACCTACATCCTCTAATGACCCTATACACACCTTACATCACTACTGACAAATAGCTAGTGTCACCAGGCTTATCTGCCCCTCCCCCTCCCTTACATGACCTCTATAAAGAATAACACTGACCAGCTCATTCTCCTATCTGATGGACAATAGATGAGTCACACGCTTATCGCTCCTCTCTCCCTGTCAAGACATCTATATAGATAACACTGACCCCATCACTTACATCACACTGACAATAGAGATTCCACCAGCTTACTCGCCTCCCCCTCACCTGTACAATCCCTATCGATAGATAACACTGACTCATCATCATCACTACTGACAATAGTATGAGGTTCACAGCTGTATCTCCTCCCCCCTTACCGCTGTAACAATGTACCTCCTATGCGTAACCCTGACCACACTTCAACCTCACTTGACAATAGATCGACTGTCACAGCTTATCTCCTCCCTCCCGGTAGCACAGCTGACCTCGCTATACATCACCTGACCCATTCATTACATCACGTACTGGACAATATGATGCACGTACCAGTCCACTCATGCCCTCCCCTCCCTGTACAAATGACTCTCTAATAATAACACTTGACTACATCATTACACACTCAGCTGACAATGAATGATGGTCACAGTCTTATCTCTCCTCCTGTCAACCACAGGTGACCTCTATATAGTATAATCACTGACCCATCATACATCACTATGACAAGAGCTATGTCACATCTTATCCCCTCCCTCCCTCACCCCTCCCGGACAATGACCCGATTATAAGAACACTGACCTCATTACATCATACGGTGACATGAGAGATGTCCCGCCTTCATCTCCTCCTCCCTGTTCAACAATGACCTCTATAGAGATAACACTGACCCTTCATTACCATCAACTACTGGACAATAGATGAGGTACAACGCATTATCTCCTCCCCCTCCCTGTACAATGTCCCTCTATTATATAAACTGACATCATTCATTACCTCACTACGACAATAGATGATGTCACAGCTTGTCTCCTCCCTCCCTCCCTGTACATATTCCTCCATATAGAATACCACTGACTCATATTACATCACTACGTTACAATAAGATATGTCACAGCTTATCTCCTCCCCCTCCCTGTACAATGACCTCTATATACAAACACTGACCCATTATTACAATCACTATACTGACAATATTGATGGGCACAGTTATCCTCCTCCCCCTCCCTGTACAATGCTCTCTATTAGAACACTGACTCATACATTACATCCCTACGACATGGATGAGTGTCAAACGCTAATCCCTCCTCCCTGTACAATGACCATCTAGATAGATACACTGCACCTCATATACACACACATGACAATAGTATGTACACAGCTTATCCCTCCCCCCTCCCTGTACAATGACCTCTATATCGATTAACACTGACTCATCATTACTCATCCTACGGACAAGATGATTATGTCACAGCTTATCTCCTCCCCTCCCTGAACAATGACCTCGATATAATAAGACACATGATCCCATCAATTCACCTCACTACTGACAATTAGATGATGTCACAGCTTATCCCTCCCCCCTCCTGTACAATGACCTCTATATGATAACAACTGACTCCATCATTACATCACTACTGACAATAGGGATCGTCACAGCTTAGTCTCTCCCCTCCCTGTACAATGACCTCTTATAAAATACACGACTGACCCACACTTACATCACTTACTGACAATAGATGATGTCACAGCTTTTCTCCTCCCCCCCCCGGTACAATGACCTCTATATAGATAACACTGACCCATCATTACATCACTACTGCAATGGTGATGTCACAGCTTATCTCCTCCTCCCCCCTGTACAAATGACCTCTATAAGATACCACTGACCCATCATTCACATCACTACTGACAATAGAGGATTGTCACAGCTATCCTCCCCCTCCCTGTACAATGGCCTCTATATAGATAACACACTGAAACCCTCATTACATCACTAACTGACATAGATGATGTGCACACAGCTTCTCCCCCCCTCCTGTACACGCCTCTATATAGATAACACTGACCCATCATACCACACCTTGAATACAGATGTCACACTTATCTCCCCCTCCTCTCAAGACAAAATAACAAGACCTATCTCCCTCCTCACTCCCCCGTTCAATGACCTCTATATAGATAACACTGAACCTACATTACATCATTACTGACAATAATGATGTCCAAGCTTATCCCCCTCCCTCCATGTACAATACCTCAAAGAAACACTGACCCATCATTACATCACACTGACAATAGATGATGTCACACGGCTTATCTCCTCCCCCCGTCCCTGACAACAATGACCCTCTATATGCCATAACCGACTGACTATATGTAGCCACAATCCATACTGACAATAGATTGGTCACAGCTTATCTCCTTCCTCCCCTCCCTTCTGTACATGACCTCTATATCAAGACCTATACATCATACATCACTACTCTGACAATAGATGATTTCACAGCGTATCTCCTCCCTGTACAAGACCTCCTATATAGATACACTGACCACATCATTAACCTCATACTGAAATAGATGAGGTCACAGCTTATCTTCCTCCTCCCTTCCTATACATGACCTCTATATAGATACAACTTGACCATCATTACACATCACTGACGACAATAATGATGTACACAGCTTTATTCCTCCCCCCCCTGTACAATGCCCTCTATATAGATAACACACGACCCCTAGCATTACACATCCCTCACGTGAAAAATCGCATGATGTTTTTTCCCCAAAAAAAAGCTTTCCCCTCCTCCGGTACAATGACCTCTAGATAGAACACTGACCACATCTAACATCACTACTGGACAATAATGATGTCACAGCTTTCTCCTCCCCCTCCCTGTACATGACGACATCTATATATATACACTGACCCATCATTACAACTTAGACAATAGATGAGTCACAGTCTTATCCCTCCTCCCCTCCCTGTACAATACCTCTATATAGATAACACTGACCCATCATTACAATTATCACTACTTCCATAGTGATGTCACAACGCTTATCCCCTCCACCTCCTGTACAATGACTTCTCGATATAGAGATAAACACTGACCCATCATACATCACTACTGACAATAGATGATGTCACAGCTGCTATCCCCCCTCCCTGTACAATGACCTCTATATAGAGAACACTGGCCTCATCACAACCACTATGACAATAGATGATGTCACAGCTTATCCCCCTCACTGTACAATGACCCTCTATATAGATACACACTGACCCATCATTACATCACTACTGAAAGATAATGCACAGCTTACCCCCCCTCCCCCTCACTTTACAAATGATCCCTATATAATTAACACTGACCCATCTTACATACTCTAACTACAATAGATGATGTCCAGCTTACTCCTCCTCCCCCTGTACAATGACCTCTATATATGATAACACGACCCATTACAACATCACTCTACTGACAATGATGATGTCACAGCTTACTCCGCCCCTACCCTGTACAATGACTCTATAAAGATAACACTGACCATCATTACATCATAGGACAATAGATGAGTTCACAGCTATCTCCTCCTCCCCCGTACATTGCCCATACCGCCATAAGATTATACACTGACCACTTCAATTCACACTATGACAATCGGTGATTAGTTGTCACCAGCTTACTATCCCTCCCCTCCACTGTACAATGACCCAATAAAGATGAACACTGACCACATCCATTACATCACTTAGTGACAATAGATGGAGTCACAGCTTAATCTCTCCTCCCTGTTAACAAGTGACACTCTATAATAGATACAACGACCAATTCATTACATCACGTCTACGGCCATAATGTAGGATGAGATGTCACAGCTTATCCCCTCCCCCTCCCTGTACAATGACCTCTATTATGTATAACAGCTGACCCCTGTACACTCACTACTGACAATTGATGATTGTCAACCCAACGCGATTACTCACGCTCCCTGTTCAATGGACCTCTATATAGATACCACTGGACCATCATTACATCACCTACTGACCATGCAATGATGTCACGCTTAATCTCCTCTCCCCCCGCCCTGTAACAATGTCCTCTATATAGAGATTAACACCTGACCATCATTACATACACTACTGACAATAGATGAAGTCACAACTTTCTCCTCCCCCTCCCTGTACAATGTCCTCCATATTCAGATAACACAGGACCTCATCAGCTACACTCAACATCACACTACCGCATTTCAGATGATGTCACACGACTTATCTCCTCCCCCTCCCTGTACAATGACTCTCTATATAGATAACACTGACCCATTATTCATCACTACTGACAAATATGATGTCACACTGCTTATCTCCTCCCCCCTCCTGTACATGACCTTATATAGATAACACTGACGCTCATTACTCCTCACTACTGACAATAGCCAGTCCAGCATCAACAGCTTATCGCCTCCTCCCTGAATGACATCGGATTATAGATACAACTACCCTGCCATCATTACATCACTACTGACAATGTAGATGACTGTCACGCTATCATCCTCCCCTCCCTTCACAATGCTACCTCTATATAGATAACACTGACCCCATGCATTACTAGATGACCAACAGCTGTATTCACATTCTTATCCCTTCCCCCCCTGTACAAGACCTACTATATAGATAACACCAACCCATCATTACATCACTACCCTGATTCGATTGATGATCCACAGCTTTATCCCCCCCCTCTCAGTACAATGACCTCTATATTAGAACACTGACCCCTCATTACATCACACGCTGATGAATGATGATTCAACAGCCTTATTCTCCATCCCTCCCTGTACAATGAACCTCTATTAGACAACCACTGACCCTCATTAGCATCACTAACCGCACTACTACAATAGATGATGTCACACTACTTATCCCTCCATCCCCCGTATATGACTCCTATATGATAACACTGAACAACCATACATTAACATCATTCCTGACAATGATGATGCTGTCCAGCTTATCTCCTCCTCGCTCACTCTGTACAATGACTCTACTAATTACATAATCAATGACCCATCATTACATCACACAATGACAATAGATGATGTCACAGCTTATCTCCTCACCCTCCCTGTACACTCCCTCTATATAAATAACCTCGCCCATCATTACATCACTACTGACAGATAAGGATGTCACAGCTTATCTCCTCCCCTCGTCCGACAATGACCTCTATATAGATAACACTCACCATCATGCACACATCATCTACTGACAACTAGATGATGGCACAGTTATCTCCTCCCTCCTGTACAATGACCTCTATATGATAACACTGAACCATCATTACATCAAGTACTGACACTAGATGATGTCAAGCTTATCCTCCCCCCTCCCCCCTTCCTGTACGACTCTAAGATTAACACTGACCCATTTACACTCTGCAATAGATGATGTCACAGCTTATCTCCTCCCCTCCCTTACAATGACCTTATATAGATAAACACTGACCCATCATTCATCACTACTGACAATACTGAGTATCACAGCTTATCTCTCCTCCTTCCTCCCTCCCTGTACAATACCTCTAGATACAAAACCTGACCCATCATGAACATCACTACTGACAATAGATGATGTCACAGCTTATCTCCTCCCCCTCCCCTCCGGTACACTGACCCTTATGAGAAAAACACTGACCCTCATAATCATGACTCGAAAGAGTATGTCACATGCTAATCCTCCTCCTCCTCCCTGTAACATGACCTCTATATAATAACACTGACCCATCATTACAACACTACTTCAAAGAGATGTGTCACAGCTTATCCCTCCCCTCCCTGTACAGTGACTTCTATATAGATAACACTGACCATCATTACATCACTACTGACAAGGATGATGTCACAGCTTATCTCCTCCTCCCGTACAATGACCTCTTATATAGCACTCTACACATCATCATACTATCACTACTGACAATAGATGATGTCACAGCTTATCTCCTCTCCCTCCCCATACAATGACCTCTATATAGATAACACTGACCCATCATTACTCACTACTGACAATAGATGATGTCACACAGCAATTATCCCCTCCCCCTCCCTGTATCAATGACCTCTATACGATAACACCGACCCTCGTACATCACTACTGACAATAGATGATGTCACAGCTATCTCCTCCCCTCCCTGTACAATGTCCCTCTATATGATAACATACGACCCCTCATTCATCACCTCACTTGAAAATAGAGTGAGGTCACAGCTTATCTCCCGCCCCTCCCTACATACATGCCTTATATAGATAACACGACCATCATTACATACTACTGACAATAGAATGAGTCACAGCTTATCCCTCCACCCCTCCCTAGTACAATGACCCTCTTAATAGATAACACTGACCTATCTTAATACATCACTACGGACAATAGATATGCATCACAGCTTATCCCCTACCCCTTCCTGTACAATGACCTCTATATAGATAACACTGACCCATCATTACCATCACTGTCTGAACATAATGATTGCACAGTTATCTCTAACTCCCCCTGTACAATGACCTATATATAGATAACACTGACATCCAACTATACATCACTACTGACAATAGATGATGTCACACAGCTTATCTCTCCCCTCCTCCTGTACATGACCTATATAGATACACCACTGACCCATCATTACATCACTAACGAAATAGATGATGATGTCCCGCTTATCTCCTCCCCCTCCCTGTACAATGACTCTATATAGAACACTGACCCATCATACATCACTACTGACAATAGATGATGTCACAAGCTGATCTCCTCCTCTCTCCCTGTACAATGACCTCGATATAGATACACTGACCCATCATTACATTCACTACTTACAATAGATGATGTCACACTGCATATCCTCTCCTCCCTCCCCTCCCTGTACAATGACTTCTATATAGATAACACTGACCCACATTACATCACTACTGCCAATAGATGAGTCACAGCTTATCTCCTCCTCCCTGTACAATGACCTCTATAATATAACACTGACTCATCATTACTCACTACTAGACAATAGATGATGTCACAGCATCTATCCCCCACCACTGTACAATGACCTCTATATAGATAACACTGACCCATCATTACATCACTACATGAAAATAGATAATGTCACAGCTTATCCCCCTCCCCCCCCCCCCTCCCTTTACAATGACCTCTATATAGATAACACTGACCCATCATTACATCACTACTGACAATAGATGATGTCACAGCTTATCTCTCCCCTCCCTGTACAATGACTCTATATAGATAACCACTGACCCATCTTACACCTACTGACAATAGATGATGTCACAGCTTATCTCCTCCCCCTCCCGTACAATCCCTCTATATAGATAACACTGACTCATCATTACATCACTACTGGCTGCAATAGTATGTCACAGCTTATCTCCTCCCCTCCATGTACAATGACCTCTATAAAGATAACACTGACACTCATTACATCACTAGTGACAATAGATGAGTCACAGCTTCTCTCCCGCCTCCCCGACAAGACCTCCATATAGATAACACTGACCCATCATTTACATCACTACTGACAATATGTGATGTCACAGCTTATCTCCCCTCCCTCCTTACATGCACCTACTATAAAGATACCACACACATCATTACATCACTAGTGACAATAGATGAGTCAACAGCTTATCTCCTCCTCCCTGTACAATGACCTCTATATAGATAACAACGACCCTCATTACATCACTAGCTGACAATAGTGATGTCACAGCTTATCCCCGTCCCCCTCCCGGTACAAATGACCTCTATTATAGATACACTGACCCCATTCACATCACATCCACATGACAATGGATGATGTCACAGCTTATCTCCTCCTCCTGTCAATGGACCTCTATTATTACAGAAACACTGACCCCATCATACAATACATACGAGGACAATAGATGATGGTCACACAGCTTATCTCCTCCCCCTCCCTGTTACAATAGGTCCTCTATAGATAACCACTGACCACATCATTACATCACTACTACTGACAATAGATGATGCTCACAGCTTATCTCCTTCCCCCGCCTGTACAATGTGCCCCATATAGATAACACTGACTCAACTCATTAACTCATACGTACAATAGATGATTGTCAAGCCTTATCCCTCCCCCTTCCCTGTACAATGACTCATATACATCAAACTGACATCTATACATGCACTCGACATAATTGATGTCACAGCTTATCTCCTCCCCTCTTCCGTACAATGACCTTTCTATAAGGTACACACTGACTCATCATTACATCATACTTGCAATGGCATGATGTCACAGCTTATCTCCTCCTCCATGTACAATGACACATATAGATAACACTGACCATCATTCATCACTAACGACAATAGATGATGTCACAGCTTATCTCCCTCCCTCCCTGCACAATGACCTCTATATAGATAACACTGCCCTCATTACTCACTACTGACAATAGATATGTCACCTCTATCTCCTCCCCCTTCTGTACAATGACCTCTATAGAGATAACACTGATCCATCATTGCTCACTACTGACAATGTTATGTCACATCAGCAGCTTATCTCCCCTTCTCTCCCTGTACAATGACCCTCTATAGATAACAACTACCCATCATTACATCATTACTGACAATAGATGATGGCAACAAGCTCTCACCCTACCCTCCTTACAATGACCTCTATATAGATAACACTGACTCCCACAGTACATCACTATGACAATAGATGATGTCACACGTTATCTCCTCCCCCCTCCCGTACAATGACCTCTATATAGTATAACACTGACCAACATTACATCACTACTGACAAATAGAATCTGATGTCACAGCTTATCTCCTCCTCCTGTACAATGACCTCTATAGATACACTAACCATCATTACATTCACTACTGACATATATATGATGTCACAGCTTAACCCCCCCTCCATTTCCAATGACCTCTATAATAGATAACATCACCTGCCCATCATTACATCACTGCTGACAATAGATGATTCACAGCTTTTCTCCCTCCCCCCCCTGTACAACTCCTCGTATAACGACAAATCTGAACCCCTCATTCATCATACTGACAATAGATGTGTCACAGCTTATCTCTCCTCCTCCTCCCGTGACAATGACCTCTATATAGATAAACCTGACCCATCATTCACATCACAACTGCAATAAGATGATGTCAAGCTTATCTTCCCCCCCTCCAGTACAATGACCTCTATATACATAACACTGGACCTATCATTACATCACTACTGCAAAAGATGATGTCACAGCTTATCTCCTCCCCCTCCCTGTACAATGACCCTCTATATAGTAACACTCTCACCTTTACATCACACTGACAATAGATGATGTCACAGCTTATCTCCTCCTCGTACAATGACCTCTATATAGATACACTGACCCATCATTACACTCATTACTGACAATAAAGATGATGTCACAGCTTATCTCCTCCCCCCCTCTGTACAATGACCCTCTATATAGATAACACTGACCATCATACATCACTGCTGACAAGAGATGCATGTCACAGCTTACTCCTCCTCCCCCCCTGTACAATGACCATCATAGTAGATAACACTGACCCATCATTAACACTCACTACTGACAATAGATGATGTCACACCTGCTTCCCTCCGCCTCCTCCCTGTAACATGACCTCTATAGAGATACACTGACCACCATCATTACTCATTATACTGACAATAGATGATTCAAGCTTATCATTCCCCCCCTCCCTGTACAATGACCTCTATATAGATAACACTGACCCATCATTACATCATTACTGACAATAGATGAGGTCACAGCTTATCTCCTCCTCCTCCCTGTACATGACCTCTATATAGATAACACTACCCCATCTACATCACTACTTACAATCAGATGATGTCACAGCTTATCTCTCTCGCTCATGACAAGACATCATCGAACATGTGAGGACTCCTCCCTCCTCATGTACAATGCAATCTCGTAATAGATAACCCTGACCCATCATTACATCACTACTGACAATAGATGATCGTCCAGAGTTACTCCTCCGCCAACCCTGTACAATGACTCTATGTAGATAAACCGACCATCATACAATCACTACTGGACAATAGATGTGTCACAGCTTATCTATCTCATCCCTCCCCGTAAATTACCTAGCTCATTAGATAACACTGACCCGATCATTACATCACTACTGATCCTAGAGATGTCACAGCTTATCCCCCTCCCCCTCCTGTACAATGACCTCGTACAGATCACCAGGCCCATGACCCATCATACATCACTACTGACAATAGATGATGTCACAGCTTACTCCTCCCTATCCTTTACAATGTTCCTCTATATAGATAACCTGACCCATCATACAATCACTACTGAACTCAGATTATGGGTCACAGCTTATCTCTCGCCTCCTTCCCTAGACAATGCACCTATATAGATAACACTGACCATCATTACATTATACTACGGACAATAGATGATGTCACAGCTTATCCTCCACCCCTAACTTACAAGACCTCTTATAGATAACATGACCCTACATACATCACTACTGACAATAGATGATTGTCACAGCTTCTCCCTACCCCTCCCTGTACAATACCTCTTATAGAGATAACACTGACCCCATTACATCACTACTGAACAATAGAATTGATGTCACAGCTTATCCTCCCTACCCGCCTTGATGCATAGATTATACGGCTTCTGTAACAGATGAATGCCTCAAGAAAACCTCATTATTTTTGACTCTTGGCTCCAACCTATTAATTGCCAGTTTTGCCATGCTGCTCCTTCAAAAGAAACCTACCATGAGAGATCTACCATGATAAGTACATGTGAGGGAGATTCCTCCTCCTGCCTCTGCCCTAATCTGTAATTTAATATCTTGGAACATAACTTGGTAACAAACTCTTTATTTTTTCTACTTTTATTTAGTAAATGTAAATGAAATGCGAGGCTCTTGGGCGGAGAGTGGCTTGAGCTCCCGGTGCCTCGGCCAAGGCTAGGACACGCCCCAGGAGCCTCTGCAGGTCATTTACACCTTACTAAAATAAGTTTTGTAACAAGTTGGATATGTCCTGGATTATTAAAATTACAGATGCAGGCCGAGGCAGGAAGGCATCTTCCATCACATCTACATTCTCCCTTCGCGGTACATGTCCTCATGGTATGTATCTGTCATCCCTATAAGCAGATTTCTAAGATCTATTGCTGCAGTACAGCCAGACAATGTGGAAGCCCCCATGACCAGTAACATCATGTAGCAGGACGTGTATATATTTGCCAGCGCTTTCCACATGTCTATTGGTCTATGTTGGACCATTCTTCTTTTATAGGGTCCTCAGATAAACTAACACAGATCGTCCCTGTGCTGGGAGGATCAGAAATCAGCTTTAATTCTAGATGAATCTGGCAGCAAGTATTTAATTTCCCTACAGTCTCAGCACAAGGGAACTGAAGCATCACACAGTTTCCATTAAAATCAATGGACAGTACAGATAATGCATTGATATGCCGGGTCCTCCGGAGGATAAGAAATGCACAATGTGTTGATCCTAAATGAGGATCTTTTGTAAAATGAGAGGCAGAGCTATATTTTAGGGAAGTGCAGAATGGCTTTGAAAAGAAAACTAAGTCATACTCATCTTACCGATCCCCTACAGTCCTCTCCGTGGATCTTTTTTAAGGATCCTCTTCCAGTCTTTAGATGGAAACCAATGATTGCGCAACCCATGACCTGGTAAATGGGTCAGCAACTGGGGCAAGTGGTCTTGTACCTTGGATTAAGCGGAAATTAGGAAGTACAGAGACCATCTGGACTCCCAGGAAGCCTTAGAATAGGGTGATAACATGAGGGATCGGTAACTATGACTTCTGCGGGGGGTGATAATCCTCTTGATTTCCTCAAGTGAATGACGACTCGGTGTCGGTCCATAACTGTCACTGCATTTACTTCAATGGGACCACCAGCAACCTGACACTTATTGCTTATCTTGTGGATAAGTGTCTTTGGTGGGACAACAACTTTAAGTCAGAATTCCCAAATGTAAACATTTTAGCTTTCTAAATTAACCAAGTGAAGGCAAAATATTGCCAGATTAGGTTTTGGAGGCAAAAAGGTCTTGACTTGTGCTCATCCCACTATTTTATTATTTTTATTAGGAAAAACATTGGAGGAGCGCTCAAAAAATCACAGTGGGGCAGATTTACTTACCCGATCCATTCGCGATCCAGTGGCGCGTTCTCTGCGCTGGATTCGGGTCCGGCCGGGATTCATTAAGGTAGTTCCTCTGCCGTCCACCAGGTGTCGCTGCTGCGCTGAAAAGCATTGGAACGCACTGGAATACACCGAGCCGGGCTGAGTGAAGGTAAGTGCAAGCCCCGCGACAGATTTTTTTTTAAATGCGGCGGGTTTTCCGAATCCGTCGGGTTTTCGTTCGGCCACGCCCCCCGATTTCCATCGTGTGCATGCCAGCGCCGATGCGCCACAATCCGATCGCGTGCGCCAAAATCCCGGGGCAATTCAGGGGAAATCGGCGCAAATCGGAAATATTCGAGTAACACGTCGGGAAAATGCGAATCGGGCCCTTAATAAATGACCCCCATTATCTCTTCTTCCTTATCTTGGTGAAAGGGAACCTATCATCAGGAAGGTAATTTTTGCATGGTTGCCTGGGTAGGGGGGGCTGGGGCAGATCCAATCAGAATTGCTTGTGGGAGTGAACTGACTTAAGTGGGGGGAGGAAGCAGGAAAGAGACGGGGAGGGCAGTGAGGATTAAATAGAATATGACTTGCTGTTTGAACTGCCCCCATCCCTCCTGGGACTCACCACACACTGCTGGCAGGGAGCCAGGTAATGTTAAAGAAATGATTAAAATGCAGTGGAATTATGCAGATGCACCAGAAGTACATATTTGCAATCAACATACCAGAGGCTATTGGGACCTACCATGAGTAAAAATGATCTTCCTGATAACAGGTTCCCTTAAAATGTCTAGTCATCATCTAACCAGCTCACCCCAAGAAGTTATGTTGCATTTGCATTCAGTTTGCAGCCTAATTCATTGGCTGTTACACTGTGCAGGTGCACTGCCCCCTTCCAATGTGTGCTGAATACTTGTAGTGCTGCAGTGAGATTGCAGCAGACAGAGGGAGGCAATGTCGGACTAGGTTTCCCTAGGCCCACCAGAGAAAATCAATCTGGGGTCCCACTCTTTATTATTCCCCAGGAAATATACTCTATAATTGTGTTGTTTTCTGATGGACCTCTGGGGTTCATAATTGGGTTGAGCCAGGACCCACCGGAGGATCCTCCGGTACTCTGGTGGGCCAGTCTGACACTGGAGGGAGGGAAAGTGCTGAGCAGGAGCAGAGTGGGAGGTTGAGACAGTGTAACAGCCTTTGAAACTGCAGCACGAAGGTTTGCTGGGAACCTCCCCCATAGCCTGGGGGCGGGGACATTGTTCAGGCTCATTAGCATAATTTTAAAAGTTCAATTTATAAGAGGATTATCACACGCTAAGTGCTCCTGGTTTATCCATCCTTGATTTGGATGGGAGATTTCCTCAAAGGCGAAAAAAACTTTTCTTACGTTCAGGATTATTCAAAAATGGAGACGCAGGTTACGTCATCCAAGAACATATTGGTTTAAGCTTTTAGTGTTTTTTTTGTTGCTTTCTAAACTCCGATAAAAAAAAAAGTCTCAGACAGGAATGTGAGGAGCGAGCAGATTTTTTTTCCTCCACATTGGATTTTTTTTTTATTGTGGTTTGATTCTATGGGACTTTGATAGTGAGCAGAAAAATCGCTGCACGCCTCCAGAAACTGTACAATCCACCTTTCATCTTAAATTTGACAAAATGCTGATGTCCTATATCCCCCTCCAAATATGAAGCAGGGTCTACAGAGAGTAGACAGATTGTTACGAAATGCAAAAGACAAATTCTTAAAAGTCTTTCTTCCAGCAAAATGGAAGAACCAAAGTAGCCGCTCGCCCCCGCCGAGGAGTCTTCCCTTTGCCTCACTTTGGCAGGAGTCCACTTTTATTACTGTTGTTGACTTTCAGATTTATTTTTTTTTAATTTTTTTTTACATTTTTAAAAAAAATTTTTTTGTAAATCAACAAACACAGCGCGAGGCAGCATGTGCCTCATTTTATCAAATGGTACACAGCTTGTTAATGGCTTCCCCTGATAATATGAACTAATCTATGGTGATGACCAGAGGGACGGCTATGATTGTCATGTTAGTAAAAAAAAAAAAATCAAAACAATCATGTTACGTCAGTTCTACCATTAAAAGACTTTGCTTCTCTGCAAATTTTTTTGCGCTCGGTAATTAATACTCTAGGGCATCGAGTTTCCAAGCCGGTTCTCTAGGCTCTAAAATGCCACTCACCTGATAATTATTTCAGGAACCCATGCACGAATAAATGTGATTGACAAATGCAGCATTGCTATAATTGCCTCAAGCAGAGAGAGAGAGAGAGAAAGGAGAGTTAACTACTTATGTGCTTACTTATCGAGAGTGAAAAAAAAAACAAAACGAAAAAAAAAAACACAACCCGTCTTGAAAACCGATGTCGAGAACGTACGGTGCGATTCACCGCTGAGCTCATCAAACTCCTTCTCTGCGGCGCCGCTTGTTTGTTTCGGGGCTGCGATTGTATCAGTGTCAGTATCTCAGACTTACATTTAAGGGTTCGCTCCCGATCCCAGGAGGTTTCACTATTTTACTAGGCAAGAAAAAAAATAATAAAATTTTTTTTTTTACCTGTCTGATCGTTTTAAAACCTGAACCAGACAGATATTTTTTGCCTTCGAGAGAAATACTGAAGTCAACAGACATTTCTGATGAAGTCACAGACGGAAGGGTTGTGAGGAATGGAATATTCCTTCTACGTTCTCTGATTTGGGGAAGGATCGTGTGTTTATATTGGTCTAAGCAGAAACGTTACCCTTTGGCTTTACCTGAAGCAAAGTATCTGAAGATAAAAAAAAAAATACATGTAGAACGGCGCACAAATAATATCTAAGAAACTTGTATGTTCAGAAGACTCGAGAAAACAAGAAGCTCAAAAAGCTGTGAAGATCAAAATATTGGTGCCCGGACCCATCAATCATGACTATCTTTACCACACTGCAGTAAAGTGTTGAGCTAACTCTCTGCTTTAGGGAACAAGGTCACATTTCATCTACAGTATTTCTTAGTGAGAGATTGGCCACACATGGTACAATGTGATTGTACAATTTTGATTTGGATACATGGATGTGTAAGAAATTTTTTGTGTGCAATATAATGGGGTAAATTTATTTACCTGGTCCTGTCGCGATCCCCGATTCGGACGGTCTGAAGAAGATGAAGTCCGGCGCGATTCACATAGCTTGTGCGCCCGAGTTCCTGCATCCATCGCTTCCCCACGGAGTTCAACTTCTTCTTCCCGGTGCATGTAAGTGCTTGTCTTGCGACACAATTCGAAATGTTAAATCCCGCACGTAGTCCGAATCCGTCGGGTTGTCCCTCAATTTGCGTCGCGTGCAAGCCGGAGCCGGTGTGCCAAAATCCGATTGCGTGCCCCAAAATCCCCTGTTAAATGTGGCGCCAAATGGAAATCGTCGGGAAACCAGACGGAAATGCGCTCCGCGGATCCTTAGTAAATGAGCCCCAATGTGGTTATGGATCTTCGCAGTTGGGCATATGGTAACGACAGTATATTTTAGTGTCCCTATTAAAACCCTAACACTTCACCCCAATCTGTTGGAGAGGTGGAGAAGTGTGGTTCTGAATTAGGTTCTCCTCATGGTTGCGTTGGCCAACGTCCATATTGAAAGATTAAAGGGGTTGAATATGATAATAAATAACTGATACCTACCGCATTCATCCCCAATAGGCATTCGGTTCCTTCAGTCACTCTGGTCTATGTTTGTATACAACATCACTTCAACAAGATGCCTAATGGTTACCATAGCCGAACTCTGCTGAGGCCAGTGATTGGCTACAGACACGTGACATCACCACTGAAGAGAGTGCCTGTGACAGGAAGTGCTACTCTAGACCAGAGCTAGGAAGAAAGGTGTGTATGGATTATTTTATTATGTTATATCAACCCCTGCTATTACTTAAAATAAAAATTAAAAAATCTGGACAACCCCTTTAATTAATTTCCTTAGAATTGTCCTCATTGTGTATTTGATACAGGGGAATTGGACTGTTATCTCCAAGATCAACAGGGACTATGAGAGTTGATACTACATGCAAGTAAATATATATAAAGACAATCCCCTACTTAAGGACACCCGACTTACAGACGACCCCTAGTTACAGATGGCCCCCTCTGCCCACTGTCACCTCTGGTGACCTCTCTGGATACATTACTATAGTCCCAGGCTGCAATGACCAGCTGTAAGGTGTCTGTAATGAAGCTTTATTGATAATCCTTGGTCCCATCACAGCAAAAAATTTTTGAAACTCCAATTGTCACTGGGGCCAAAAAAATATTTTTTGTCTGGAGCTACAATTATAAAATATACAGTTCCGACTTACATACAAATTCAACTTAAGAACAAACCTCTGGAACCTATCTTGTACGTAACCTAAGGACTGTCTGTATATATACAAATATTATTACAAAAAAAAATATCATTTTATTGTCTTGAATATTTTTGCAATTCAAAAAAAAAAATTCATAACAGTGTTGATAATTTTTTTTTTTTTAAATATGAAAAGTAAAGACAACCTGCAGTAAATTTTCGAATCTGTCTCCTTTCTTGTTTAGAAAACAGGCATCGGCATCATTCAGACCGGGAAGAAGGAGGAGTAATTTAATTGTCTAACTCCTTCTGTGCCTCAGAATATCAGACAGATGGGAGGATAAAACCAAGGGCTCAATAATTAATTTTCATGTTCCTGACTAGTGGGACCACTTTTAATCCCTGTTCCTGTGATTATAACGAAAGGTTGAGTAGTGAAGTTTCACTCGTTAGCAGTGGAAATAAAAATACCTGCATTATTACCGGAATTTTTTTAATTTTTTTTCTAAAGCTAAAAAAAAATAAAAAATCTGAGAAGTGTCACGACGAATGACAAACTTCCTCTCTTTATACATTCAATTGTCGAAATGAAGGAAGAGAATGTGATCCCTTTAGATAAATAATAAAGCTGGTGCTTGTTCCGAGGGTCGGGGGGGTCAAGACTCCTCAATCGGCTTCAATAGAAGGTCAATGTAAAATGGTTTTTAAAAAAAAAAAAAATTCTAGCTCACGGCAGATCATTAGTTCCCATTCTCCACTTGCTATGTGAGGTAGGTTTGCCCACCAGCATTTAATAGGATAATAATATGCAAAGTGCCGGCACATTTTTATGCAAGCTTAGTACAGATTAGAAATGGGTTCGGAATTTCGGATATTGTGCCGTAAAAAAAAAAAATTCTATAAAAAAGTATTTCTATAAAGGTCATAAATAAATAGACTCTGGCATCTCTGGACTTTTAACCCCTCGCCGCCCCCTTTTTCCCAAGTTCTTGTGATGCCAAAAAAAAAATAATAATAATAATTTCTGCTCTCATCATTTCGAACAATGTGAATGTCTCCAATTCGAGAGATGTATTCTGTAACTAAGCGTTATAATTTAGGCTGAGGGCGCAATCTCTGGAAAACACAAGCATTTCAAGGTAATTTTCATAAATCCCTATTGTGATCTAATTTCCTATTAGATGGAACAAAGCAGGTCGGCGTTGCAATTAATCAGGGTCTGGCTCTACGGAGCAATACTGCCGTTTATTGTATTCTCCTTAATGGAAAAGTAGCATTTTTTAATTTTTTTTTTACACTTTGAATTCACAGTTGGAATATGTCAAATCTCTCCCCTTCGATTCTGCCAAAGCGAAGACGGGAAACGGGAAAACACATTGGGACTCATGTTATGTGTAGTGTCGTGTGATCGCTGCGAAAGTTGTGCCGGCAAAATGTTCAACCCTGAAGCCACGTCATTTCAATACAACTTCAGCTGATGTCAAAGGGCTGAGAGGGTATAAAAGGGTCCCCGGGGAAGTGGGCTGGTTTTTGGATAAGGTTTTTAGATTTTTCTTTTGTGATAAATATGTGACAACTGAGGCAGCCCCTTACAAAAGTTGCATAATACTTTGGGACTGTCTGATTTACTCAACTTTTTTTAGAAATAATTTAGCCCAACCCAAGACTCTCATTTATTATTAGAACTTCTAACTCAGGAGGACCTGTATCTTCATGCATTACATGAATAACACAACTGATTATAAGGAGAACTATGTAATGCTTTATTTCCCCTGTGGGGGAGCTGCAGGGAAATCTAACACTTAGTTTTATTATTTACCATATATACTCGAGTATAAGCCTAGTTTTTCAGCACAAAAAAATTTGCTGAAAACCCAAACTCGGCTTATACTCGAGTAAAAAATATAGGTTTTACCAAGTTTTTGTGGTAAAATTAGGGGCCTCGGCTTATACTTGGGTCGGCTTATACTCGAGTATATACGGTAAATTATTTTTTTTTATTAAAGAATTGTCTGCGAACCAGATGCAGCCATCAAAAGACCCACATCTGTCTCCTGACCCTTAGGTTCCCTGTTCCCTTAGGTATATCTGGCGGCTTGGCATGGTCATGTCCCCACCCTGCATTGGCCCACTGCACTGCCCCCTAACTAACTAGTGAAGAATTTGCTTCACCGGGGCCCCTTGGGAATTCAGTTTTTGCCTAAGGCAGCTTCGGATGACATCAAAGGACTACCGAGATGAAGATGGCTCTGTAAAGGTTAGGGACTACTCTGACCCCTATCGGGGCAATTGGTCAAGTTACCAAGCAGAGACCAGGTGAGCACCCCTAATTAGGGGATAGGTTATTTCCTCTTTTTAGAAGATATCACCCGAGGCGTCGTCCTCTGTTTGTTTTTTTGTTGTATTCTATTACGTGCAAACCAGCGAAGAGGGCAAAGTAGTAATCACAGCTTGTGCACCGGTAATCAGACTGTAATAAATCCCACCCCGCTATATAATGAACCTAGCGTAGGCAGCTCTACAGAGGCCCCTAGTCAACTTACAGGGGCTGCCCTAAGTAAAATGTTATTACTATTGACATAAATAGAGCCTAGCGTGTTGCCTCTCTTATCATCCTCATTGTCCCAATTGTAAGTTAAGTAAGAGGTGCAAAGTCTCTGCCTAACCTGCCATTCCATCTCAAGGTCACGTTCCGATCACCAAGGTCAGAACATACAACTTGGTTTAAAACTGTTTTGCAGGAATCTTGGAACCTTGGACTGGGCAATTAAATGTGTTCTGGCTCCCGGATTCAGCTTTGCAGTATTCGCCCGGTCTTTGGCTCATCCAAGAAGTTTAAGGAATCATGGGAACCACTTTTTTCAAACTCATGACCTAGATGAAGTGGGCACCACTGAGGACCCCCGAATGACAGAGCTGGATGTACAGAAGACCGTGAGACTACTGTGACACTGGAACTGATATCTGGAGTGGAGTAAGTTTTCTTTCTGTTTCTTTACCCCTGTTGCCACCTTGGAGGTTTCTAGAATTCCCTGTAACCTTGGTAAACCAACTTTCTACTACTTATTAGTTTTTATACAGCAGGGGTCGGGATCATTTTTGGCTGAGAGACCCATGAATGCCACAAATTTTAATATGTAATTCCGGGAGAGCCACACAATACGTGCGATCTGCAGAAAATAGTCCTCTCCACCTCCTCACGGTGCATCGAGCTAGAATAAGATCATTAGATGACCTGATTTTCTCATAGCTCCAAACACAGCATCTCCCAACAAGTCATAGCTCCTAGTAAAGTAGTAAAGTGCCTAATTGCTGTAAAGAAATATACATAAAATCATCCCACAATCTCACCACGTGTATTTGGGGGTCTGGGGGTCTGGCACTGGGCTTTGTGCTGCCGGCGCTCAGTTAAATAGCGGGTTGCCCCGCCTAGTGGTAGATGCCGTGTGTACCACCTGCGTTCCAGGCCTACGTCACTGACGGAAGTTTTATTATTTAAATTTATTTATTTTTATTAAAGAATTGCTTGTGGACCAGATGCAGCCATCAAAAGAGCCACCTCTGTCTCCCGACCCATAGGTTCCCTACCCCAGGTATATAGGGTATTGGGAATATTGTTACGGTTAATCTCAAGGTTTAGTTTTTTTATGAGAATGGGCTGAACCAATGAAGAGGAAGTAGCCAATGTACTGTTTTTGTATGGGATGATTCTACCTCCGGAGGGGGACGTTGCCATTCAACAAAGGGTCTTGTCCATAGTGAATGACCCTATTAAAACAATGGCACCTGTTGTGACCCTCGGATCAATATAGGGGGGGCCTCATATTGAATGATTACCATAACTATCTACATACTCTTTTCATACAGGGGGAATTATCATATATGGACTGGATCAAACCAAGTATGGACCATTCCATATATCACAACAGTCACAAATACAAAGATGGATGATGAATAATGAATGAACTTTCTTCCAAGCAGAGACACTTTAATCTTAGCAAGAATATAGTATCTTCATGAATGAAACTAATTTAGGCTCCCTCCAAGGCGACATACAGAACTGTACATGTCAATAGGGTTTTTGAAATTCCAATCCCTCATGAATTTACATTCTACAAGTAATAGAAATTCGGGGAATGCTGTTGATTTATTGCTTGCTCATTATTTTGTGGAATTGCAGATTCAGAGGGATTTTGAAAACTTTGATGTATTATAAGCAGATTTTGCCTTAGATTAGATATGATGCAAAATAAAAAACCCTCCTCCACCTCTAAACTCAACATGAAATGGGGCATCCGACTCGTGACTCGCCCTTCAGTCTCGGCATAGACCGGCTGGTAAATCTTCCATGTTGTTATCCGCTGTTGAGTCCAGAGTTGCAGCAGTTCTGACCGGGAGACCATCGCTGGAACAAACAGAAGAGTCCGGAGTTATTTAGTTTCACATACACACAGTCCCCGGGTTACATACAAGATAGGTTCCATCGGTTTGTTGAATTTGTATGTAAGTTGAAACTGTATATTTTATAATTGTAGATCCAGACAAAATTTTTTTTTGCCCCAGTGACAATCGGATTTTCAAATTTTTTTACTGTTATGGGACCAATGATTTTCAATAAAACCTCATTACACTTTATAGCTGATCATTGCAGCCTGGGACTATAGTAACATCCAGAGAGCTTCACCAGAGGTCACAGTGGGCAGAGGGGTCTGTAACTAGGTGTCGTCTGTAAGTCGGGTGTCCTTGAGTAGGGAACTGCCTGTATTGACGCCTTCAAATAGCTTTTTAAAGAAGTTTCCAGACAAAGGTTGAGTATTCCTTATCCAGTGTACATGGGATCAGTTGTAGATCATTGGGGAGTCCAACTGATGAGACCCCCAGTGATTCGGAGAGCAGGTGACCACATGTCTCCCTTGGAATGTAGCACCAGTGGTACTAACCTGTGACTGTCGCTGTATCCACATCTATGGTGCTGCTGGACAATAGCAAGTTACGAGTCCTGTAAATGGAGCCACAGTCATGCATATACACCAGGGTTCGATTTGAAGGGGGTTTCCCGGCCCCTCTGCTCTATCCCAAATCCATATTCTGTGGACACAGGATAAGTTATGTTTGGGGGACACCTACTTTAACGTTTTTGTACTAATTAGTTTTGCTTAGTCGAAAATAAGGACAATAAAGTAAATCTAGCATGTAAATCCATCCTGATAAACCAGGGACGTTACTCATAGATCCAGGCACCGGGACTGTGGTATCTTCTTATATTTGTTTCCATGGTCTAATATTTTATTTCTTTCCTTAAAGGACATTCACCACCAGCATGAAGAACTGTATGCAAATGAGCCAGAGGGGCTCTAGGCTCCATTAACACCTGGAGCCCCTCAGGCTCATTTGCATACAGTCCTTCATCCTGGTGGTAGATGCCCTTTAAGATAATTCCAAATTCTGGGCATGATTTTGGAAACAAATGCATGTCTGAGCCATAAGTGAAGACACAGGAGGGGCTACAAACTGTACCCTGAGCAGCAGCATGCAGGTCACAAGCAATGTGTAAATGGGGGGGTTGTGATTGGGTATCAATTGATTAACATTATACAAGGGGAAGAAAAATCAGCTGGAGGAGATTTACTGACAGGACAATTAAAATTGGATTCTTATTAAAAAGTAATTGGAACAGTCAGAAATATTCTAAATCTACCACGAATAGGCATAAAAATAATGGTAAGGCATCTGACATATGAAGACATCTATGACAATTGGCTTCTCTTTTTTATTGGATGGCAGGGAGGAGTTGCTCAGGAGTTGTCCCTGTACATATTAATGGGTTGAGACCTACCCGCTGCAACTCAATGCTCCCCCCTCCCCTCTCCATAGAAATGTTGTGTAATATGACCCCACAGTGATCTCTGTCTCGTTCTAGCAAGATGAAATTCAGCAGAGATTCCAAAGGGAAAAGCAGGTTTAAATAGGAAGGAAAAGAGCATGATGAGAGACAAAGTAACAGAGAAAAAAACAATATTCACTTATGGTTAGTTGAAAAGTTATAGACTATTTAACATAATTTAAGAAAAAGTTAAGGCCGAGTCTCATTATTTGTACAGGCAAAGGAACAAAAAGCTCAAAGGTAGAACATAATGTATTCAGAAAATGCAGGAGACGGACACAGTAATAACAATGGGGGTAACAATCCAAGAAGAAGGAGAACAGTAAAATCCTTTAGAAATTATATGTCATCTGTGAGACACAAAGCCAATACTAAAAGTGCCTAAAGGTCTGGTAGAAAAACGTCTGGGGGGTGGGGAATAAACCTAGAAAAAACAGGTCACAACAAAATTAAGGTAGAAGAAAAAGAGGGCAGGGGAGGGGTAAAGGGAGCACCGTGAGACACAAGTCACTTGGAGGCAGGGATGAATCTTACCTTCCTACTTCCTGAGGCAAAAGAATGGGGCCCCCTACATAAGTGGTATATCAGGTCATTTTTTTAGTAATTGGGTTCTCCGTGCAATGTCTTACACCCTTACTGACATCGGGTGGGAAGAGACAATATTTTAGGTGTCAGGAGCTGCTTTATAGCAGGTGACTGTGACGCTGATACTGCCCCTTATCTTGCTGCAGGTGGTGCTGCCTTAGGCAAGAGGCTCAACACGCCTCATGAATGGTGCACCCCTGCTTGGAGGAGACACATGTGAGGAGTGAGCAGGGGAATGCCTAGAGGCTGTGCAGGGTTCCCTGCCGCTGTCTGAGGCAAGAGGCTCAACATGGCTCATGAATGGTGCACCCCTGCTTGGAGGAGACACATGTGAGGAGTGAGCAGGGGAATGCCTAGAGACTGTGTAGGGTTCCCAGGTCAGAATATGATTTTCTCCTCAGCTGTGAGTTCTCAATTCTCCCACAATGGAATGAATTTCAGAGAACCAGAGGTGAAGGGGTCCTCCCATTGTCTCCCATTTATGAGGAAGAGCAGTGGCGTAACTAGAAGCTGGTGGGCCCCAGTGCAAAGTCTGTGCCAGGCCCCGGACTATAATGTATGGTTTATAGTAATAGTCTTCTCATATGGGAAAGTGACACCACAAGGGCCCCCTAAACCTCTTGGGCCCGGGTGCGACAGCAACCTCTGTACCCCCTATAGTTACGCCCCTGAGGAAGAGTCCCCAGTGGTGAAGAAGTGAATGTCTTTCACATACAACAACGAGGAGCATTATGGGAATTGGGGGTCTTAAGGCTCCTTAGTGTTGAGAGAAGAATTTTGGGGTTCACTGCAATATCCTAGGTTTTATATCAACATGAATAATTTTGCAAGTATCAGTCATTTTAAATAAAAAAATAGAATTTTTTGGAAATATTTTAGAAAGTGAAATAAAATCTATTTCCAGACGCCTTGTCTACATGAGCTGTCACACATTTATTCCCACCCCGGAACTTTCATTTGTTGGAAAAACTTTTTATTTTTTAAATGGTTCCCAAAGTTTCGTTGTGACATTTTTGATGCCCATTGTGGTCCTAGAACACATTTCCCGCATTGATTAATAAGAGTTTTTTTCTCATCGCTCTCCGTCTACTCTACATCCATCTTCAATTTCTTCTCCCGAAATAAGAAAATAACATCTCGGAATCGGGACTAAATTATTATTCCAAACAGATAAAAACCCATCAGGTTTCGGAGAGACAGTTTGCATGGTAGATGTTCATAAAATTTGGGATCCATTCCAAGAAAGCTTCATTGAACGCCCTTCATTGCTTCTAATGTTATTTAATCAGATTTTTTTTTTTTAATTCAGAAAAGGAATAAATGTTTCCTAATCGCGGAGGAGCCGACGACTTCCCTCATTTCCATTTGTGGATGATGTGAATTGTTTTCAGGATTCTTACCAAAACTCATTATGAGTTGAGTGAGCGTTCTATTATATGAAGTCAGAATATTTGAGAGCCTGCATTATCCGCTGCCTGTAAGTGGCGTCGCTTGGCACTCACCAGGATCCTCTTCCCTAATTTTAATTTGCGGTTGTAGAGAAAAAACCGGCTGAAAAGTTTCACAGTCATAATTGAACATAAATTGAAAGAAAAGTAGAAGACACAAGAAAAAAAGTAAATGTAGGGGATTCCGAAAATTTTGGTGTATAAGTCGTGATTTACAAAGCCCAGAATTGTGACTACTCCGCCCTCTTGGGTGGGGAGGGGCGGTGCCTGGTGTAGACCTGATCCACGCGATGGGCCACATTTATCAGAACTTTATCACTTGAAAACGGGCATACAAGCCGGGAATTGGGACTTCTCCGCCTAATTCGCCGGTTGAACAGGGAGGGGGTGATGCCGCTCCATGCAGTGGGCCTGCGCTTCTCTTTGGGCGCAGGTTTGGGTACAATTCTATGCCAGATCAGACCTGGTGTAACAGAGCTCCAGCGCCACACTGAATTGTTTCGCTGATGGCCACTGGGATTTATCGGTAAGTTGGAGTCTCCGGATAAATCCAGCGCATGCCGGGGGCAGTATCATCCGCTGGAGCACTTAGTGTCAGACTATGCATAATGTGCCCCTATCTGCCCGGTGAGTGCCGACATTGATGGAGGCTGCAGCCTCTTGATATATCTGGTGAGGGCCAAGGAAGTGGGGCCAACATCAAGTGCTGGGGCACAGAGCGCCGGTGTGTGATACATCTGCCACTCAGTCAAAGGAAAATCGGGACCACGCCTTCAAAGCCTCGACAATGATCCATTGTCCCTGGGCCACATGAAGAAATTGAACTCAAAATTTTTAGTTACATTTTGATTAAGTTGCAATATCCAATTATCCTCTTGGCAGTGACCTCATCCTAGTGGGAGGGGCATCACATGGCATCTGCCATAGATATTCTTCTCCTGGCACATGGGGCGGCACAAAGTGGCCTCCTACTTAGCAATGATATGCAGTCAAGACCTGTTCACATGGTGCGGTACTGCATTGGGTCTGGGAATTCTCTGGTGCGGCGCTTGTTGGGGCTCCCTATCTATCTATCTATCTATCTATCTATCTATCTATCTATCTTCTACTCTCTTCTATCCTACCTATCTACTACTATCTATCTATCTATCTTCCGCCTATCATCTCTCTATCTATACTCCTATCTATCTATCTATCTATCTACTATCGATATCTATATCTATCTATCTAAAATCTATCTATCTACAACTTCTATCATCTCATCTTCCTATCTATCTACTCCTATCTATCTATCTACTTCTATCTTCACTATCTAGTCGTCCATCTATCATCCTATTATCTATCTATCTATCTATCTACTATCTATCTATCCTCTATCTATCTATCTATCTATCTGATATATCTATACTATCTATCTCAGCTCTTCTAATCTATCTATTTCTATCTACTATCTATCTATCTATCTATCTATATCTATCTATCTATCGTCCTATCTATTTCTATATTCTTCTTCGTCTCTATCTTACTATCTCTTATCTATCTATCGATTATCTATCTATCTTCTATCTTCTATCTTCAATCATATCTTTATCATCATCTCATCTATCTATCTATCTCTATCTATCTATCTATCTATTCTTATCTATCTATCTATTACTATCTATTGCTATCTCATCATCTTCTATCTACTATCATCCTACGATCTCTCTCCTAGTCTATCATTCTATCTATCTTCTATCTCCTTATCTATCTATCTATCTATCTTCTCATCTATTATCTCCCTATCTAATACTATCTACTTATCCTATCTATCCTATCTATCTTCACCTATATTATCATCATCTATACTAATTCTCCTAGCTTCTATCTCCTATCTATCTATCTTTATCATCTTCCCCTATTAATCTATCTCCTATATCTCTATATCTTCTATCTATCTATCTATCTGTCTATCTGTACTATCTCTCCTACAGTCTCTATCTATCTATCTCTATCCTAATCTTATCTACTATCTATCATATCTATCTATCCTCTCTATCCCTCATCTCATATCTATCTAATCTCATCCTATCTCTCTATCTATCCTATCTATCTCTATCTCTCTATCTTATCTATCATCTCGCTATCTTCTATTCTTCTATCTATCATATCTATCTCCTATCTATCTATCCTATCTATCTATCTATCTACTATCGCCTTCTATCTATCAATCTATCCCTATCATCTCCTATCTATCTTCTATCTAGTCATCTATCTATCATGATCTATCTATCTTCTATCTATCTATCTATCTATCTATCTATCTATCTCCTATCATCTCCTATCTATCATCTATCTATCTCTCTATCTATCTCCTATCTATCTATCTATCTATCTATCTATCTACTATCTCTATTATCTATCTTCTATCTATCTATCTATCTATCTTCTCCTATCTATCTATCTTCTATCTATCTATCTCCTACTATCTTTCTATCTATCTATCTATCTATCTATCTCCTATTATCTATCTATCTATCTATCATCATCTATCTATATCTATCTATCTATCTATCCTATCTATCTATCTATCTATCTCCTATCTATCTATCTATATATCTATCTTCTCCTATCGTCTATCTATCTATCTATCCTATCTATCTAAGCTATCTATCTATCTCATCTATTTATCTATCTATTCTATCTATCTATCTATCTATCTATCTATCTATCTATCTTCTCCTATCCCTATCTCTATCTCATCTATCCTATCTATCTATCTATCTATCTATCCTATCTATCTATCTCCTATCTATCTATCTATCTATCTACCTATTCTATCTATCTCTCTATCTATCTATCTATCTATCTACTATCTACCTATCTATCTCTATCTATCTATCTCAATTCTATCCTCTTCTATACCATCTATCTATCTATCTATCTCTTCTATCTCTATCTATCTATCTATCTCCTATCTATCTATCATCTATCATCCCTATCTAATCTATCTATCTCATCTATCTATCTATCTATCTATCTATCTATCTATCTATCTATCTCTCCTATCTATCTATCCTATCTATCTATCTATCTATCTCCTATCTTCTATCTCCTATCTATCTATCTATCTATCTATCCTATCTATCTATCTATCTATCTATCTCCTCTATTATCTATATCTATCTTCTATCTATCTATCTATCTATCTATCTTCTATCTATCTATTTATCTATCTATCTATCTACTCCTATATCATCTATCTATCTATCTCACTATCTATCTATCTATCTATCTCCTATCTATCTCATCTATCTATCTATCTACTATCCTCTATCTATCTATCTCATATCATCTATCTATCTATCTATCTCCTATCTTCTATCTATCCCTATCTATCTATCTATCTATCTATCTATCCTCCTACTCTATCTATCTCATCTATCTATCTATCTATCTATCTCACTATCATCTCTATCTATCTATCTCCTAATTCTATCTCTATCTCCTATCTATCTAATCTATCTATCTATCTATCTATCACTCTATCTTCCTATCTATCTTCTGATCTATCTATCTATCTATCTATCTATCTATCTCCTATATAATCTATCTATCTCATATCTATCTCCTATCTATCTATCTATCTATCTCTCCCCTATCTTCTATCTCATCTATCTATCTATCTATCTATCTATCTATCATCCATCTATCTACTATCTCTATCTATCTATCTATCTATCTCTACTATCTATCTCTCTATCTAATCTCCTCCTATCTATCTACTCTCTCTACTATCCTCCACTACTCATCTATCTGTCTCCTCTCTATACTATCTTCTAATCTATCTATCTATCTATCTATCTCTCTCTCTATCTTAGTCATCTGCCTTCTATCTATCTATCTAGCTATCTATTATCTCTCACTATCTATCTATCTACTCCTATCATACTCATCTCTGATCTATCTACTACATTCACTACCTACTATCTATCTATCTCTATCTATCTATCTATCTACTCTATCTCATCGAATCTATCTCTCTTCTACTATAGTATTATGCTATCTATCTATCTCTACTATCTATCTTCTCCATCTATCTATCTATCTTATGTCACTAATCTATCTATCTATCTATCTATATCTATCTATTATCTATATACTATCTCTCTATCTAGTCATACTCCTATTATCTATATATCTATCTATCTATCTATCTCATCATCGATCTATATCGTCTATCTATCTTACTCTATCTTCATTACTATACTATATCGATCTGTCTATCTATCTCATCTACTCATCCTATATATCTCATCTATCCTATCTGATCTCGTATCTATCTATCTATCCATCCTGGCTATAATCTGTCGCAATCTATTTATTATTCCTGTATTTTTCATCGTAACATAATTGTTTGATCCAGTTCTCAGTTATTATTCCTGCCAGCATCTTCCATGACATGCTAACGTTGTATGATATGAAAAAATCTGAGGCTTTCTGGATGCAGACATGAGCGGTCCGTGGGGGTACTGGTGCTCTGTACGGCGCGGATGTTGTGGGCATGCTCCCCCCTGTGCTGCCGCTCTAACATGGCGTTAATTTGGCATCACATCCCCTTTATCACATAGGAGATGTAGGGACTAAATTACAAACTAATGGCATATGTTATGTTACATAGCATAGCGATTTCCCATGGTTATGTGATATTAACTATGTGCTGTGTCTGCATCAATTTCTGGCGACTTCGTCACGGGGCGAAGCGATATAGAAATTACTGATATACTGCATGAGAAATCATAGACCGATTGTCTCCTTACATCACATCCTCAATGGCTTCACATACATGTAAGATGTATAAAGGGGCTGGAGACGCCTGCTCCTATGGTAAGGGACGCGGCAAATGTGCTCAGGCATAAACACTCAATATCAGACATTTACATAGATACTCTCCCTGCGGATGCCCTCCCGAAATAGAACAGATTCTGGGGTGACAAAAATATTGGATTACCTTATGTCAAATGATTGCACATGAAAAAAGGTTACCTGTTGAATAGAGTAGGAGGAGAGAAAGTTCTGTTGCCGCATTATATCCTCTGTCGCTTTCCACTAGCGCGATGGGTTCCCGCACTGTGTAGGGATCAGCGAACTTGTTCGGCTTGATGCCCCTTAAGTAGGGTTGTTAAGGCTTTTCCCCTAAGGTACAGGGGAAAGACATTCCTTCCTTAAGGTCTTTAAAAGGTTAATTGTATCTACGTATTAGTAGTTTATTGACATTTCCGAAGACTGAAGAAACCTTCTGTACCCCGATCTAGGGGCGGTGGCCCACATGGAAAGGTGGTCGCCCATGTCATTTTAACTCTAATGAATGAAACCTGTATTTATTAGTGTATTTGTGGTGTTCACATGGACCGTCACCTTCGCTTTACGTGTAACCACAACGATGAGAGCAGGGGCGGATATAAGACCCCATGGTACCCCGGCTGGCATGAATATAATATGCCCCTACCAGCTTGGGCATCACTTCCTGCATCTACTATGATACTTAGAATCAGCGTATCCTGTGGAAAAAGGAGGACGTTCTCCCTTTCCGGCCTGATTTCGATCTGTGGTTTCAAGGAGCCTTTGGAGGACCTTCAAAGATCCTGAATGGCTCATACTGGTATTGGGAGCAGAACAAGATGTACGAGGATTCATTCAATGGTAATGGCAGGGCAGGAGGCGGACTAAGACCACCATAGGCTCTGGACGTTTATGAATATTACATCCCTGGACATGAGGATGGGCGCGTTTCGAGGGGGGCCCTCACTTCATCAGATCCTATAGTCTAGTATAAAGTAATTATATATAAAGCAGCTCTCTGGAATCATTGTTGGCAGTATTTACTTACCCGGCCCTCAGTAGCGATCCCAGCGGGCCGTTCTGTGCGGTGATATCGGGTCTTCGGCGGCTAGAAACAAAGGTATATCCTCCGATTGTCCACCAGTGTGTCGCTGGACTGCGCTGAAGAGCGATTCGACGCACTGGAGTTCACAGCCGGATGTCTATGGGTCATGATGGGATTTTAGCAGGTAACCGCCAATCCACTCACGATGTCCGCTGCTGCGCTGAAGATTCCGGCGAGCCCGCCGGAAGTCACGCGCCATATTACCTGGTGATGTTTTAAGCGCGAGGTCCCGCGACTCATTATTTTTAAATATGCGGCGTGTTTTTTCTCAATCCGTCGGTTTTCGATCTCCCCGCCCTCCCGATGTCCGTGCGCTTGACTTGCCGGACGCCGGGTTGCGCGAGGCACAGAATCCGATCGCGTGCACAAGATCCCTGGGGGCATACGAGTTGGGAAACATCGGCGCAAATTTGGAATAATTCGGGTAACACATTGGGAAAAACACCGTAATAGTGCCCTAGTAAAATGACCCCCAAGTGTTCCTAGATCATAAACGCAATTACATTAATATAATCAGTGTAACATGCACGTTTTTTAAAGACGTGGACATATTACAATATATGAACTCTATACTAGATATATAGGATCTCTGTATGAAGAGTGAGGTCTCCTCAAAAACGCGTCATCCCTCATCCTCATTATTTCTTGACTATGTTGAAGTGGCGCCTTCGGAGACTCATTTTGTTTTCTTCGAAATTCTGAACTCCCTACAGGGACATACCAGGCTACCAGGACGAGTACAGAACCTACCATCACGCCGTATCTCAAGCTGTGTCCCCACCTTTGGACCTGGGGCAACCTGTGGGGTTAGTTCCACCTGAGTACGACTCACTTAACTCTATGGGGGCGCCACATCTCTCTTTTGTGATTTTTCTCAAATCCGTGGGCCTTAGATTGGTGTCATCAACTCTTGATTTGGTGGACGCTGCCCTCCATCCGGGCAAGGGAATATCATTACTTTATACACAAAACATATACGGGTTGATTAGGTGCATTTCTCTGCTGACAGGTTCCAATTAAAGGCTCATACAACTCTCTTCCACAGTGGAAACACATCCTATTGCTCATAACCAACATGCAAGTGTATGGGGAGCGGTAGTGAATAGCATCAGTCACAGGATCAGTCTATGTCCATCTCTTCAGAGGTGGGAGAACCACACTTACAGATTATCTCAGAAATTAAGAACCTTTCCATTTAACTAAACATGAGCACCCCCCACCCACCATCATTAATATTTCATCTGAAAGGAATTTCCCCAGAATATTACTTGGTACGTGGACACAGAAGATAATAGATTAACCTCAGAGAGAACCATACCAAGCAGGCCCCATTTTAGATTTCTTTCTGAAAACACATGCGAGGATGCTCAACATTTACACACGTCATTTATTCACACATTATATACTATATACTACATCATTACACACTAAACCTATACACATGCATATACTAAAACCAAGCCCGACATCACCATAACAACACACATCCACCATATACACAAATATACCATATACACACATTGCCCATATACACATACCACCATACCAACCCACATCCACCATATACCCACATCCCAACCAAATACACAAATATCCATATACAACCATACAACCATATACACATAATACGCATACCCACCCATCCACCATATACACAATCACCAATATACCACATACACCATATGCACATCACATATGCACAGACATATACACTCATATACCATATCACAAAATACACACATACAAACCATATACACAAATCAACCATATACCACATACACCATATACACACATGGAGCATATACACACATACAGCATATACACATGGGAGCATTACAACACTACACCTAACACATCACATTGCCACACATATACACACCATATACACACATACACCATATACACATCACATATGCACACACATATACACATCATATACACACATACAAAAACCATATACAAACCCATACCCTAACAGGCATACACCATATACACACATGGAGCATATACACATCACATATGCACACACATATACACATCTATACACACATACACATAGACACCTATACAACCATATACACACATGGAGCATATACACATCACATATGCACACACATGTATACATCATATACACACATACACCATGTACACACTACATCATTACACACTACACCATTACACACATGGAGCATATACAACACAATCACTTATGCACCACATCTATCCATCATATACACTATAACAATATACCACACATACTCATACACCTCATATACACACACACATCTATAACACAGCAATCGTATACACACATACTCATATACACACAACACCATATACACACATTGGCATATCACATCACATATGCCCACACATATCCAACATCTATATACAAATATACCACTACATCATTCACACCACAACCATATACACATCATCAATACACATATCCACCATACCCACACATCCACCATAATACAAACAATACACACATGGCACTATATACCAAATATACCATTACAGACATACACCTAACCATATCCCCATCACACACATCCGCCCTATACACACATACACATATACACACCTACCCCATAGTACACGACATATACACCATATGACACACATACCAATATACACACATACACATATACACAAGTATACAATACACAAATACAACAACACCATATACACATATCCCCATAACCACACCATCCACCATATAACAACACACATACACCCATATACACAAATATACCATATCCACACAACCCTCATATACACATATCCACCATAACTAACAAACCCACATCCCCCATATAAAAAACCCCCTCCACCATATCCACAAATATAACCATATACACCCATACCCATATACACATAATCCACCATCCACCACAGTCCACCATTACACACATACAACCCATTACAACACTACATACACCATATGCACATCACATATGCACAGACCTAGACACATCATATACACATATACACACAATACACACAACACCATAGCCACAAATCTACCCTATACACACATACACACCATATACACACATGGAGCATATACACACATACACAACATATACAGCACATGGAGCATAAACACACATACACCATATACACATGCACATATGCAACACCATATACACAGTCATATACACACATACACCATATACACATCACATATGCACACACATATACCATCATATTACCACATACCCATAATACACACATACACCATAAGCAGACATACACCATATACACACATGGAGGCATATACACATCACCTATGCACACACATATCCACTCATAACAGCACAGTCCACACACCATATACACATATACACCATATACACACATGGAGCATATACCCCAAATCACATATGCACACCCGTATAACATCATATAACAACCATCCACCATGTACACCCAACATCATATTACACACATACACCATATACACACATGCAGCATATACACATCACATATGCACACACATATACACATCATTACCATATCCACTATACACACATACATCATATACAACCATCATATACACCACAACTCTTATACACACATCGTATACACACATACACCATATACCACACATCATCATTACACACATACACCATATACACACATGGAGCATATACACATCACATATCACACACATATACACATGTATATACATATACACACATACTCATATCACACCTACCCCATATACAATACATCATATACACACATACACCATATACACACATGGAGCATATACACATCACATATGCACACACATATACACATCATATACACATTATACACACATACATCATATACACACACATCATATACACACATCATATCACCCATACACCATATACACACATACATAATATACACACATACACCATATACACACATGGAGCATATACACATCACATATGCACACACATATACACACATATATACATATACACACATACATCATATACACACCTACACCATATACACATACATCATATACACACATACACCATATACACACATGGAGCATATACACATCACATATGCACACACATATACACATCATATACACAATATACACATATACACCATATACACACACGCATACAATACCATATGCAGACATACCATATACACACATACAATCGTACTACCACGACATGGCACGGCAAAATCACACATGCAGCATATACATCACATACACCCATCCTTACAATCCCATATAGGACTACAAAAGGCATATACGCTCCTCAATGCCCTCCCCAATACCTCAGATTCCGGGGCCACTGACACTATGGGGCTTCATAGCGGCTGCTCTGCTGCACCCCTTACGCCCTGATTATATTTCAGGATTGTTACTACTGGATTGCACACATTTTACAGTTTCCTTACACCGCGGTGAGATTTGTAGTCAAACTGCTCCCCTGGCTATTGTTCTAATATGCTCCAGAAGACTGATACTGTCTTATTCAGAATGAGACTTGCTGTACTGGATCCTACAAGACCCGGCCTGAATATTATCAATTCCTGCAAACAACAACCTCAGGTGTAACCACAACTCTCCGAGGCCATTCTTGGGACAGTCTTCAGCCTCTTGCCGCATTGGGAGTATAACTAACCAATCCTGCAATACCTCAACTTCCTGTCCAAGGGTGGCGCTGTTTTTAATTTATCAATATACATCATCATTCAATTTTATGGAAATCTTTAAAACTGCTTAATCCTATCAATAATATTAAAACACTGTAGAAACTGAATTTCGACTCATTGGGGGTCATCTACTAAGGCCTGATTCGCTGTTTTCCCGAACGTGTTACCAATTTTTTCCGATTGAACGCATTTTCCTCCTCTTATTGCCCCGGATGTTTGGCGCAAGCGATCGGATTGTGGCGCATCGGCGCCGTCATCGCACGGAAATCGGGGGCGTGACCGAACGATAACCCGCGGATTCAGGAGATAACGCCGCATAACAAAAAGGGTTGCGGGACCAGCGCTTACCTTCACACACTATGCTCGGGAACTCCTTGCGTTCCTTTGCTCTTCAGCCAGCAGCGACAGACCTGGGTGGACATCGGAGAACTGCCTTAGTGAATCGCCGGAAGACCTGATACCACGGCAGAGAACGCCGCTGGATCGCGAATGGCCGGTAAGTAATCTGCCCCTGTAGTCCTGGAGACCAAACCATATCTGGAGACGTCCGGCACTGGATGAAATCACATTTGGTTTTCAGCGCTCACATAAACGTTCATTCTACCCTTCCTTGGTCTCTGTAAATATTTTTTGCGGACGCGAGGAAAAAATTTTTTATCATCATTCTAGGGAGAAAGGGAAAAACAAGGCGCACATAATGAAATGAGCTCCGGGGCTCCGGAGTCCGGCGATCCGTCTCCCGTTTGCTGATTATTTTTTGTATTTTAGATGACACCTTTACTGGAAGTGACAGAAGAGCCGATCATTTGTGTCATTTGTGAATTACACATAACAAACCATTATGGAAGGGAAGACCGCTACAAACGCGTTCGGATTCGTGAAATGGATTTGTCAGCCCGTTGATGCCGCTGTTTTAATGAGCTCATCGGTGGACATAAAAACATGACAGATGTCTGTAGATGGAGGCATGCATATTAGGTTAAATATTACATTCCAAGTCCAGGCAAAAACCTAAAAAGAAAAAAAAAATCTGATATGGCAAAAAAGAACGATTTACCACTGACGGCCATAATACCGTCTGGGAAAGGGTTAGAGTGTCCCCCCCATGTCACCTGAGGCACTGACCTTCATTCCAGCTTTTTTCCGATATGCAAATGAGTTTAGAAAGTCATATTCTGAATGGAAGCAGTCATGTTTGCCCAGATCCAGTAAACCCGGCCTCCCCTTTTGTGATTGAAGTTCTCAATGTGGGGCGATTTCACATAAGGAGCCCACGCCGCATTTGCGGCGGGCTCTCCGACGTGTTTTCGGGGTCGGCCGGGGATCCCGTCGCGCGCGGATCAATTTTGGTGCATCCACGCGCCTGGTTCATGCAACACAAATCGCATGGTGTGTCTCAGATGATTCGGCCGGATTCGGACAATGCCACGGATTTACTATTTAATTTGTGTCGCAATACCAGCTCTTACATGCGGAAGAGAAGGTGAACTCCGGCGGACCTCAACGGGGAAGCGACAGATGCATTATATGGAAAGCACGAGGTCACCTTAGGAGACTTTAAGGCCAACTCTGCAGGCGTTAGAGACTTACAGCCATTATGAATCTACTGTGGATTCTGGAATATGAAAAGATGTTTTACGGGATGTGGTTAAGGAAAGTTTGCCTCTTAGCTTCTTTGTAGGCATTCCCTTTACATCAAGCATGACTTTTAGGAGCCTAATGCAAATGCTAAGGGATAAAAGCCGAACTAGTATTCCTATTCCAGAAGGAAAAGATTTCCAACCATAAGCCAGCGATGGTTTGAAGTCTCAGCATCGCGTCATACAATATATATATATATGAACTCAAGGGGTTTCCTTGGACATTGCTATAGAGCCCTATCAATCCTATCATACAACCCAACACCTTCTGCCCGAACATCATTCCTTTGGAAGAACTTCAGTGTCACTGTGGTCTCTTATTGATAACTTAGAAAAGCACAGTACGTTGCAAGGTGGCTTTGGCTTATATTGCAACTCAGACCCATTCACTTGAATAGGACTATACAAGATAGGTCCATAGGTCTGTTCTTAAGTTGTATTTGTATATAGTGGATAGGGTCCATAGGTTTGTTCTTAAGTGATTTGTTGTAAGTCAAAAACTATATTTTTTAAATTGTAGATCCAGACATAAAATTTTTTGCCCTGTGACAATTGGATTTTCAAAATTTTTTGCTGTGATGGGACCAGGATTATCATAGAGATGAGCGAGTATACTGTCCGAGCTTGAGCATGAAGTGAAGAACAGTGAAAATACAATGAAAACAGTGAGACCACAGGAATCATTTAAGTGAAGAACCAGTGAATAAACACATTGTGACAGATGTTTTCAAGCATGTGGTCTTCTGCTGCTGTAGCCCATCTGCCTCAAAGTTCGACGTACTGTGCGTTCAGAGATGCTCTTCTGCCTACCTTGGTTGTAACGGGTGGCGATTTGAGTCACTGTTGCCTTTCTATCAGCTCGAACCAGTCTGCCCATTCTCCTCTGACCTCTGGCATCAACAAGGCATTTCCGCCCACAGAACTGCCGCTCACTGGATGTTTTTTCTTTTTCGGACCAATCTCTGTAAACCCTAGAGATGGTTGTGCGTGAAAATCCCAGTAGATCAGCAGTTTCTGAAATACTCAGACCAGCCCTTCTGGCACCAACAACCATGCCACGTTCAAAGGCCACAAATCACCTTTCTTCCCCATACTGATGCTCGGTTTGAACTGCAGGAGATTGTCTTGACCATGTCTACATGCCTAAATGCACTGAGTTGCCGCCATGTGATTGGCTGATTAGAAATTAAGTGTTAACGAGCAGTTGGACAGGTGTACCTAATAAAGTGGCCGGTGAGTGTACACACATGCACCAAATTCACACATGCAGCATATACACATCACATACACACATACTTACAATCCCATATAGAGACATACAGCATATACGCTCTCAATACGCTCCCAATACCTCAGATTCCGGGGCCCCCTGACACTATGGGCTTCATAGCGGCTGCTCTAGCTGCTACCCCTGTAGTTACGCCCTATTTATATTTCAGGATTGTTACTGGATGTGCAGCACATTTACAGTTTCCTTACACTGCTGTGAGATCTCTGTAGTCAAACTGCTCCCCTGCTGTAATATCTCACCAGAAGACTGATACTGCTCTTATTCAGAATAGAGACTTATGCTGTACGATCCTACACAGCAGCACACAAGTCCAGCTCCAATCCTGGAATATTAATCAATTCCTGCTAACAATACACTCTAGGTGTGACCGCACATCTCTCCGAGGCCAATACTTGGACAGTCTCAGCAGCTTTGTATTGGGGAGTATAACTAACCAACCTGCAATACCTCACACTTCCTGTCAATAGAGGTGGCGCTGTATTTCATAATTTATCAATATACATCAACAGTTCTAATTTTATGGAAATCTTTAAAACTGCTTCATCCTATCAATAATATTAGAGAACTGTAGAAACTGGAATTTAGACTCATTGGGGGTCATCTACTAAGGGCCTGATTCGCGTTTTCCCGACGTGTTACCCAAATTTTTCCGATTGACGCCGATTTTCCCTGTATTGCCCCGGGATTTTGGCGCAAGCGATCGGATTGTGGCGCATCGGCGCCGGCATGCACGCGATGGAAATCGGGGGGCGTGACCGAACGATAACCCGACGGATTCGGAGATAACGCCGCATTTTTTAAAAAAAAGTGTTGCGGGACACGCGCTTACCTTCACACACGATGGCTCGGGGAACTCCATTGCGTTCCGATGCTCTTCAGCGCAGCAGCGACACCTGGTGGACATCGGAGGAACTGCCTTAGTGAATCGCCGGAAGACCTGAATCCACCGCAGAGAACACGCCGCTGGATCGCGAATGGGCCGGTAAGTAAATCTGCCCCTGTAAGTCCTGGAGACACCAGTAATTCTGGAGAAGTCCGGACACTTGGATGGAAATCACTTTTGGTTCAGCGATCACATCTAACGTTCATCTAATTATTGAAACCATTTCCTTGGTCTCTGTAATATATTTTTGCGGAGCGCGAGGAAAAATGTTTTTCTCATCATTTCTAGGGAGAAAGGGAAAAGGGAAAAAACAGCGCACAGAAATGAAATGAGCTCCGGGAGGCTCCGGCAGATCCGTCTCCCATTTGCTGATTATTATTTGTAATTTTAGATGACACCTTTTACTGGAAGTGACAGAAGAGCCGATCATTTGTGTCATTTGTGTAATTACACTAACAACCATTATGGAAGGGAAGACCGCTACAAACGCGTTCGGATTCGTGAAATGGATTTGTCAGCCCGTGATGCCCGACTGTTTAATGAGCTCATCGGGTTGGACATTAAAAACATGACAGATGTCTGTAAGATGGAGGCATGCAATGATTAGGATTAATATTACATTCCAAGTCCAGGCAAAAACCTAAAAAGAAAAAAAAAATTCTGATATGGCAAAAAAAGAACGATTTTACCACTGACGCCAGTAATACCGTCTGGGAAAGGGTTAAGGGTCCTCCCCATGTCACCTGAGGCACTGAACCTTCATTACAGCTGTTTTCCTGATATGCAAATGAGTTTAGAAGAGTCATATTCTGAATGGAAGAGTCATGTTTGCCCCAGTATACCAGTAAACCCGGCCTCCCCTTTTTGATTGACAGTTCATTGGGGCTTATTTACTAAGGGCCCACGGCCGCATTTGCGGCGGGCTCTCCGACGTTTTCGGGGATCGTGCCGGGGATTCCGTTGCATGCGATCGCATTTTGGTGCATCCGCGCCGGGTTTCATGCAACACAAATCGCAGGGGTGGGTCGTCAGATGATCCGACGGATTCGGACAATGCACAGGATTTAATATTTAAATTGTGTCGCAATACCAAGCTCTTACATGCGGGAAGAAGAAGGTGAACCCCTGCGGACCTCAACGGGGAAGCGACAGATGCAGGATTATATGGAAAGCACGAGGTCACCTTACGGAGACTTTAAGGCCATCTCTGCAGGCGTGTAGAGGCTTACAGCCATTGATGATCTACTGTGGGATTCTGGGAAATATGAAAAGATGTTTTACGGGATGGGGTAAGGAAAAAGTTGCCTCTTAGCTTCTTTGTAAGGCAGTTCCCTTTACATCAAGCATGACTTTTAGGAAGCCTAATGAAATGCTAAGCGATAAAAGCCGAACTAGTATTCCTATTCCAGAAGGAAAAGATTTCCAACCATAGACAGCGATGGTTTGAAGTCTCAGCATCGCGTCAGTACAATATATATATATGAACTCAAGGGGTTTCCTTGGACATTGCTATAGATGCCCTATCCTATCAATACTAGCCCAACACCCTTCTGCCCGACATCATCCTTTGGAAGAAACTTCAGTGTTCACTGTGGTCTCTTTATTGTATACTTAGAAGAGCACAGTATGTTGCATAGTGGCTTGGTTTGGTATTGCAACTCAGACCCATTCACTTGAAGATACAAGATAGGGTCCATAGGTCTGTTCTTAAGTTGTATTTGTATATAAGTGGATAGGGTCGTTAGGTTTGTTCTTAAAGTGAATTTGTATGTAAGTCAAAACTATATATTTTATAATTGTAGATCCAGACATAAAAATTTTTTGTCCCTGTGACAATTGGAGTTTCAAAATTTTTTGCTGTGATGGGACCAAGGATTATCAATAGAGATGAGCGAGTATACTTGTCCGAGCTTGATGCAGTGAAGTGAAGAACAGTGAAGAATACAATGAAAACAGTGAACACAGGATCATTTAAGTGAAGAACACAGTGAAGAACACATTGCAGATGTTTCCGTACATCTGCAATGTGTTCTTCGCACATATTGTTCTTCATGTACTATTGTGGAGAACACCGTTCGGCACATGTGTCTTCGGATAAGTTAGCAGATGTACGTGAACACCTGCAATGTGTTCTTCACTGTGTTCTTTCAATGTGTTCTTTCACTGTGTTCTTTCAGTAAAAACAACTGCAAACATCTGCAATGTGTTCTTCTTTCAATGTGTTCTTTCAGTGAAATATGCTCGAGTCTCCCATTGACTTCAATGGGGCTCGTTATTCGAAACGAGCACTCGAGCATCGGGAAAAGTTTGTCTCGAATAACGAGCACTTCATTACAGACGCCTTACAGCTGATTATTGCAGCCTGGGACTATAGTAAAGCATTCAGAGACTTCACCAGAGGTCACAGGGGGCAGAGGGGTCCTTCTTTAACTAGGGGTCGTCTGTAAGTCGGGTGTCCTTAAGTAGGGGACCGCCTGTATTTGATTAATGGATGTAATGTCAAAAGCCTTGAAAGCGGAAGTTTACATCTCCCCCATTGTCTCTTTGATCAGTCTGGGTGTTGAGAATAGACCATCAAACCCCTTTAGGAGGAAAAATGCCTTAAACCTCATACATTGCCCTATACAAAGTTGTTATTACTTTTAGGATAATTTGGTGAGTACTAGACTCCCTTTAATTATTCCAATCGTAGACTTTTGGAAATTCCATATGGCTCCTCCTTGCCATGAGTAAGATCGTTAGGGTAATATTAGAGCTTAACCTTTGTTTGCAATCCAGAATCCACAATGAATCATCTCACCTCAGATAAATATCCCCCTCCCCCCCCCCCGCCCGGATTTTCAAGGTTTCATGAACCTTTTCCCGGGACTTTCGGCCAAAATAATTCCAAACACACAGACATTTAGCTCCTTGGTATAATGGCGCCATTCTGCAACTTTGTGCTTTTTATAACACAGTAGCGAACGTTTAAGAAATCCAATATTATCCGACGTTGCCATGAATAAGATCATTATGGTAATGGGAGAGTATTTGGCACGCGGCGAGTTCACGACACGAGCGGCGCAGTTCAAACAAGAACTTCCGATTTACATATTTGATACAAAAACATTTCCTCCTTATTAACAAACCCCTCTGCTTTCATGTGTGTTGTATGAAGGAATAATCTGGGGTGTAATTTGTACATATTTAAAAACTTGGTAATATGCCTAAAATTGTCTCCGGAAAAGCGAGGTTTGCGTTTAGAATCTGTTTTACATGTTAAAAGCGAATGCGGTGACTATTATATGTTTTTTTTTTATTCCTTATGTGAAAATCTCAGCTAATTAGTTTTGACTAAGTAAAGCTTCGCCTTTGAAAATGAGAGACAAGTTCCTTTTGCCCTCTAAAGAATTGCCTCTTATTTACATAGTTAATATTAATAACCCGCAGCGTTCCTAACCCCTAATTCAGCTTCATTAGTTGTATAATTCATAAAACGCCATAAAATAAGTCCAGTGGCTTTATATACAAAATTGGCAGGAAACGGGGGCCATATAATATCTATTTTTTAAAGGGTCACAGCAACGCAGTGCTTGATGGCGGTCCCCATGTGTTATGGTTATTATGGTGCTGCAGTCCACAATGAGTGTGGCATTAATTGGTTAACAGTTGCGATCCCTGTCGTAACCGTCATGGATGTTGGCAGCAGGTGCTCACTCTCCAATACAGGAATCATCCAGTGTGTATGGAGAGCCCTCCCGAAGCCACGCCTGACACTACAATGCACCATTATGTCCTTCATAGTAAACTAGTCCCAATGTTTTTTCCATTGTCCAGTGTGGTGGCTTTATCCAGAAAATCTACTTTAAAGTGAGGTGTAAATTGCTTGTATAAAGTCATGGAGGTGGAGAGTTCAGTACTGAAGTCAAGCTCTCCCCACCTCAGATCGCCCCCTGTGCTGTCATAGATCGTTCACCAGACTTCAGGAGAGCCAGTTACCAATACCCCCTGAGGGCAATTACAGCAATGGGGAGCGGAGAGCTTGATTTTACTTGCCAGTTCTCCACCTCCATGACTTCATACAACTATTTAACATCTCGCTTCACAGTAGGTTTTCTTGATAGATCCACCACCCTGAGCCATAAAAGAAGCATTATCCGGAAGGTGTTAAAATTATTGACAACATTTTGGAAATTGTTTATGAGCTCAATTTCTGCTGAAAGGTTCCCTTTAAAACAGTGCCACATGCCGGAGATCTGCATTATAGAGTTAACATTCAAGAAAACGGAGCACTGTTAGGAACACCCTGAAGTATGTTGTACCTATAGTGGGAATAGCCCTTTATAAAACCTTTTAGAAAAACAGTCAACTGGAAAATTTGATTACAGTTTTTGGAACCCCTGGCTAAGGACTTGAAGGTGGTACGTACCCGTATTTTTCGGACTATAAGGCGCACCGGATTATATGGTGTACCATCAATAAATGCCTGCTAAAATATCTAGGTTCATATATAAGGCACATCAGATTATAAGGCGCACCATCAATAAATGCCTGCTTAAACGTCTAGGTTCATATATAAGGCGCCCCCAGATTATAAGGCGCACCTGATTATAAGGATGTGCACAGTTCAAGGCAGCTGTTGTCTGTAAGTACGGTTCATATATAAGGCGCACTGGACTATAAGGCGCACCTTGGATTTCTGAGAAATTCAAAAGATTTTTTGTGCGCCTTATAGTCAGAAAAATACGCTAAGTAGTTGATGAATCTGTGACAAAGAGGGATAAAAGTCTGAAAGCTGGAGTCACAAGTGGGATGGGGAACCCTAAGCAGTTCTCATGTGTGACCACTATTCTTTCACTTTAACAGATCTCATAGCTTGTTGTACTCAGGTTCTTAATTCGTCCCATAGCAAGACAAAAAACTATGCAAAATACTTTTCTTCCAGTAAAAAAAAACAAATATTTTTCTCTCCAGTTTAACCTAACGTATCAGAGGAACCAAAGTATTTGCCTTGTGAACACAGGGGGAAGCAACTCTGGTAATACGTATCCAAAGTGTCAACCACCGACCCATTGTGTGCACACTCCCGTTTCGTTACCATGTTAGGACCAGACCTCATTGGGTAAAGGTTAATTCAAGGACCCTAGTGTTCTGCTCCATAATTGAACCTTTAATTTATGGTCCCTTAAGTACATTCAAAGTCTTTGCTCCTGGAGTCACAGGGTTAAATTTCTGTATCATCGTCGGGCGCTACATGGAATCTCCAATTAATTCGGAATGAGCATTCCATGCCCTGATATTTTCATGAATACTAATTAGTCTAATAATGATTGAACTCTAAAAACTGCTACCAGAATTTTTTGTTAGATGACAGAAATAATGAGAAAAAAATTAACCTAATTACATTTTAAAGAGGTCATATTTAGATAAACTATTAGAGATGATTCACAGTAAATTCAGAGATGAGAATGTAGGTCCATCATCAATAGTTTGACAGATTGAGAAATACTCAGCCGCGTGGACGCCATCGCGCAGTGATAAAGATACGCTGATGATTAAGAAGCAACAGCGCCGTTCTATGTGTAGTGGCGGAACCGAATCACTGCAGCTGACCTCCTGTTTAAGGAAAGCAGAACTGCAGTAACTAGTTCTGTCCACTAGAACTTGCTTCCTGTATCAGTGGATGATGTTTGTTGGTGCTGGACACTCACTAATCTGATATTGAAGACCTATTCTATGGATACGTTATCAATATTTAAGACCAGAAAATGCTTAAAACCTTCTGGAACAGCAAGTACATGTGGCTATGTGGCTGATTAAGGTGATGATAGACTGTATGGTGGACCACAGAATACCACGGGCCACAGCTACACCATGTACTAGAAAGCTCTCTAATCTGGTGGCTTCAGAACCTGCAGATCATCAAGTTCTAGAGTAACTTGGACCACCCTATAAACCTTTACCTAGAACATAACAAGAAGATTGGCTGCTTGAGCTCACGTTGGTTCAAGACTAGTGTTAAGTGGACCTGAACCACAAAGCTCGGGTTCATATCGAATTTTGCAGGTTTGGGTCTCCCGGACCTACTCCCAATGTCATTAATGCACTTCACTTTCACTGTTAATGCCCACGATCAGTGCTGGTACCTATCTCTGGTGTTAACTCCTTAAATGCCGCTGACAATGCATGCTGGCCACTTCAGGACATCGCATTACGGGGAGGATCGTCGCACCCCCATGACCTTTACCAAAATGGCGGAGCTCAGCAGTAACAGTAATTTAAATACTTCTGGGGACATCATTGATTGTGGGTGTTACTGATTGGGGTTCGGGTCCGGTTTCAGTACCTGGATCCAAACAGATATAAATAACTTGGCCGAACCCAAATTTGAATGGGTCTGCTCTTCACTATTGAAGACTTCTTCTTCATTTGAAGTCTCCTTGGAGGACAAATGGATATACTAAATATACAACAATATATCATCCTCTTTTTAGGGAATAGGGCTGCATAGGAACCCTCAGATGTTCCCAATCCATGTGCAATACATGTCCCCCCGATACAAAGCAAATAAAATATAGAATACAAAGACCAAGTTCTTCTCGTCCAAGTGTCCATCAAGAAATTCCGAAAGCTAAAATATTTACAGTAGAAATAAGAATATTCATATATTATCCGCAGCCATCAGAGTAATATCAGCACATAGCACAATAATTCAGAAAGTCTTTGTAGTAATCGCCATTAAAGTCTATTAATCAGGTTTTATTTCCATCATTAAAGCACAGATCCCAGTCACCAGTGCGGATCGGTAGGGATGAGTCTGCACATCCCCTTCTTCAGCTGGAACACAAAAACATCTGTCACCTTTATCATAAAAGGTTTCCATTCAGTTATTAATATTTAAGAGTAATAACATGACCTCCGGAGCACAGAGCTGCCCTTGCATAGATATGGCTTAAATACTTAATCCCGAATAGATCTTTTTGGAAACTTCCTTGACACCAAGTACCTGGGCCCATTCAGTGACCTCCAGATGTCCTCAGTCCAAAACATAGTTGTGTATACAGAGTCATCTGCAACTTTGGGTTGAAATATAGAGCTTGGAAATTAACAGAGATTTGGGTTAAAAATTGTTGGGTCATGACTTGCTAACAATTGGGAGTTTGACAACAAGAGCCCTTACCAATCCTGAAACTAGGGCCCCTCTACCATGTGTCACGCGTGTACATTACTGCTCCATTCATTCTTTAGGAACTCATGGAGATGACCATATACGGTGCTCAGCTACATCCAGAAGACTTATAGAGAGTTTACAATGGCATCTTATTTCCGCAAGGACACTAGACCCCAATCTCAAGATCCTAGGACCATCACAACCAACCAACACGTGATGTTTTCTCTGCCATGATGAATTCTCCTGATAACTGGAAAATTTTCCTACCAAAGCATGTTTGTTCTCTGGATCTTCATCCATGTAAACTTCACATCCACAGAAGAAACCTTGAGTTAAGCCATGGTTCTCCGTGTGGATATAATCATAGTTAAAGCTACTTCCATCCATGGATCCTTGAGTCTATAAATTTAAATAAATTTTCCCGACCCTGCACCAGCTCCTTGGAAACAGACCCCAACAGACTTGGAACTTGAGTGGTTTTTTGCTGCATCTCTGTTGAGGTCACATTTACTTACCCGGTCCATTCGCGATCCAGCGGCGCGTTCTCTGCGGAGGATTTGGGTCTTCCGGCGATTCACTAAGGCAGTTCCTCTGACGTCCACCAGCTGTCGCTGCTGTGCTGAAGTTCGTCGCAGTGCACTGAAGTACACCAAGCCAGGCCGGGTGCAGGTCCGTCGCGTGCATGCTGGCGCGGATGCGCCACAATCCGATCACGTGCACCAAAATCCCGGGGCAATTGAGGGAAAATCGGTTAAAACGACGTAAAAACGTGATTCAGGCCCTTAGTAAATGACCCCATTGAGTTGGATCCTGTGCCCACTTGGTCCTCTGGGGGGCTATTCTGCCGCTGGTTCCAAGTTGCTGAGGCCTTCAATGGAAAATATAGTAAAGACGAGGAGCGAACTGCAGTTAATTCAAGTCCCCCTGCCTGCACCTATATATTCACTTTAAAAAATACTTTGTGTGCGCTGAATGTTTTACGGTTTGTGATCTATTTACGTGGATGGTTGCATGATAAGGTGATGCCATAATCCCTATTTGTCCCATAGTAGCTATTATTTTGCACAGATCATTTGTTCACTTGTCAAACTAAATTGAACGCTGAACAGACTGAAACAAATTCCATAACTCCTTGGCCTCGGGATCTCAGTTAATGTGAATGAGAAAAATTTCGATACACGGTATACACCACAGTAACTGCCACATTGTTCTATAATATTACAAGGGAGACTCGCTTCCCAGGGGTTGCGCTGCTAACCACAAGCAATTGAAAAGCTTGGGTAGCCATTTTAATTCCCCGAGACGCAACGCTTGCTGCTGGTTTCATTCTGTATTCTCAGTTCCCGGAATAAAAGTCTCACCTTGTATTTCAAGTGCTGGAGATGTTCTCCTCACATGGAGGATCGCGATGTACTCAAAGGCACAATATAAGCCTCATTATACTCACATAGTCTGCAGATAAATAAATACTTGCTTATTTTCTGATTTTATGCTGAATTATGTACAGGAATTTCTGGTTTTCTTTGTTTCCTATCTGGGTTTCAGGTATAAGATCTCCCCATCCCTGTAGAGTCAGTATTTACTGTGGACTCCACCATTTAGAGACCTGTTTGATAAGGCACATATGGTTTGACCTTGGTTTTCTGACTCTCTATAAAGTTGTCATAGTCACAGTCCTTAATGGAAATAGGGGCAGGGGCCTGATGTCCAGACCTTATATACAGGCAAAGCTACTGAATCCCTAGGGGCTCATTTACTTACCCGGTCCAGTCGCGATCCAGTCGCGGTCCGACGTGGATTCGGGTCTGCTGGGGTTCACTAAGGTCGTGCGCCCGATATCCAGCAGGTGTCGCTGCTGCGCCGAGGTCCGCCGGAGTTCACCTTCTTCTTCCTGGTGCATGTAAGTGCTGATCTTGTGACATAATTCGTTTTTTAAATTCCGCGGTTTTCCAAATCCGTCGGGTTGTCCGACGCCCACTCCCCCCGATTTCTGTTGCGTGAAAGCCAGCACCGATGCGCCACAATCCAATTGCGTGCGCCAAAATCCCGGGGCAATTTGTCACAAAATGGAAATATTCGGGAAACCCGATGAAAGTGCGGCGTTCTGACCCTTAGTAAATGTGCCCCATAGTGTCTATAATGCAGAGAAAGAGTTACCCCACATACGGTGCCTGAAAAATAAAGTGCCCCATATACAGTGTACGAGCCGGAGAATTCACTGAAAACATTACCAAACTTACCAAAATTAGAGAAAGTGCCCTCGATCAAAAACATTTTTTTTACCCCAGATAGTTTAAAAATAAGAAAAACCTTGTACTTAAACTTACCTCCCGTCACCGCCCATCAGTGACATCATGTCAACATTGCGTACCCCCCACAGCCAAATCTCGGCGGGATCAAAGGTTGTCACGGTTACATGCTATTGGCGCAACATCTGAGTCTTTGTAAACCAACAGAAGCTGGTAGTGATGGAGGAAGTAAAGTCTGAGGTTAGTATAAGTTCTTTCTTGCTTTTAGACCACCTTGGGTCAACAAAAATTTCTTATGAAGCCATAAAATGCTATTTTAGAGGGAATCGCTCATGTGGAAATGACTCTTTTCTAACTACGGGCAGAAATTTTTAGAGGAGCTGATCTACAAGTTTCAAGATTAGTTGTAATTTATCTATTCAAATAAAAGGTCCATATGGGCTGAAAGAGGACCATTCACAACCTCCTCCAACTCTTTGCCTTCTATATTTGTGGTTCCACTAATTCTGAACGGGAATTTTTTCTCTAGACTTCACCGTACCTAAGCAATCAGTGCAATCTATTCGACGACCCAACATTAGGCTCTTGACTGTCCAATGGGCGATCGCAGGGTTTTAGCTCCAGTCCTGAACACTCCCCCCCCCCATCTTACCGCGCATTACCTCTAACATAATAATAATTTAAGAATCAGTAGTAGACAAATAATAAAATGCATTAGTACATATGGATACATGATATTTTTACATCGGACTTGGCGTTTGTATTAGTTGTTGGATCCTCTATAACAATGGGGGCTCGATGTAGAACAATAAACTTTGTCGGATTTCTCTTTTTTTATTTATTGTTACTAAAACGGATCCTTAAATTAGAAAACATTAGCGCTCCCGCTCATTGTCACCCATTTTCATTATCTTTAGAAATACAGTACTTTATGGCACCGTATAAAAATGTTCAACTGACCTATTAACTCGTCCAGTTTATTATAAAGTTATTGACAAGAGCAGTAAAATTTACCGTCGGCCATTAAGCTCGCTTAGCATGCTTAATACTTTTTGCCACCAAAGGAAAGCTACAAAAAAAATTTTTGTTGTTGTTTTTTTATTTTTTTTTTAAGTAAACTGATCAACGATATTAAATTGTATCCATGTTTATAATAAATTGTCTAAGTTTATGGGTCATGAAAGAAAGTAAAAAAATGGATTAAAGAAAAAGGAAATTCACACCGGTTTTAATAGCAGAGCACGAGGAGGAGGCCACATACTGTTTAACATATAAAGAATAGATCATTGAAGGAGCGCGGCGTCTCCTCGCTCCTCTTTTCTTGTATCACACAAGCCTGGAATGTAACTGATCCTGACATTCCGACTTCCTTGCTCGGCTTTGAAATATTGTAAACTCACAAAAGCTCCTGGATAGTTCAGAACAAACACCGAGGATGTGTTTAGTTGTTTGTTTTAGATTTTTTTTTTCCCCCCAGTAAATATAAAATATGTATTATACACAGCCACCTACTGTGAACAGAGGGTAAGTCCAACTTGTTTTATCTCTTGGGTGCTCTGTTTGACTTCCATTAGGGATGTATTATAGACCTATGGGTTTTTATCAATTCAGAAAGTCCACTTTGAACCCTGATTTCAAAGCCTACAGGGGGTGTGAGAAATGGAGCAAGGTTTTTCTCTTCTGTTTGATGGAACCTGTTGGATTGAAAGTATAACACGTCTTCCTTTTAAGTCGGAAGTGTGGACAAAAGCCGGCATATTTTGTGTGTAATGTAAATATACTTCAGCCACTTCTTTGGTTTCTGGTTGACGACTTAAGAATATGAGATTGATCAGACATTGTATCCCGTTTTTGGGGTTCTTCTACCAAGAACAGAAAGGATACTGTCTATGCACCTGTTGTATTAATTGCTAGCTACAATGTACAATTTCAAGGTGGACCATGTAAGAGCGTACCATGGAACTCGAGGGTTACTTGACTACTTGGATTGTGTCATCACTGGTGATCACTTTGACGACCAATACACTAATATTGTGTACAAGATTTCATGCAGGAGCCTTGCTATCTTTAGGAGTAGTCTCTATTGAGTGGCAGGCATTGGAACCCTAATGCATGGCACCAAGGGGGCAGGAGATAAGAGTGGTCAGGAATCATGCCAAGGTCAAGGCAAGAGAAGTTCGATCATTAAATATAGTTTAATCAAAGGAAGTTCAATCATCAATGATGACCCAGGAAGAGGTCATTGCAGACAAAACAAGGTTTAGCAAGTTAATTATAAAACAGCTGGTTCCTTCTTCAGTTTCTCCAGATGATCTGATAGCTTAATATGGGAAATAGCTCAGGTTCGTGCCTGCAGATTTCCTACAAGGGACCCTGACATTTTTTGTTCTTTCAATATGCCAAAAACCTTTAAGCAGGTTGTGACTCTCTAAGAGGGTTTCCTGACAATAAACTGATTCTAAGGTGTTGCAAATATTTCTACAGTGCCAGTCAAGGGAAACTACAGCTGGCGTGTAAAGTAGAGACATGCCAGGTCCAGATTGTAGCTGGTCACAGATGGAGGTGGCCTTCCAGATTATATGTGAAATTACTTCTTTACAAAATTTCTAAACTAAAATGATCTCAGTTGTGTTATCAGTATGTACCCACTGAGCCACTGAACAACTTTTACTTCTAATCCTAGAGGCATTAAGTAAGTGGTCCCAACAAGGTCCCGAGATGAGTGGACCCAACGCCGCTCAAGTTTCTATGTTGACTATTGTGGGTTCGGGTCCCTGAGCTCAAACCTGGACTTCTTCCAGAAGAGTTCAGGCTCAACAACCACCGGTATCACCCGTGATCGGTGTTGACACTGGTGTTAAACTTTTGAATGCTACCAGCAAAGCCAACATTACGGGCTGAGTCCTCATTACACATGGTGAGTGTTGGCTCCAATATGCAATTCTCAATATACTGCAATACTGTAGTATTGCGGTATATGGTAGGAATTATCAGACATCCAAGTGTTAAAGTACCCTTGGGGCTCTCAAAAGTAGTCAAAAAAATAAATAAAATGTAGAAAAAAAATAAAAATGTAAATACCACCCTTTCCCTAGAACAGAAAAAAAAATTAAACAAATAGCATCATAAACATGTGAGTTATAGTTGCGTCCCAAAAGTCCCAATTTATCAATATATGAAAATGTATCCCGGCGGTGAACCCCGTAACGTAAAAGTAGTTCCCATATGTCAAAAACACCACTTTTTTCCCATTTAGCAACACTAAAAATTTTTTAGAAAAAGTGATCAAAAGCTCATACAGTCCACAAAATGGTAGCAATGTAAACGTCATCATGTCCTGCAAAAATGACACCTTACATGTAAGAATATGCTGAACAACAAAGAAGTTATAAGCATCAGAATAGGGTAAAATGAAGGTTTTTTTTTTTTTTTTGAATGAAAGGTTTTAATTTTTTTTTAAATCGATTAAAACTTAATAAAACCTATATAAATTTAGAGCCTTGGTGATTGTACTAACCCAAGCAATAAAGTAGAGGTGTCAAATGGAGTACAAAGTGCAACCTGCAAAACCAGTGTCCACAAGAAAGTGGCCCAAATGTGTTTTTTCTACAATTTTATTGCATTTGGAATTTTTTTCCAGCTTCCCGGTGCACAGCATGGAATATGAAATGTTGTTACTAGGAAGCACAGTCTGTTACACAAAAAACAAGCCCTACGGAAGCTCCGTCGGGGAGTGAAAACGCATAAAAACGAAAACGGCATGGATTTTAAGGGGTTAATAAAACTTGGGTGAATTGTTATTGGTGGGACTGGATTTCTGGGCATTCAGCTGCAGAAGTCTAATGTGGCCATTACCACTTGCCATAGATTGCCCATCGTGTTGGCGACACTAGGGCTTCCATACAGACAAGAAGGAAAGCGAACGCACCATTTGTATCCTTAGTCCCAATTTCTAAACCTTTATAGAAAAAACTCTTTGCACTTTGGTTAGTCAGGCCCCTTGACTTGTTGCTCTGCATTCGGTGTATCTGTACATTTCCCATACATTTTAAGAGCCTTAATCAGATTTATATGAACTAGTTCTGTGCACATTGACTACATGTGTTCTGCTTGTAAAGTTTCGGATGCCGGGAAGGCGGCCAAGTCCTGTGCAATATATACAGGTTACACTTTATGGTTCATTGTCCAAACACTGTTTATGCAACATAATATTTTTGCCATAAACAATTTATATTTTCAGGAATGAGTTAGCGAGGGGGCACCTGCGGATCTGGACAATACTCCGTGGCGTGTTCTCGGGAAGAATGCGCTAATGTACGTTTTCATTACTAAGCTGTGCTGTGTTTGAGGAAGAACATTTCACAGAATTGGTTGTAAATGGTCACTAAAACTGAAATCCAAGTTGAATGTAATGTTACCAGACAGTTTATAAACATTCACAAATGTGTTTTTAAAAGTTCCCATATGAGAGAAAGTCCAAAGATCAGGAGGGTTTTTTTTTCCTACTTTAAAGGCTTGGTCACATGGTCACGTGGTTTCCTTTTGGTTGGGGGCAATTAGATTTCTGCAGTAAAGTTACTAAAGAAGATCCAATAACAGTTTCATTTCTTCAGATTTGTCTCCACAACCGCATGAGAATGGATTCTTCTCGAAACCATCTCCAGGATCTCCTGCACACCCCATCATACCCTGGGTACGCCACTGCAAAGGCAATCTTCATATGAAGTTTGGGTTCTTGCCATACCCTACCCAATAATCTGAAACACCCTACCAAAACATGGCAGACTGCCCCCACCTGGTTAAAATTACCTACAACACGTGATAACCCCACTCCTGTGCTCCATGAACTAGTGTCTCTATCTATCCCCTGTTTTGATTGTGACCCCTCATGGGGAGGGACCCCTTCTGCTTGTGCCTGTTCAGTCTAGTTTTGAGTCTACACAACTATGTGCTATGTTTTTGGGCCATTGTTTACAGCCCAGAGGACATCGGCAGGTGAGCACTGCTCACTCCACCTATGTATATGACAAATGACCCATCATTCCTTGCTCTATGATTTGTGGCATGGCCACTCAGACGATCACGGTGCATGAGTTGTGCCTCAACGTGAATGTGCACATCATGGGGCACATTTATCATAGACGCACACTAATGCCCCAGTATGATGGTGAATCCATGCCCTGGCACTCGTTAGGTCTATCAGGAAGTTCTGACCTCCTGATAAATCCTGGTGGGCAGCAAAGCTGCGATGCACTGTACCCCTGGGGGACTCCTAATCCAGGGCTGATCTGGCGCAGAATTGCCCCATAACATGCGTCTGGCTCAAACTGAAGGCAGTGAGCAGACATGGACAGAAACACCCCACAACGATCCACTGCATGACCAGAAGTCACAATTCCCAGTTTACAGGCTGTGATAAATGTGGCCCAATGTATGAGCTGACCGCATGTTTGTTCTCAAGGGACACATTTAGAGTCCAACAGGCCTCAAGTTTTGCAACATGTCTACCGTATATACTCGAGTATAAGCCGACCCAAATATAAGCCGAGGACCCTAATTTTACCACAAAAACCTGGAAAAACCTATAATTTTTTACTCGAGTATGAGCCGAGTTTGGGTTTTCATCACATTTTTTGTGCTGAAAAACTAGGCTTATACTCGAGTATATATATATATATATATATACCAAATGAACTTCCTACATATCTATGGAAATGTAACTTGTGATATGGTAACGATGAGCCAGGAAAGTCTCAGCAGTGGAGGAGGTTAATACTTTTGAGGTGCAGGAACATATTAGAACAATTACAGTGATTCATTGTCTATGTCTAATGGTATAATCTGATTGTGAAGACATCAGACGGGGCGTTGGTAAACACACCGGCCGCTCTCGGGAAGTCAGTGTCAGGAAATGGCTGGGGGTGTTAACCCCGTCACAAATGGTTGGATTAAATGTTGATTGCACAGCCAAAGTTATAGGTTCGAAGAAACCATTAAATAACGTCCAGTGATATTATATGATTGTAGGAAATGCGAGGGTCGTAGACGGCTTCCTTCTGCTAATATCCGAGGCCATCGTGATGGATTTCACCGTTTCCAGTTCAAAATAACAATTACATAATGTAATAATGTAGTCAGTGAGACACTTATTTTCAATTAGCAATCTCCAGCGTGTAGCATGATAATAATTCGCAAAAATGTACTTCCTGCTGCCTTAACATGAAACAGTCAAAAATGATGGCTCGCCTTCCCAGTCACGGCTTCATTATGACTATTTTCTCCCATATACTTTTGCTAATTTAATTAGTCTTTCATTGTAAAATTCTTCCTGCGCAGACACTTCTGCTGTACTGGCGACCATCAAAAATATAAGTATATGAAAAAATAAAATCCAGCTCTAAGTGTGTTAATGGCCATGTAAAATTATCCTGAAAGGGGCTGCTGGGGGTGGATGAGATAATAAAACAATTTCCCTGACGCTCAATTAAGCCGATCCCTGATGGGCTACACTTCCTGTGTGTTTCTGACACTAGGTGAAGCCAATCAGCCAATTAATGGCAGGGGTGGGTCAACGTTATAACCAATAATTGGCCTCCTCTTAGGATGTTGGAAGACACACGAGAAGTCGAGTGTCTGGGAAGTGGTGAGGAGTAGTAACAATTTTATTTTGCATAATTTTATATTTAATATATGTACAGGCGGTCCCATATATAAGGACACTCGACTAACAGACGACCCCTGGTTAAAGACGGACCCCTCTGCCCCCTGTGACCTCTGGTGACCTCTCTGGATGTTACTATAGTCCCAGGCTGTAATGATCAGATGTAAGGTGTCTGTAATGAAGCTTTATTCATAATCCTTGGTTCCATTACAGCAAAAAAATTTGAAACTCCAATTGTCACTGGGGGAAAAAATTTTTTTGTCTGGATCTACAATTATAAATATACAGTTTCGGCTTACATACAAATTCAACTTAAGAACAAACCTGTGGAAACTGCCTGTACTGTGTATTTATGTGTTTGGCAAAATGCTAATTTAATTATTTTTTTTCCCCACAACATTAAATTGCAGTTAAATTGCCAATCTCTGTCCCTGTCACTCAGATGTGACTACCGAGACCATGGTTGGCTCATTGGTCATTTGTGGGGTGAAGGTGATGTCAGCACTTCCTATCTGATGGAAGGATGTCCTAAGGGGCCTTCCTGAGGGTTATTTTTAAAAGGTTAAGACCCCTTTAAGCTTCCTCGAAGGACTGACAATTAGAAGAGATGAGTCCAGGGGCATAACTTGAGGTGGTGCAGCTACATCAATGCCCACAACCCTTGGGAGCAAATTCGATTTCACATAGAGGAATTTGGCAAAAAGTTTCCTAACAGAAAAGTGCTCATCCACAAAAATGTTATCCACTAGGCAATTCCTCCCCTCGAATAATCCCAGTCCAATATCTCAAATAATGTTAAATCCCAGTTGGCTAAAATTGGTCTAACTAGTATCTAGGAAAAGTATAAGTAGAGAAGACCACGAAGCGGTAAAAGGCCCCCAAGTCCAATTCATGTCCCACCCTAAAATCAGCAAAGGGAAAACTATTGATTGTGGTCCAAACAGTGTAACAAGAAGGCATTAAATAGAATGGAGAGAAATGTGGACAAGAGGGAATTATGGGAAACGATTACACTATACATATTTATAAAACAATAAACTGATATATTACAAATACAAATAACGGGAGGAGGGGCAAGAGTTAAAGGGGGTGTTCCTAACTGGACATTCACATTTAATTAAATTCATTTGGCACATGTAAACATTTCTTCTATTGGATGTTAATAAAAATAATTTCTCAGAAATGTAGCCATGTTGTCCCTTAGAAACGAGATTGCTTCCTCAGATACGACCACCTCACATTTTGGCCGCAGTGGCCAGACATGTGCTATAGATTCCTGCCGGACCGCAAGGATTCAGCGATCATTACCACAGGACGGATGTGGGACCTGCAGTAACTCCCAGACATTTCATATACAAAAACCTTTTGTTTCTTTGTGCGATCCCTCCAGCAGAGGTGGTCGTATCCAAGGACACAGTCTTGTTTTTTAAGGGACCATATCACTAATTTTATGAGAAATTATCTTCTCATCTTATTTTTCATAACATCTAATTGAAGAAATGTTTATATATGGCAGATTAATGAAACTGAATGTGACTGCCCAGATGAGAATATCCCTTTAAGTCAAAAAACAAAGACACTTCCATCTCATCTATAGCAGTACGTCGGCCGGAATTCTTGTAGAATTGCGCTCTCGGGTTGTTACGACCAATAAAAAGTAATATATATAGCAGAACGCTTCCACATGTGAAAACAGCACCTAAAAGGCAGTTAGCTGCATTACTTAAAGTTCATTGAAAACTGGAAATTATAATAAAAAACTTTCCTCCTTCCAAATGTTTTTTTTATTGCTCCGGCAGCTGAGGCCAGAAGCCGTTATGTGTTCGGGACCTCTACATGTATCGTAATACTGTCAGATCCTGAAAAAATGCAGAAATAGCATAAAGCATTTCCAGGCTTGGTGAACTTTGCCGCATAAATCTGTAGCAGAGATTAAACTCAAGCTTCATAAAGCTCTCCCACTTCTCTCAATAAGGATATGAAACAGTAACATGGCTTCAAACTGCTTTCAATGGGATCAGCGGTGGTACTCTGCCATGAAATTGTAGCTAACAGTTTTACCTGAAAGTCTGATAAAGTGAAATATATTTACATGAGGAGAATGTAAAAATATATTGGGGAGTGAAATCCAAGCCGAGAGCAGCATTTAAGGCTAAAACTTTCAGCAGATGTTGGTTTCGTGACGTAGGGTGTCTCTTGCCATCGGTAATAATAACCGTAATCTACATAAAAGACGCTACGACCCTTCTGATAATTCAAGGTCGGGTAGAAAGATTGGATTTGGTTTTATAAAATAAAATAAAAAAAAGTTAACGGGAAAATCTGAACGTAGTAAAATATTTAGGAAATTAGCATAAAACCTTCATAAAAAAATAAACAAGTGGGATGATGACCGACTGGTCTACAGGAACATGTTAATTTAGGGTGGATCCCACAGGTGAAAACTTGTAACCACCCTACTGGGATCTGGACCTCAGTGTGACACCATCACAAGGCCGCTTCTTTTACAGTTGGCCCACTGCTAGTGGTGGTGGGCCCAGGTGGGTAAGAGGGTCAGGGCTCAGGTATAGAAAAGTCAGAGGCAGGTCCCGAGTCCCGAGGAAAGGGTCAATGCATGGTACAAGATGAAGGTGAGGAGCTCAGGAACCAGACTTAGTAGCAGTAAGAAAGTGTAAGGTGGCACCGAATGCTTTATTTCCAGCTCCAGTGTGTCAGACAACATGCCAGCCAAGACCAGTGAGTGCCGCCTCACTTATTCTTACTGCTACTTAGATTTCGGCTTATCGGGCTCTGCACCGCTGATTATTCGAGTCTGTGGCTTGCCCGTGGTTTCCGACTGGATAAGTGATGGTGTAAGGTGGTGCCAGTGCATTTCTCTATATGTGGTGATTAAGACACAAAAGTTTTCACACCATTGCACAAGACGAGCAAACACTTTGCACTTTCCAGTGGGGGAAGGTAATATTTAGGTGTAAGAAGGAATTGGGCATTAGTAGATTGGCCCATTACAGAGATACACACACCTACGAATACAAGGGAGTAACCGGGCAAAAAGATCCATAGATTCCCTGTGGTTTGTAAAAACAGACCAATACACTATGTGAACCCTATTGAGTCCCTCCATTAGACATGGCATTCTCACCAAAACCAAGCTTACCGTAGTGATAGACTGACTATGTCTGGACCTAACAAGGTATTAGACGAATATTATGAATGGATTCATAACAGAACATTAAGGGACAATCAGAGGCCATAGGTGACATGTCATGGACCCTTCAGTGGCCCCAGGCTTCTATACTGATATATAATAGAAAAGAATGACCAAAACTTGTTCCAAAAAAAAATGATTTATTTAGTCTGGATTGGAACATTATACAAAATTGAGTAAAATCAGTGACATGCTCATCGCCTGGACTCTAGTCTGTGGTCACGCTGTCATCTCCTTAATTCTCTCCCTTCAAGCCCTCCATCTGGTTCCTCCCAATGCAACAACACATCAGTACAATGATCTCCTCCAACACTCCTCCTCCAGGAATCTGTGTCCTCCTTCTCCAGCAAGCTGTATCCTCCTCCTCCAGCAAGCTGTGTCCTCCTCCTTCACCAAGCTGTGTCCTCCTCCAGCAAGCTGTGTCCTCCTCCTTCAGCAAGCTGTGTCCTCCTCCTCCAGCAAGCTGTATCCTCCTCCAGCAAGCTGTGTCCTCCTCCAGCAAACTGTGTCCTCCTCCAGGAATCTGTGTCCTCCTCCTCCAGCAAGCTGTATCCTCTTCCTTCAGCAAGCTGTGTCCTCCTCCAGCAAGCTGTATCCTCCTCCTTCAGCAAGCTGTGTCCTCCTCCTCCAGAAAGCTGTGTCCTCCTCCTCCAACAAGCTGTATCCTCCTCCAGCAAGCTGTGTCCTCCTCCTCCAGCAAGCTGTGTCCTCCTGCAGCAAAATGTGTCCTCCTTCACCAAGCTGTGTCCTCCTCCAGCAAGCTGTGCCCTCCTCCTCCAGCAAGCTGTGTCCTCCTCCAGCAAGCTGTGCCCTCCTCCTCCAGCAAGCTGTGTCCTCCTCCTCCAACAAGCTGTGTCCTCCTCCTCCAGCAAGCTGTGTCCTCCTCCTCCAGCAAACTGTGTCCTCCTCCAGCAAACTGTGTCCTCCTCCAGCAAGCTGTGTCCTCCTTCACTAAGCAGTGTCCTCCTCCAGCAAGCTGTGTCTTCCTCCAGCAAGCTGTGTCCTCCTCCTCCAGCAAGCTGTGCCCTCCTCCTCCAGCAAGCTGTGTCCTCCTCTAACAAGCTGTGTCCTCCCCCACCAAGCTGTGTCCTCCTCCACCAAGCTGTGTCCTCCTCCACCAAGCTGTGTCCTCCTCCACCAAGCTGTGTCCTCCTCCACCAAGCTGTGTCCTCCTCCACCAAGCTGTGTCCTCCTCCTCCAACAAGCTGTGTCCTCCTCCTTCAGCAAACTGTGTCCTCCTCCACCAAGCTGTGTCCTCCTCCACCAAGCTGTGTCCTTCACCATACACCAAGACTGTTGGCCAGATGACCATAACCAGTGATAGCCGTCACAACCAGCAACAGGGCAAATGGAACCAAAGCCACAAGACACACGGGGACATGAGTGTTAATATTCTCAGTGTATGTTACAGCCTACATAGTGTTACTAACAGGTAGGTAAACTAGCGCCACTCACAGGTAGAGAAAAGCAGCGCAGCTTACACCAGGTAGTCGAATAGAAAAATCCTCAGAAATTGAATTTTAAAGGCCTTAATGCAGAAATTGTAGCTGATTATTGGTGATGAAAGTGCATGAAGACACCGACCACTTAAACCCGTGCCCAGAATTTTTCATTAAATGTTTTCATCACTTTAAAAAGTTATTAAACTCCCTAAACCGACCAAATGCCAAAGTGATAAAAGGGAAAAACCACATTTATCCTGAATTCATGAATTTTCATGGCTCTGCTATTACAATCATTTCCTCTTCTATCTTCAGTCTGACCAATTGTGACATAAATCCTCTTTCCCCTCATTATTTTGTTTTGCCTTTTCGGCCCAGACACTTCTTATTGTGACTTTAGCGCGCCGTTTTATTACATCGCTTATAAACTGGAGGAGTCCAACAAAATGTTAGAGGTCAGGGAACTATGAAGAAAATTCATCTTTGATCCATAACATTTTATTGCAGCTTCTCAGATGCTTCTTACACAGTAACCTAATAATGGAGGCCTCAGCACTAACTGTGATATATTGGAAATTAAGACTCCGCGATGATGTGAAACCCGAAGACGATGACCGGGGCGACACAGAGAGACGCTGCAATGTAACGCAGCAAACGGGGAGGCAGGGAGGCCGCCTAAATATTCCAGTATTAAACCTTAAAATTCATAACAAGGGTAAACATGAGGGGATCAGCCCCCCCTCTCCCCCACCATATGTCATTCTACATTATTCAACATGTTCCTGAGTTTAAAAGTTTTACTTAAAATTCAAGGGTTTATCTTTTACTGATCTCTTGTATTTTCAGCTAAATAGGTGCACGGCTTGTTATATCCCTGGTCATGTGATGTCACACAGTGCCACACGTCTTGGTAATATCCTCTGACATGTGATGTCACACAGGTGCAAGGCTTGTTATATCCCTGGTCATGTGATGTTACACAGGTGCACGGCTAGTTATATCCCTGGTCATGTGATGTCACACAGGTGCACAGGTGCACGGCTTGTTATATCCCTGGTCATGGGATGTCACACAGGTGCAGAGCTTGTTATATCCCTGGTCATGTAAAGTTACACAGGTGCACGGCTCGTTATATCCCTGGTCATGTGATGTCACACAGGTGCACGGCTTGTTATATCTCTGGGCATGTGATGTCACACAGGTGCACGGCTAGTTATATCCCTGGTCATGTGATGTCACACAGGTGCACGGCTTGTTATATCCCCGTTCATGTGATGTCACACAGGTGCACAGGTGCACGGCTTGTTATATCCCTGGTCATGTGATGTCACACAGGTGCACATCTTGTTATATCTCTGGTCATGTGATGTCACACATGTACACGGCTTGTTATATCTCTGGTCATGTGATGACACACAGGTGCACAGCTCCTTATGTCCCTGGTCATGTGATGTCACACAGGTGCTCAGCTCCTTATATCCCTGGTCATGTGGTGTCACACAGGTGCACGGCTCGTTATATATCCCTGGTCATGTGATGTCACACAGGTGCACAGCTCATTATATCCCTGGTCATGTGATGTCACACAGGTGCAAGGCTCGTTATATCAATGGTCATGTGATGTCACACAGGTGCACGGCTCATTATATCCCTGGTCATGTGATGTCACACAGGTGCACAGCTCGTTATATCCCTGCAGCATGAACAAAGTCCACCCAAAAAAATGGTGACACCTCTGGAGCAGCGCAGAAGGCACCAGATTCATGGAGACCGGGGCCAGTTTTGATCGGCTGCCCCCCGCACACTGCACAGGACACTGCACTAGTTTTGACAAACGCGGCTTCATGTTTTTAGCTCCTTCGTGTAGACTAGGGGTGAGCCAAGAGCAGTGGCGGTTTTGTCGATCATTCCACCAGAACTGCCACCAAATGGTCACATCAAGAAAAATTCTGTGAAATTACTAAAAATTCCACTCTTTTTTCAGAACCAGAACCTTTCCATAGTCTCCAGCTGCAGTAACATTTACGGACTGCTGACGAGGGTGGCGCTGTTTCAGATAAATTAAAATAATAGACTCTGTATTTCTCATCTGTTTCATCATCGCAGCACAAACACCCGACTTCTGTATTCAGAGGGCGAGAAAGTAGGAGGTCGACACCTTTTTACAGCGATTCATGGAAAATACATATGTCACTCTGTAAATGTTTACCAGGAGTCATAAATAGAAGCCTATATAAAAAGTGAAGTCATTTCCCAAATTCCAAAATAATGAAGCAGCGATTGCATTTTCATTCTTCCCAGAAGAAAGCGGCAGCGTGGAGCCAGCCATGTTTATACGAGTCTATCGCCGCGCGCTGCACCCTCCGAGCTTAGGCAATCATGTATGGAAAGAACATACGGAGAGACAATAGGATACCAGGAAATCCTCTTCCCCAGGAGCTTGCAATCTAAGAACGGGATTTTGATACTGGGTTTGTGACAATGGTTATGGATCAGTCTCCAGCTCAGCCGCTACGCAGTTTTGTCTGGGTTCTGTTCAAGAATGAATTCCAAATGAACTGGATGCCATCCTAAACTAATGTGGATGCTGGCATCGCGGAGCCACAGCTCTGGTGACAGAAAGCAAAGGGTACGCAAAGGAAGCCAAGTCTTAGGATAGGATATCATCTCAGAATCTAGTAGAAATTTTCTGCTTTAGGACAAATCTGGTGGTAGTGGTAATTAAAATACAGTAAATACCCCCCCACACACACACACACGGCATAGACAGGACCACCAGTTGATGGAAAATAGTCGTAATTCATCTCTGATGCCGAACCAGTCAACTTATTTCTGTCGTCCCCTTTGACAAAGTGTTAATTGAGATCTGGAGGAATCTTGGTGGGATATAAATCTTACAAAATTGATAGTCACTCTTGTTATGTATACACCTAAGAGGGAATTTTTATTGAAAATTGCTTGGACCATAAAATTGATACTTACCTCGAATCTGTACATCTGATCTGACACTGCCCCACCCTGAGTCCAGTCGTAAGGGTTAAGTTATTGTTGAAGATTCCAAGGTAAGGTTAGTATGTAACAGGGAACCAGACAGTGGGAATGGAGCAGGGGGGCATTACCGAGGAGGATCATTATGGCAGGTCACTTTGCATGTAGGTCAAAATACCAGTTCCATGTCCCAGAGAACAACAATGAACTGGAATGACAAGAGGGAACCAGAAGCAAACCTCTTCCAGTGTAGATGGTCAAATTAGAAGAGTAGCAAATGGTGATCCATTCTCTACCACCCTCCTCCTTGAATAAAGTTCATTGAAAAGGAGTAGAGATGAATGGACCCATTTGGGTTTGGCGAGTTCAGCCAAACCTTAAACAAAAGTTTGGTTTGAGTACCTAAATATGGGGTTAACCCTTTAAATGCTCCTTGCAAGGCCCCTGGTTGCATTTAAATGCTGGCAGCACTGATTGCGGCTGTTACCGGTGGGTGCTGAGTCTGAACAATGAGCCCAAACCCACAGAAGGCCAAGGAGGCAAGAGAAATTGCTGCTTTTTAGGGCAAATTGAGAATAATTAATTACTATTACTATTATCGATAATTTGTGGGAAAAAAAAGCATAAAGAGCATAAGGCATCATGGGAAGTGAGGGCAGAACAAAGTAGACTCAGTTCTAGGACAAAGATAGAAAGAAGTTAAACTCCACCCACTTCTATGCTGCTTCGGAAGATTGCTAACAAGTAGCTTCAGAATGACAAAATGCCATAACTATTTAAAGAAAAAGATGAGCAGCACAACATGAGCTTCTGTTCAGAGAATCAGATATAACAATGTATTAAAAATCATTAAAAAACTGGAGGTTCACTTTAAGTTTTCATGTGCATTGAGTTCATGGACATTACTGTGCACTCCTGACGTTCATCTCATGCACTCTATACATTATACGCAGCACTCCCTGTAAAAAACTATTCTAACCTTGACTTTAGATCGGTTGCAAATATCCAAAACTTCAACATTACTTAAAGTGCTAATCTATCTCCAGAGGTCTTCTAAGTATGTGAAAATCTAACATTTAATCAGCCCAAATATCCCAAAATATATGTGTTCCTCCCCCTGGATATAAGTGATTTAGAACAACCCTGATGAAATTCATTATATGCGGATGATAAACACAACATTTCCTGGGGTGTCCCTTATTGCAGTTCGCTCTAATGTAGCAAAACAGTGGCCTCCGAAAGTCTGCCGAGCGCGTTTCACATAATGATGTCACATTCTAAGACCATCTGTAGAAAAGTAATGAGTGAAATTCATGCCCGTATTAAATTCTGTTTCACCATCAACTCCAGTACATGCCTGCGAAATCCCGCAGAGATGCCAGGATTGACTGTTCGAGTCATGAAACCTTATTTAATCATCCAGAGAACTTACCCAGGTTAACTTGGACGGCTAAATCTCCTTGAAAATCACTTCAGGTCTGTGTTCATTGCACTCCAGTCTTATAATAAGAACCATGTGACCGGCGCTGCGCTCCAATACCTGGAGGGACGCAAGGTAATTGTTCTATGGCAATTTTCCTAAACAAATAAAAAAAAATCAAGAAACTTAAACCTAATCGTAAATTGGACAAATTATACCCATGTGCAAAAGGAAGTATGAATTAGATAAATAATCTTATAAACCGAGACATTTCTAGGTTAATTTCAAAGGTTGTAATATTGCGGCCTCGGTTCCCGTAGAATCATGTTATAACTATGTGACTATCCACTCATTAACATAATTTTTGTGATCATTTAATTACTGATTTTTTACAGTGGTCAGAGCTCTGTTCCTCCAAGTACAAAGAACAGAGTACAACAATGAAACTCTGGCGGCATGCAGCCACCACTAGAGGGAGCTTGGGCGCATACAATTTATATTGCAGGGTTTACGCACTGTATGCCCTTATCCCGTAACAATAGAATAAGGGATAATTGTCTGACCAGAGGGGTACTAACACTAGGACCCCAGTGATCATAAGAACAGGGGCCATAAAATCCCACTGAATGTCCCTGTAAAGATGGAGAACTTGTGTTGTGCCTCGTGGCCACGATTGCCACTATTCTTCCTGGCTGTCAAGACTGCTCTCCAGTCCTTGAAGTCGTAAGAGTTTCTTAACCTGCAGCTAAACTTCTGTACCTTAAGGCACCTTTCCCCCAAAAAAGGTTCCTTATTTGGTAGTTCTCGTGAAATTGTGTGTCCCGTTGGGGCACATTTACTTACCAGGTCCTGCGTGATTCCCATTCCGGAATGTTCGCCTGAATGCACAGCTGCCGCGGTTCAAGAAGATTGAGCGCCCGATATCCTGCATGTGTCGCTCCCCGATCAGTTCCGCCGGACACCAAACTGTAATGTTCACCCCCACTGTTAACACCATCAATTCAACAATAAAACAGTATGCATCCATCTCTAGAGCTCCCCCTAGTGGCGACCATGTCAGGATCATCTTCTTTATAGATATGCACAGCCATTGCTCTGAGCTCTCACCCCTACACAGATTTATACAGCACAGAACTGAAGACATGAGAGAATAGTGGACAATCATTTGAAACATTTTCCTTGCTAACGACTTTTCCTTTATTGAACAATGATGGTATCCAGCAAACAAAATCACATACATGGGGGAGGGGCTAATGTTCTACAACCATTAGGTGGTGGTGAACAGGAAACATGCTGTCGTTATTTGTACACTAGTTTAGATCATGGTCATTATATATTGATGGCTTTAAGTTTCTTTTAGAGAAACTACACACCGTACAGAATTTATACATAATAGACAACAAAAGGAAAAATAAAAAAATGCCTTTATGCTTATATTTTAAATTAATTAACATACAAAAATAAATAAATAAATCTCATGCTGTCTCTATCAAGCAGGGCCCGATGCAGGATATGAAGTGATCGAGCCTCCCAGACACTGCCCCCACCTGGCCACCAGCAGCAGTGAACTTGTTGTTTTCCACTTCTGTCTCTTAACGTCACTATTATATTAGTCTATTATAATCTAATGATTCCAGACGTCTGTAATTCACTTCTGAAATTGCCTGCATCTGATCTGAAGAGCGGCTTCTACAAGGAACCACCACTTTTTCCGAGAGCTCATCCAGGCTTCAGTCAATCATGGTCAGTCATGCAGTAAGTGTATGTACCGCTGCATCACATCACATTGTCTGCCGGTTGCAGCGATGCAGTGATGACATCAGCTTTGTCATGTAGCAGAGTATGGAAGTATTTTGTGCCTTACATGACATCTGAAGATCGGATTGAATCGCAAATGGAGATCATAGAAGTAACTAACACATGGGAATTGTTTAATTTAGTTTTGCATAATTAGGCACCAAATTTACCAAATTACGCACCATATTTCATACATTGGACACGACTTTACAAATAATATTCAGAGGGGCTTATAACATAATAAAATGTTGGCACTCCCTGCTCCACCACTGTTCCGGTGCTCCTAACACCACAGCCAATTACTTATTAAGTGATGACTCCTCCCCTTGTATTTCCAATTTTGTTGGGAGACTCCCAAAAAGTGCGGTGTGATGGGGATGGGGCAGGTATTGGAATTCATTAAAGTACTGGCACTAAAGAGAGCTCTCTGTATATATCACTTTTATTTCATTAAAACCCCTTTGCCATCCTAGAGGAGTGAGTTTTTGAACATTTTATCAAGTTTTCAAAAAGTTATGTTTGTCACACCTGACACGTACTCAGTACTCAGGCTACTGTTTTTAGCAACTACAATATGCCACATGAGAGAATCTATTAGTTAGTTCATAGATTTAGTATGAATCTGGCTTCTGATTCACTTAGGTGAATCTTTTGATGGTGGCTATCTACTACTGTCATCAATCTCTAGGGAGGGGGGATGAGAGAAGGAAAGTGTAAAAAAAATTGAACGAAAATAAATTTTCATTAAAAATTTGTACATAGAGGACTAGAATGGGTTAAATATCAATTTCCAGGACAATTGTAGCAACATTCAAACCAAATCGATTCAAAATATTGTGAAGCTTCTACAAAGTAAAACTCGAATTTGGCACAATTTGCATAATTTGCATAATTTGAGCTGTATCTATTTATTTTGTTACTTTCAGTCTTCATCAAGAAACTCCAGCAAAATTTGAACAAACCTCAAATAAGGTGGGTACAAACCTCCCAGTAATCAGTAACTCCCCCAAAAATTCTCAAGAACAGCTCACTTTTTGGAGCCATCTTGGATTTAAAAACATTGGTGTCGCCTATTCTTTGGAGAGCTGTTGATTTATTTATTTTTTATTTTTTCTATCTATCTAATTATCTAAATATTATATCTGAGGTTATTACGGGATACTAGAATCTTAGATATCAACTAAAATGTAAATCAAAAAGCAATAAAAATGTAACTTTTTTTTTTTTAACAAATCTCTGAATTTCCCATTTTTATTACCAAACAGATACCAATACATTGTCTGAAGTCAAATCTACTTTATAACTTTCAGGCAAACTTGCACTAGTTCGAATGGTTAAAAAAAAAAAGGCTCCCGTGATCCATAACACAATGGCATCATGTACGGTCGGAATGCTTTCCTCTAGCAAATTGTAAAAATCTGGTCCACGAGACCGGATCCAAATCACTTGGCATTTGTAGGGTAATTTGTTACCTTGCTTCCTCTTGGAAACACAAATATAATGAATCCAAGTGTTGGAGCTTGATACGTATCCCAGCGTCCAAGAGAGAGAGAAGAAAAAAAGAAAAGGGACGTTTGTGACATTTTTTTTTTACACTTCTGGTTTATGGCTCTAAGTAAGTGTTTTCCCGGCCAAAAAGGGAATCGGGTTACTTAGGACGCGAGCCAGATCTATAGACACCTTCTTTTTTTTTTACCTTTCCAAATCTCCAGCCTGCTTAATTATGATTAATTGTCACACAGATAATCAGATACGGTTTCAAAAGGTTGGCGATGACAGTTCAAGGACACCAGGGAAGACTCACGGTTCGCCTTTGTTTTGAGAAAAAGAAGAAGAAGAAGAAGTAGAAGTAGCAGGTCTCTTCCTTAGCTCGTAACCTTTTCTTATTTTAACATTTCCAAACAGAATTAATACCATCAGGATCGAGTGTTCCTGCTACTGGGGATTACACTTCAACTCTAAAAATTCCTGCAGCTGTCAGCCCGTCCAGACCTCCTGTCAATAACCTCATGTTGGGGGATCTCTCCTTTTTTGAAACGAAACAGGTTTAAATTCCACATATGTCGACAATGGCTATTTGGAAGCTTGACGTGGCTATTGCCAGCAGCAGTTGACTTGTTCTACTCATTTCCTCTGCATGTATTAGACAATACTATGAAAAGCAATGGAGGGTTCATTGTGCCAGCTCTTTTTCTCCATCTAAAGTCCCTTTGGCTGAGTTACGGATCACAGTATGCCATTTCCAGTCTTACAAAAGTGCTGGGTCTCGTTCGGCTCCTATTACTAGGAAGCAAATCCCCTGGTTCCCGGCGCCAGTGTTTTAGCTTTTGGCTTTTTTCCCAGTATTGTTTCCTTCATTACATTCCATAGTGCCTCTCAACCAGTTAATGTTTGCACTGGGAGGTCCAGATATTCAGCAATCAGCACTGAAGTTTTTTTCTTTTTTTTTTTGCTCTTTTTTGTCAAGAATTGCAGAATTTAAATCCATTCTCAGCTCTGCAAGGAAATGCACAGGTGAATAAGAGCGAACAGAAAGATTTAGTTTCCATTCTTGGTGAAACATTACTGAAGCCTTCTTCGGTAGAACCGAAAAACAATTTTGTAAATTTTTTTCTATGCTTCACCAATGTGTTTTTTATTTGTTGGTGTTTTCGTACAATGTTATCTGTCCAAAAGATAATGTCACTCATGTAAGAATCTAATTTCTATGTGTTCGAGTCACACAATAAAGTTAAGTCACTCATCAGAAAGTGGACAACATCCCTTAAAAAGAGAGAGGAGACGAACAAACGTAATTGACATTGTTCTTGTTGGGATTTGAATCCCGGACCCCGGTAAAGAGAAGGACTACAACATTAGTAGGACACCAATCTTCTCTAACACAACTCCATCAAAATGGTCTCGAAAAGTGACATCTACAAATATCCGTCTCCAACAGTCACATTTTATGGTTGACATCTCGGGCTAGCTGATAAAGGCTCAGAAGAGCCAAAAAAAACCTGTTTACTGCGTGTAATTTTGTTGTAATGCTCCACAAATAAAAGGAGAGATTTCTTTTCACCTACCTCGAAGTGCCGGGATTCTTTCTTTCCATATTACTATAACGTGTTCACGAGCCTGAAGAGGGGTGAACCGAGTGCCGACCAACCACATTGCGAATACTGACTTCTTGGGTCATTAGCTTGTCCTCCTATAGTCATGTATTGATCCCTGCATCTGTTTTGTACTTTTATTTTCACATTAGAAAAAAAAATACCAAGTTATTAGGAGTTAATAAACAGCAAATTCTCCCAAGAGATGACCAGCAAGAAATTGCTGCGCAAAGAAGTCTTCTTATCGTCCTCTGAAGAATACGACTTGTCACAGGAAATTGGGATAGGGGTCTTTCATAGAGTCGATCACAGACCAGCAGGGGCTCCTGTTTATTTTAAATTTATCTATTATTTATTATTTTTCCAGAATCAGGTGCAAGTTGTTTGCACAGGAGGTTCATCACAATTTTGTTGTTGGAGGACAAAGTAAAGAAATTGATGACCACACTGTGACAATCCAAAATTGTTGGAAAAAAGGATTAAAATATACTGTATATACTCGAGTATAAGCCAACCCAAGTATAAGCTGAGGCCCCTAATTTTACCACAAAAACCTGGTAAAACCTATTGACTCGAGTATAAGCCGAGGGTGGGAAATGCATTGGTCACAGCCTCCCCAGTATGTAGCCTGCCGAACCCTGCCCCATAGTATATAGCCAGCACCTGCCCCCCAGTATATAGCCTGCCAGCCCATATCCCCCAGTATATAGCCAGCCCCCTGCCCCAGTATATAGCCCGCAGCGGAGAAGCCAGAAAGGTAATTTTTTTAATTTTTTTTTTACTCGATCATAAGCCGAGTTTGGGTTTTCAGCACATTTTTTTGTGCTGAAAAACTAGGCTTATACTTTAGTATATATGGTATATTCAGAGCCTCAAGGAAGAAGAGATCAGAACTGCAAGCTGGAGTATCTATTATCTATTTTTTTCAATATATATATATAATCTGAAAAGTTTAGAGAATACTAACATTTTATCAAACGAGATTGGGAAAAAAAAAGTCTAAAAATGTTTACATGTACAGTAATTGTATTCAATAATTTAAGGTCAAGGAGTATAATTAAAGCAAAATAAGCTTTTAAAATGTGGGTCTTTTTGGAAATATTTTCTTAGAACAATTTATTATAATAAAACTCGACAAAATTGAATAATTGAATAAAGTATTGAGCATAATTTATCACTACTTTATTATAAAAAAGGATTCATTTCATAAAGATTTGGGAGCTAATACAAAACGATGGAGTAGCAATAAATCATTTTACTAATTAATACATATAATAAAAAGTTACAATACTAAAGATTTAAAAACATTAATATAATAAAAGTGAACAGCACTACCACCACAAACAGCTTCATATATATCATAAGTCGGACAGGAAACTGGGGCAAACACTTTAATAAATGGCGGCCATTGTTGCTGGACTCCTTAGGTGAGGCAGATACATCCTGGTGCACACCCCTAAAGCGTAACAAACATTTCAACAAACCTTGCAGAAGTCAGTCATTTACTACGTGTTCATGGGAAGTAACCCCAATTTCTGGTCATCATGTGATTTGCAAACCTGTGGGGCTCATGTGTGGTGGAGCAGTTCTATGCCAGGTCCTGCTATAGGTGGTGGGCAACCCTCAAGTGTCATGGAGGTGGCATAAGGAGGTAAATAGCCACAATTTCTTGCCACGCTAGAATTCACAACTATTTCAAAGCTTGTCCATAAGAAAACTGACACACAAGTCTTAATAAATCCTCCCTGCAAAAGGAAGGTATAGAAAGAAGAAAACATGCACTCCAGTAGACAAGGCCCCACCCCTTGAGCACCGAAACGGTAATTTGTATATAGATAAAACTGCCATTTTCTTTAAAATGAAACATTGTTGGGAAACTCAAGTGGTGGGTTTGGAAATCTTACAAAGTGCCCTACACAATACATAATATACTATTGGATGAGTGTGGAGACCCCTCTTAGCATTTAACCTGTGATTTGCCATAACGATAGAAAAAACTTTGAAAGTGAAACACATTAAAAATAATATGAACCTTAACATTTTCCATATTTACTATTGTCTCATTACAACCAATTAAGAATCAGAATAAGTCAAGAAACATTGAAACATTTGCGGGCAAACTGTAAGAGGTTTAGAAGAACATTAGGATAAGGCTGCAATAATTACATGGACGGGTCTGGGAAGAAAAGATTACATTGTTCTTATAACAACACATTGCAGACATCGACACACAATATGAAATATACAATTAATGCAAATATTAGGAATAAGGAAAACCAGAGGTTTAAACCCAATGAAAAGAAATATTTAAGCTTTTTGATGAATTCATGTAAATTGTACTTTCAGATTAATTGGTAATTTTCTTTTTGTTTCTTAAAGTTAATGTTTTTTTTAAAAAAAGTTAATAAAATGGGAAAATATTCCAAATAATTATAATTTTGTTTTAGCACGTCTATTAAAAAGTTAGTAAATCAGTCATGTAGTTATAATGACTAAGTTCACTTTTTTCCACTTCATTTGGATTTTTATTGTGGATTTTTACGTGATGGATGGATCAGTTAACTGTGAATATAGACTATAATAAATCTAAATTATACTGTACTTATAACTTAAGCCACGTCAGGATCCATTTCTGGCTGGTAACTACAGGTTGACTACATAATCATACCAGATAATATTACAGTAGTTTCTTGCATTGTGGACAGTCTGTAAAATAAAGTATATAAAACATATATTAAATATACAATTTAAGGGCAATTACTTACAAGGACTAAGCATCTTATTGTATGAAGGATAGACCCCTAAATGTTTTAGATGGTCTATAAGAAAGATCTAGAGTTGGCTGTACACTTGCCATAGCTCTTTGTCAAATGTTCAACAGTAAAAATGTTCAATATAAAAATCTCTCCCCCCCAATATACTTATTGCAGAGCCTCTTGTCCTTATTGGTGGCGATAAGTTGACCCCCTAAGGCTCCATAACCGAACTCTCACCCTCATGATAACATGCACGATCGGCACTCTCACAACTCGCTGGTGTTATCCTTTAAATGCCATCAGCAGCATCTGAATGCCAGCAGCGCATGCGCACTACCAGTTCCTCAAGGATTGACGCTCCCCGATGATGTCACTTGGAGCAAGGATTCTCCGGAAAATGGTGACGCAATTGGTGTTAACACCCACGGGCACCAATCATGGGTGTTAACATCAGGGGATAAGTCTAACCATTAAACCATGAGCCCAAACGGCACAAACTCAAATATTGCAGGTACGGTGCCACTAATTTCTACTCATTGGGCAATAGGGGCCTGATGATGACATCACTTCCTCAATTAAACACATTTGGAGTGATAAGGATAAGAGTCACTATAAAATTCTTGGTGATAGAGGACTCAACTAGATTGACAAATCTATCCCTATTTCTATATGTAGATGGATCTTTTAATCAAGTGTAGCCTGGTACGGAGAAGCTGGTGGAGGACCACCTAGCAGGACCTTCTCTTCAATTCCACCTCATTTTACAAACTACTGTATGATAGCTCCAACTTTTCAAAGTTACAAATAGGTCTTTGTAAAGAAGGATCCTATGAGGAATACATGTAGTCTGTGGTCCCGGCAGCATGAATATCCTGGCAGGCGATTATAAAAGTCCTACTGTCATTATATCCCTTTAATAACAAGTCAATACAATTCTACACAATCACATACGAAAATAAAGTCATAAAACAAACGGTAAATATCTTCCACAAATTTCTCTAATACATTGCTCATATGGTAACCAATCCCAATGGGGTCCATATATATTGTTATTTTACTGCAGGTAATGAGTAAGACACGTATCATATTATGGGATTACAGCCGATATCAGTTCAGCATAGTACAAAATAAACATGTCTGCTATAAAACAATGGCGAAAGTAAGAAAGGGATTTGGGGAAGGTGGGATTACGCTTAGTTGGGGAAAGCTGCTTGACAAGTGTGGATCCCATGTGTGGGAGAAGGGCTGTTTTATCCTTGTATCCATGGTAACTAAATACTCCATGCGGCATAAATTATTTATGCATTGTAAAACTGGGCTCCAAGCCAACAAAGAAGATCTCCACTCAGATGCTACAGTATACAGTATATAGATAAGAAGCCGAGAAATACACACTAAAGGATAGGCTGGTCCATGAGATTGGGTTTGCATACATATTTTAAGCATCAAGTATGCAGATAATTTATATTAAAATACTTGGATAAATCAGTAATGATTGAGTTGGAGAACATGTCAGTATCCGAGAGTGTAGTTTACATGCAATGTTGCCAGAAAGAGTCCCCTGGTAACAGATAAGCTATGACAAAAAGCAGAATCATATCCTTCGAGAAGTCTGGGTATAGCGAACAAGATAAGAAGGCGTTCGTGCGGTGAGCTTCTACACATGTATGAAGAGCTCCATCATATAAGGAGAAGTTTCTTGGTTCTTCATGTATGAAGAGCTCCATCATATGTGCAGAAGGTCGTTGTTCTTCATGTATTAATACTCCATCATATGGTGGAAAGGTCTGGCAGTCTTTCATGTATCAAGACGTCCATCATTGTGGAGAAGGTCGGTGTTTCTTATGTATGAAGAGCTCCATCATATTGTGAGATGGTCGGTTCTTCATGTATGAAGGTTCCATCATATGTGGAGAAGGTCGGTGTTCTTCATGTCATGAGACTCCATCATTATGTGGAGAAGGCCGGTGGTTCGTCAGTATGTAAGAGCTCCATCATATGTGGAGAAGGTCGGTGTTCTTCATGTATGAAGAGCTCCATCATATGTGGAGAAGGTCAGTGTTCTTCATGTATGAAGAGCTCCATCATATGTGGAGAAGGTCGGTGTTCTTCATGTATGAAGAGCTCCATCATATGTGGGGAAGATCCAAAGGTTTTCTCTACATAAGTTTGAGAAATCCCAATTTGTACATCAGTATCGGCTGGTAAAGAAATGACTTTGAAGGGTTCATCTGAACAGGACACTGGGGCTTAGCTCCGTTGACAACCCAAGGTTTCAAATGGGCCCATGGAGTATTTCAAAGTTTCTTAGTTCCAAATGGGGTGAATATCCATCTCTCTCACCATTACAGACAGTCTTGTTCTTCTGTACAGGTTGACCGGTTGTACAGCCCCAACAGTCTATATATAATCCCTAATCATAAACTTCAATCTACTGCCCATAAGTAGCAGCCCTGGATCTAAGGCACTTGATCTCTCAAATAAATACCAGTTCATTGCTTCAAATTTTCTTCCCGATTGTTATAAGAAAGGAAAGAGACAGATATCCAATCACTTATTATCCAAAAATTTGAAATGGCCAAATCATGATATAAAAATGTACCGTATATACTTGAGTATAAGCCACGTTTTACAGCACAATTTTTGTGCTGAAAATTCCCCACTCGGCTTGTACTCGGGTATATAAAAAAAAAATAAACTCCAACTCACGATTCCGACGGCCCGGGCAGCAGCTCCGTCTGCAGCGCCTCTTCTCCTTCACACAACTGTGACGTCAGCAACTGTGATGCTGACCGGGCCGTGCTTACAGAGATGTCGCGGTCCTAGCAATGGCCTGAAGGAGAAGAGGTGCTGCAGACGGAGCTGCCGCGGACCCGCCGCAGACATGAAGATGGAAGCGGAGCTGCCCGGGCCGTTGGAATGGTGAGTACTGAGTTTATTATTTTTAAGGGCTGGCAGGCTGTATACAACGGGGGTCTGGCAGGCTGTATACAACGGGGGTCTGACAGGCTGTATACAACGAGGGTCTGGCAGGCTGTATACAATGGGGGGCTGGTAGGCTGTATACAACTGGGGGCTGGCAGGCTGTATTCCACCGAGGGCTAGCAGGCTGTATACAACTGTGGGCTGGCAGGCTGTATACAACGGGGGGTTGGCAGGCTATATACTGGAGAGGCTGTGACCAATGCATTTCCCACCCTTGGCTTATACTCGAGTCAATAGGTTTTTCCAGTTTTTTTGTGTTAAAATTAGGGGTCTCGGCTTATACTCGGGTAAGCTTATACTCGAGTATATACGGTATTAAAAAAGGGCCTTTTTGGTGGGGGGCATGTGCCAGCATAGAGCCTATGGCACCGTGAACTGTAAAATCTCCTCTCTGCCCAAGTAACCCAGGCCTTACATTGGACTCGGAACTTCAAGTTACACATGATAGGCCTGAAGGTTTATTACAAAAATATAATACATAAAAACTACACAAAACTTCTACAAATATAGTACAGGCAGTCCCCGGGTTACATACAAGATCGGTTCTGGAGGTTTGTTCTTAAGTTGAATTTGTATGTAAGTCTGAATTTTAAATTTTATAATTGTAATCTCAGAGAAAAAATTTTTGGTCTCTGTGACAATTGGATTTTAAAAATGTTGGGTTTTCATAAGAACCAGGAATAACAATAAAGCTTCATTACAGACGCCTCTGATAACTGTTACAGCTGATTATTGTAGCCCAGGGCTAAAATACTGTAAATTACCAATTACTTGAGGTCCGTTTGTAACTAGGGGTCATCTGTAAGTCGGGTGTTCTTAAGTAAGGGACCGCCTGTATATACATTCTGCATACATACATTTATCATAAATATATAATATCTCCTCATTCTGAAAAGTGTCATCGATAAGATCTGTACCTCCAAAGCACAAGGCAAAATCTACGATATAAAAGTTGACAATTTACCGTTTTTGTTTGCGTTCTACACATACAAATAATCTTAGTGTTGGACAAAAACCAAACATGACAGAGGTCGCGCGATGATTAGACTGGAAAACCTTTACGAACAATTTAACAGCAAATTAGAATAAAAACTTCTTTCTATTTTATAGGAGACTTGAAAGAAAAGAAAAATACCCCTAATTATGCAAAAGGGAGCAAGTAAACAAGATAAGCACCTCAAACACAGCTAATAATTTTAATTAACATTTTTTTTTTCTATCATTTCACCTCTGTTCAAGGGCGTCATGAAATGTACTGCAAACTCCACTGCCAAAAACAATCTACACGTCAGTCCTGGTGCAGCTCAGGAAATAAAAAGTAACATAAAATGATCATAATGACTATATCATACATGGGTGACATAGAAATGTTCCTCTAATTACGATATATTAATATATACAGCTATGTGTGTGCGTGTATATATATATATATTTCTACTGTACTTGGAATTGTTATTTCTGGTCATATTATTATATAAAAAACATAATACAAATATAAAAAAGTTACAAAATAATTGAAGGTAAATTCCACGCATTATATATTAATTATAGATTACAAATATTGTTAATCAATAAGAATTGTTTGGGACAAATGTATTTAGACTTGCATTTTGCACATCAGTCTTAATATTTTACCCCCGCCGGTACACACATCCTGGATCTACTAAAAGGTTGTAGCTTCTTGGTAGGTCCAGGAGCCTTCTCCAGAAGTTCTCAAGTTGGACCTGATGGAGATTTTGGTTATAGTCTCTGCCAGTTCATTCCTCCTGACCGATCCCTGCACTCCCCACTCTCCATCCTGTTACCTCCACAGTGCCGTGTAAGGTGGAAAAGCTCTGTCGGAGAAGGAATAGTCCCCCCCTCCCCATGTGTTTTGTATTCATTCTTTTTTTTATTGTCTACCTCTTCCATGATTTTGGTCCTCACTTTTTCTCCTGTTCTTGTCCCATCTCGATATTAAACTCTATGATCTAATGTGTTATCCATGGGTGAGAATCTAAAACTCCAAAATCCAAAATGGGTAAGAATCAAAAACATTGGATAGAGAGCAAATGGGCTAAACATGTCCAGAATATATCGCGACTCTTTTTATTTTCACTGAGTTTTTCCACTATGGGAAAATGATCCTGAAAGGGGTTTCCGTAGGGCCAAATATTATTATATCAAGTTAAAACTTTACTTTCCAGCATCTGTACCTGGTGATCTGGTAGCACTGCACCCATTTCCTCTGCACCTAACTTCCAGTGTGTCTCCCACCACCATAAGAAACACTAGGGGCAGATGTGTAGCCAATCACTAGCTAAGGCCTACCCTAGTATTTCCCATGGTGTAGAGAGACAATGGTGCAGTACAATGTTGTCCAGGGGCAACGCTGATGGGGGGGAGAAAGGAGTCTCCTGGTTATAAGTGATAAGTACAGGTTTACATTATCACAAAACCCTAAAACAACCCCTTTTAGCATAATTTAAGAGTTCCACTAAACCTAGAAATTAGAAATTTACAGAAAATATCTTAGTCCTTTTCAGGGCATAATTTATTTCACCCCATTAACAGCCAGAATGTTTTTAATTCTAACTATTTCCTTATATAATTGGATTTCAGGTGTGCAACCAGCTATTTTTATTAAAGGAAATCTACCACCAGGATGAAGGATTGTAAACCAAGCACACTGACATACTGGTGTGTGCCCCCTCTGGCAGGATCAGCTCTTCCTGTAGCTTCGTATGCCTTTGTTTTTAAGAAAAAGAGGTTTTAAAAAATATGTAGGTGAGCCTTTGGGGCTCCAAGCTTCATTGACATCTACAGAGTCTGGAGCCCCTGGGGCTCATTTGCATAATTTGTGAAACCTTTTTCTTGTAAAAATAAAGTCCTAAGAAGCTAAAAGAAAAGCAAAACCTACCAGAGGGGGCACTCACCAGTGGGTCAGTGTGCTTGGTTTACAATTATTTATCCTGGTGGTAGATTTCCTTTAAATTACTATTTCTCTTAAAGAGTTTGAACCGTGAAAGACAAGTCTCAAATTTCAATCCTGTATTGATGTTTACACAATAACGATAACTTTTAACCCCTTACTTTACAATGTTACTAAGTGTTATTGCTCTTTTAACTCCTATCACTCAGTGATAGCCAGTATAAGATTCCAGAGTGTGAGCGGGCACTCTCTGAGCAGACACTTCATGATCCCTCTGTGCTGTGAGATGCTGTGTGCTCACAATGTGCTTAGATTATCAGGGTCCAGGGTTTATCTACACTTTTATTTAGCCTCTCAACATTCTACTAGTATTTGACACATAGAGAGAGAGAAAAGACAGATCAGCAATGAAAGATGATGAGATCCATGAGATGCATATAACTTACAGTGACACTCTCAGCTCTGCTATTTCAACCATAACATAAACTGTCAGTTCTGCTACATTCCATGACTAAGAGCGGCTCGTCCGCTTGAAACGCGTAGGAACAATGTATCAACACTGTGGATGAATGAAAATTTGACGCAATAAAAGTCTGAAAATTCACTGAAGTTGGCTGGACCACTATATTTTCTTCAGTTCTGCTATATGCCTTCTTTCCCTGGATAAAGACCTTATCTGTCTGTAGCTTGTAGATTTACTCTCCTCACGCTGTTTCTGCTGGCAGGAAGTCTCTTTTTGGAATGCAGGGTTGTGGGGTGGAGTGCAAGGAGCTCACTGCAACATCAGAAAGGAGAAAAATCTGTCCTGCCTGACCCTAGACTTCTAATTTACTGGTTGGATCCTGGGGCAACCGAAATTCTGTATGCCGGGGCTGATAAAGACTGGAATTATATCTATGAAATGCAGATTTTTTTTGTTAATAACAGTGCATTAGAGAATATGTTATTTTGTTATCCTGACTATATTTAAGAATCTCGTGTTCTTGAGAATACCCCTATGAGAGAGAAATCTCCAAATACTATAGACTTTTCTAGAATTAAAACACAGGGAATTTTGATTTTAAAAAATTATATTTGTATATTTAGTCTAGAATGATGTTTTTGTTTTAAAAAAGTATAATATTTGTTTATGTTGTACATTTTGTCTAGTACTAAATCTAACTTGGGTTGGTGGAATGTGGTCATTTGTTTCTTTTGTGGTCAAACCTATTCATAAGTCAAGAATATTTCAAATTCCATTGAGTTTGTCTTCCCATATAAATTTTTTTTTTTTTACTGGCTAGTATATAATTTTTATTGGATATCATAAATTAAAATTATGTATCATAATAAACCCTCATTTCGCGTTTCATTGGCGTAAAATTTACATTTACGCAGTTCAGATCAGGATTCAGTGTGAATATTCAGGTAGATACAAGGTTGCATTGAGCATTTCGAGTCCGGTCAATATTTATCCCTCGATTTAACTTTTGTTGTTTTCTAAACTTTTGAACTTTATTGAATTTTATTCTTTTTTTTTTTGTTCTTTTGAAAACTCGACTTTGGTTATAATTTGGGAGTTTTTTTTTTTTTTTTTTTCTTTTATGCCACAAAAGTAATGTACGAGGTCACTCGGAATATAATGTGGAGTGAAAGAATCTCATTAGTCTAAAATGAATGTAAAATGTGTCAATTTGATCCAAATGAGAGCTGTAGTAAAACCATGTTTGATGTTCATGTGCAATAAATCTTTAACATTTGTCTGTAAAGTATTAGAGAACCCGCAGGGAAATCTGTATTTGTGATAGCAGCCTATTTCCCAATGAATTTTTTTTTTTCGTTCGGCTATCCAATGGCATTTAACAGAAGGACCGAAAAAATTAAGATGCTCTGTATTAGCTGTTTGTTTTGAGATAAACATGGAATAGTGCTTGAATTATGCATTGTTTTTCCCCAGCACAAATCTAAATTAAAATATGTCATGACATACACTGATACGCGCTCGCAAACATTGATTGCTCTACCTTTTATGCGCGCATTAGACTAAGCCGAGAAGTTAATGGAATTTGTCATGATTGTTCATAAGTGGTTATCAAACTGTGTTCTGCCAGAAGACCGGGTCCTTCAAGAACCGTATGAAAAATGGTTTGGAGACATGAAAAAGCAGCGACGCCAATTAATTTCAATCTGCCTCTTAAAATGTTTCCATTGTTACAAATATCACTTTCCCTCCAGTGCAGCTCCAAATATCTCTCTGTATAGCTCGGCCTATTTTTGGTGTCTTTTTGTTACCTAGTGGGACAGTAAACTTAGCTCTAGCAACCGGTGCCAGGCAGCTGTTGCCAAGGCAAATAAAATTATGGGAAGGATCAAGAGAGGTTTAGATGCTAGAAAAGGTTTTTTTGTATTTAGTGTACAAGTGTAGAAGGTCAGGGCAGTCCTACAATGTGCACACGAGGACAATGGGTGGATTAGAGTACAAGGACTGGTTATCAATTGTAGGAATGTTCGTTTAGGAGAAAACATGACATGGTAAATTATCTTTAAAGGGTTTTTATCATTGCTCTGCAACAACACCGAGGACTATAGGTTGTACTTGATGAACTTGCACTTTAATTTAATATTATTTTTTATGATACTATAATATTCTGAGATTTTTCTATTGTTCTCCCATTGCTTGATATCTGAGCTCTTCTGTGCCAATCACATGTTTTCTCACAGTTTTTTATCATCCTTCTCTAAACTTGAGTCTTAGCACAGGTTTCACATACAGGCTCTTCACTGCTTCTTTAACCCCCTCATCCTCATAGACTGTAAGCTCTTGTGTCACCCCCTCATCCTCATAGACTGTAAGCTCTTGTGTCTTCCCCTCATCCTCATAGACTGTAGTAATCTCTTAGTCACCGCCCGCATTCTCATAGCCTGTAAGCTCTTGGGTCCCCCCTAATCCTCATAGACTGTAAGCTCTGTGTCCCCCCTCACCTCATAGACTGTAGCTCTTGTGGTCATCACCCCCTCATCCTCATACTGTAAGCTCTGTGTCCCCCTCTCCTCATAGACTGTAAGCTCTTGTGTCCCCCCTCAATCCTCATAGACCGATAAGCTCTTGTGTCACCTCCACCCCCTCATGCTCATAGCGGGTAAGCTCTTGTGTCACCCCCTCATCCTCTATCTGTACACTCTTGTGTCACCCACCCCTCATCCTCATAGACTGTAACTCTTGTATCTTCCCATCATCCCATGACTGAAGCTCTTGTGTCACCCCCTCATCCTCCTAGCCTGTAAGGTCTTGTATCTTCCCTCTCCTCTAGATGTAGCTCTTGTTTCACCCCTCATCCTCAAGACTGGTAAGCTCTTGTGTCAAACCCCCCCCTCCCCCCTCATCCTCATAGACGTAAGCTCTTGTGTCCTCCCCCCTCACCTCATAGACTGTAAGCTTTGTGTTCACTCCCCTCTCCTCATATACTGTAAGCTCTTTTGTCTCCCCTCATCCTCATAGACTTAAGAAGCTCTTGTGTCACCCCCTCATCCTCATATAGACTGTACTCTTGTGTCACCCCCTCATCCCTCATAAACTGTAACTCTTGTGTCACCCAACCCCCCCATCATCCCCATAGAACTGTAAGCTCTTGTGGTCACCCCCCTCATCTCATAAACTGTAAGCTCTTGTCTCCCCTCATCCTCATAGACTGTCAGCTCTTGGTCACCCCCCGCATCCATGAGACTGGTACGCTCTTGTTAACCCCCCTCATCCTCTAGCGTAGCCTTGTGTCCACCCCCCTCCCACCCCGCTCCTCATAGACGTAAGCTCTTGTGTCCCCTCATCCTCTCATAGACTGTAAGCTCTTGTGTCACCCCCTCATCCCATAAACCTGGATACTCTTGTGTCCCCCCTCATCCTCATGACTGTAAATTCTTTGTGTCCCCCTCATCCTCTAGACGGTAACTCTGGTAGCACCACCCCCCTCATATCCTCAAAACTGAAGCTCTTGGTGTCCCCTCATCCTCATAGACTGTAAGCTCTTGTGTCGCCCCCCTCCCTCAGCATAGACGGGGTTAAGCTCTTTGTGTCAACCCCCCCTCATCCTCAATCGCTTCGAGCTCTTGTGCACCTCCACCCGCCTCATCCTCATATGACTTCGCTCCTTGTGTCCCCCTTCCTCCTCATAGACTGTAAGCTCTTGTGTCCTCCCCCTCATCCTCATAACTGTAAGCTCTTTGTTGTCACCCCCCCCTCATCCTCTAGACTTCGCTCTTGTGTCCCCCTTCCTCCTCCTAAGACTGTAAGCTCTGTTCCCCGCCTCCCCCCTCAATCCCATAGACTGTAAGCTTCTTGTGTCCTCCCTCATCCTCATAGACTGTAAGCTCTTGTGTCCCCCCTCATCCTCATAGACTGTAAGCTCTTGTTCACCCCCCCCTCATCCTCATAAACTGTAAGCTCTTGTTCCCCCCTCATCCTCATAGACTGTAAGCTCTGTGTCCCCCCTCATCCTACATAGACGGTAAGCTCTTGTGTCACCCCTCAGCCTCATAGACTGTAAGCTCTTGTGTCACCCCCCCCCCTCATCCTCATAGACTGTAAGCCTTGGTGTCACCCCTCAATCCTCATAGACTGTAAGCTCTTGTATCTTCCCTCATCCTCATAACTGTAGCTCTTGTGTCACCCCCCTCATCCTCATAGACTGTAAGTCTTGTATCTTCCCTCATCCTCAATAACTGTAAGCTCTTGTGTCACCCCTCATCCTCATAGACTGTAATCTCTTGTGTCCACCACCCCTCTCCTCATAGACTGTAAGCTCTTTTGTCTCCCCTCATCCTCATAGACTGTAAGGCTTTGTGTCACCCCCCTCATCCTCATAGACTGTAAGCTGCTTGTGTCCTCCCCTCATCCTCATAGACTGTAAGCTCTCTTGTGTCACACTTTGTCCCCCTCCTCCCATCGACTGTAAGCTCTTGTGTCACCCCCTCATCCTCATAAACTGTAAGCTCTTGTGTCCCCCCTCATCCTCATAGACTGTAAGCCTCTTGTCACCCCCCCACCCCCGCAGCTCATAGACTGAAGCTCTTTGTGTCACCCCCCTCATCCTCATAGACTGTAAGCTCTTGTGTCACCCCCTCATCCTCATAGACTGTAAGCTCTTGTGTCCCCCTCATCCTCATAGACTGTAAGCTCTTGTGTCAACCCCTAACCTCAATAGACGAGCTTGTGTTCCCCCCTCATTCCTCTAGACTGTATTCTTGTTGTCCCCCCCCCTCATCCCATAGACTGTAAGCTCTTGTGTCACACCCCTCATCCTCATAAACTGTAAGCTGTTGTGTCCCCCCCTCATCCTCATAGACATGTAAGCTCTTGTGTCCCCCCCCTCATCCTCATAGACGGTAAGCTTCTTGTTCACCCCCTCATCCTCATAGACTGAAGCTCTTGTGTCACCCCCTCATCCTCATGACTGTAAGCTCTTGGTCCCCTCCTCCTCATAGACTGTAAGCTCTGTGTCCTCCCCCTCATCCTCATAGACTGTAAGCTCGTTTGTCACCCCCTCATCCTCATAGACTGTGCTCTTGTGTCCCCCGTCTCCTCATAGACTGTAAGCTCTTGTGTCCTCCCCTCCTCCTCATAGACTGTAAGCTCTTGTGTCCTCCCTCATCCTCATAGACTGTAAGCTCTTGTGTTCCCCCCTCATCCTCATAGACTGTAAGCTCTTGTGTCACCCCCCCTCATCCTCATAGACTGTAAGCTCTTGTGTCCCCCTCATCCTCATAACTGTAAATTCTTGTGTCCCCCCCTTCCTCCTTAGACTGGTAAGCTTTGTGTCACCCCCCCTCATCCTCATAGACTGTAAGCTCTGTGCACCCCCTCATCCTCATAGACTGTAAACTCTTGTGTCCTCCCTCATCCTCATAGACTGTAACTCTTGTGTCACCCCCTCATCCTCATAGACTGTACACTCTTGTGTTCCCCCAACCTTCCTCCCTAGACGTAAGCCTGTGTCCTCCCCCTCATCTGCTACTGGAATCATCCTCCCAGACTGTAAGCTCTTGTTCCTCCCCATCATCCTCATAACTGTAAGCTCTTGTGTCCCCCCATCCCCTCATAGACTGTAACGCTCTTGTGTCAACCCCTCATCTCCTTCATAGACTGTAACTGTCGTGTGTCCCCCCTCATCCTCATAGACTGTAATCTTTTGTGTCCCCCTCCTCCTATAGACGTGCTCTGGTCCCCCCTCATCCTCATAACTGTAAGCTTTGTGTCACCCCCATCCTCTATAGACGTAGCTCTTGTGTCCCCCCCCTCATAGTACTGTAAGCTCGTGTCCTCCCCCCTCATCCTCATAGACTGTAAGCTTCCCTCTTCGTGTTCTACCCCTCATCCTCATAGACTGTAAGCTCTTGTGTCCTCCCTCATCCTACATAGACTGTAAGCTCTTGTGTCTCACCCTCATCTCATAGACTGTAAGCTCTTGTGTCCCCCCCTCATCCTACTAGACTGTAAGCTCTTGTGTCCCCCATCATCTATAGACTGTAGCCTTGGGAGGCTTCATTCATATTGTTTCATGTGACTGTTTGTACCTCTGTAATGTTTATTTTATTTTTATATGTCCCACATGATATGTAAAGCTATGGAATATGATGGCGCTAAACAAATAAAGATTATGATTAATTTCCTAAATTTCTCTGTATTTTATGTTGGTCATCTAAAATGTTTTTAAATTGTAATTTCAGGGAATGTATATTTATTAAATAATCCATATATAAAGACAAAGGGAAATACAAATAGTGGGGGATTATCAAAGGCTGTGCATTGGGCACATTTACTTACCCGTCCTGCACTCCCGCGAGTGCATTGTCCGACCAGAATTCCACATCTCTGCCGCGATTCACTAAGATCCGCTCCGATACCGCATTGTCCTCTTCCCCGCTCAGTCCCTGGATTTCACCTTCTTCTTCCTGTGCTGTAAGTGCTTGTCCGTGTATATCGCTGTCGGGGAGTCACAAACCTGCGCCCTATCCTGCTGTGTCACTTCGCCTCCCCCGCTCAGGTCCCCGGATTCACCTTCTTCTCCTGGTGCAGTAGTGCATTGTCCGTGTATAGCCTGTGCGGGGAGTCACTAAGATCCCTGCCCCGATATCCTGCATGTGTCCTTCCTCCGTCCCCGCCAGGTCCCGGAGTCCCCTTCTCTTCTTCCTGGTGCATGTAAGTGCATTGTCCGTGTATAATGCGCTGTGCGGGAGTCACTAAGATCCTGCACCCGATATCCGCATTTGTCTCTTCCCCGCCAGGTCCCCGGAGTTCAACTCTCTCTTCCTGTTGCATTTAAGTGCATTGTCTGTGTATATGCGCTGGTGGGGAGTCACTAAGATCGTGCGCCCGAATCCTGCATGTGTCGCTTCCATGCTCAGTCCCTGTAAGTTCACCTCCTTCTTCCTGGTGCATGTAAGTGCTTGATCTTGCGTTCAGCCGACGGCCCCCCCTCTGATTGTGTTGCTACAGCGCGCGCTGCCACCACAGTCCGATCGCATCGACAACAGTCCCCAGTTAAATACCTGTCACACCAGCGCAAATCCTGAAAACTTGAAAATCCGATGAAAGTGCGATCCGCAGACCCTTAATAATAAGCCCCATTGTGTCTATCCTTTTTCTCAACTACTAACCTTTCACACCATTGAGAATCTTTTGATGTTATTACATATTACATCTCTTTTCAGTCCTGGTGCATTGATGATCTATTCGGATTCTCCCACATTTCTTTAATAAGAATATAAACGTCAACACAGTTTCCTTTCGATATATATAGGGGTGGACCAGTTGGTACAACCCTTTTTAATTGACGCAGGAAAGGGTTAAAAATTTGGTTTTCTGAAAATAGCGTCTGTGCACTTTTCACCGGTAAATAAATAATGGTATCAATATGGATGTGTAAAATCCAGCCCGATACCCAAGGGAACCATTTAGTTTTTCAATGACTTAGACAACATTTTTATGGTTTTCTGGAATTCTGGCTTTCCATTATTTTATAAATGCAGGCAACAATTCACTTGCCAAGAATTGCGACATCGCCTTTGGCAGGAAAACCGAAAATAGCATGGGAAAAGTTTTCTGAAGTTCCATCATTTTTTGAGACAATGAGTTTGCATCAACGTGTTTTAGGAAAAGATAACAAACGTTATTATATGACCGATTTACTAAAAATATCTTCTCTTTCCGAGTGTAATCTGCGATAAAGATGGGCAGGACGGGTTTAATTATGTCCCCTGCCTTTATTTTTGGTCCAACAAGTCTTTTTATTAATAAAAAAAAAAAAAGTTGTGGAGTCAGATGGTGTTTTTTGGCTTGGGGTTTTGATGGAGGAAACATAGTTTGATCGTCGTCCAGTTAGCAATAAAAAAAAAATCCCAGACTGAAACTCTAACTGAGTTATAGGAAATGTCAAAAATTGCTGAAACTATTCCTCACAAAGGTGGTGAAGTCAACGTTTGAAAATGAGTTTTCTTATGTCTTATTGGATCCTAAATAATTTGTTGATGTGGGCACAAAATGTAGAATAATCGGCGGCCGTCGGATTTACTCGGATTTATTCATCTTTGTTTACCTTTCAAATAATGAATTACAATTTTTTATAACATCTGCTATATTTGTTTTATAGGTCGACCATTGTCATTAGCTATGTAGCTTAACCGCTCGTTATTACAACCTACTGTTTATATCAGTGTATCAATGAAATAAAAAATGTCTAATAATCCCGTTCAGAAGGTGTCTACCAAACACATTGGGTGCCATTTACTTACCCGGTACCATTCGGCGATCCCTCCGCGGCCAGCGTTCCCCCCCTCCAACATGCATTCGGGTCTTCTTCCGGCGATTACTAAGTAATGCACCCGATGTTCACATATATGTCGCTGCTGTCGCGAGGTCCGCCGGAGTTTCATCATCCTATTCGGTGCATGTAAGTGGCGTGTCAAGCGACACATTTTTAAAAAAATACACTGCGGTTTTTCCGAATCTATCGGGTTTTTCCAATGGCCACGCCCCCGATTCTGTCGCATGCAGCCGACAACCATGTGACACAAATGATTGCGGCACGCCAACAACCCGGGGCATGGGAAGGGGGTAAGGACTTGGATACCTAGGATAGATTACTGCACAATTATACTGCCAAAAGCATTTTAGTATATAACAGCTCATTGGCCCTTGGGAAGGGGGGGGGGCATCAGTAAAACCTATGGAACTCAAAGGGGAATGACCCATACTCACTAATAGGATAACTTGCCAAAAGTCCTGAATTTACTGGACTAAGGTTTTTAGCAAAGAAATTGCTAATTTAACAAATCTGACCCCAAGAAGGATGTGCTCGTTCAAGCTCTGCCCCAATGTTGTAAAACCATCACCAGAATAGGGGATGTTTCCCGGTGGCTGTGACATCATGGATGGTCAGCCATGGGGATTAGGAGATAAACTGTGTCGTCCTCCCTGGACAAATTGACTTTACAGGTTAACTAAATTGTTGAGCTGCAAATCAGTGGTGGATCCAGGTCAAGTAAGCAATGCTTGGATCCTGTTAATCGTACAGAACTACAGACCTCTGGACGTCAAGGCAATTTAAACAATGCAGGTGAAAGCAATAGACTCTTTGCACTTCTATTCAAGATGGACATTATGGGGGTCATTTACTTAGGGCGCGACGTCACGTTTTTTGACAGGTTATCCGATATTTTCCAATTTGCGCCGATTTTCCCCTGAATTGTCCCCGGGATTTTGGCACCGCGATCGGATTTTGGCGCATCGCGCCGCCATGCACGTGACGGAAATCGGGGCGTGGCAGTAAGAAACCTGATGGATTTGGAAAAAAACGCTGCATTTAAAAAAAAAATGTTGCTGGACACGCACTTACCTGCAACCCATGGTAGGACGGCAACTTCAGTGCACTCCAACGGAATTCAGCGCAGCAGCGACACCTGGTGGACATCGGCACACCTTAGTGAATCGCCGAAAGACCACCCGAATCCTCCTACAGAACGCGCCGCTGGATCGCAAAATGGACTGGGAAGTAAATTTGCCCCAATGTGATACATAACTTTTTTTTTTTGCTTAGATCTCACAAATCTCTTGGCAGCACTACTGAACTATTGGTGCAATGGACAAGTTAATCTAATTCACAATTTTTGGACGAGATGTTGCCATGTCTTTTAATCATCACTACCCTCCTTGAAGAACGGTGAGCATTTTGAGCCATGTTTTGAGTAGAATGGTCCAAAAGGTCTAAAATATTTATTATAGCTAAATATATAATGTTTCCTGGTGTTATTCACTACATATCACTCAAATGTTTGCCTCCATGTACAATGCCATTCTTGAAAGTCAGGAGTAGATATTTGCGCTGTCTGAACATCAATGAAACCGTGACGGGAGCAAAACGGACCAGTTTTCTTAGCCAATGTCACCTCTTCCCTAGCCACTAGGGTGGTTTACCAGGTCCATGTCCTCGAAATTCCCCTCAGAAAAAACTAAATTCTATGTTCATTTTCCGAGATTGGTTTAGCTTTATCTTAGAGTTTGTTATTGGTTACTAAAAGAAAATCAACCATAAAAAACCAATATCCCATGATAAACCAGGGGAATTTACATTTGTTATCCATGGCCTCCTCTCTCAATCTTAAAGCAAGTTTAAAAATTAGCTATGAGGCTCCATGAAGTCTTAACAGAATCCCTCTGTCTACAGATTCACAGCTGTTACGTGTGCAAGGAGCACTTCCCCCCCTTCCACTAATTGCTCAAACTTTCGCCGCTAAGGTAAGATTACGTCAGGCAGAGGCAGGGCCCGTTTAACTGTGTCATAGTGGGGCGAGTGGGCAATTTGCCCAGAGCCACTACCACTGTCACAGTGACTGAATTATGATATATCAGAAATGAGCAAGCAGAGATCTAGAAACCGTTAGGAATTGATAAAAAAAAAATATATTGCAAAAATTTCATAACTTTTTCCTTAACACAACCATATTAAATTAAAGTATTTGGTGAAAGTGGACGATCACTTTTTGTTAGGTATTTTTGTGAAAAAAATTCCCATTTTTTTTGTAAAAAATGGCACGTAGTAAACTATAGACCCCCATTTACACGACTGGACATTTACTTGAATGTCTTCTTATCTAATCTCGCTCTATTTCATCTCTTTCTACAACCATTTAATTTGGTCCTAAATAAGAGGCTTCTGATTTGATTTTAAATCTTAAATCCGATCTGTAAAACAAAAAAAAAAAACAATTAATATTCAAACTCAATCTGTGTTATTTAAATATTAAAATCTTCATTAGCAATTCACATATCGCCATTAATATTTTTTCTCAACTTCCATAGACATCCCTTTCAAAAAAAAAATTTTTTTTTATATTTTTTGACTTATGATTCACAGTTTTTGAATTTGTAAGGGAAAAAAAAATTTTCACTTTTACGCCCTTTAAATGAGGTTCTGGGGAAAAAAAAAACCACATTCTCGTCATAATCTCCCATTCAAAGGAGGCTTTTAGGACATAAAGCATTAACATAATTTTTTTGGACTTGTTAAGTTCTCACAGGACATCACCGAAGTCTTTCCTCTCTTAATTTTAATTGCTAGGCTGCATTCTTAATTAAAACTGTAGAAATGGATTTTATGCCATGCCACAAGAAATCCAGTTCATTAGTTATAAAAAAAAAAACCTTTTAAAATGATGTAATATATTGAATATTTTAAAAGTTTGAACTCGCTGCTCATTTCATATTGAGAAGCCTTTAAATCTGGAGATAATAAAGCACATGAAATTAAGTTATTCAAGGGTTTTTGGGGGCTATATCATTATGTCATTACACTCTTCCTTGTAAACTCACATTTATTTAGTTGTAATACTGTAGAGGATTCCGGAAACCCCAAGTGGAACCTTTTTAACCATACTATACTGCATGATTAAGATTACATGCATTTACAACACTAAAACTGATCTGCTATGCCGAGAGATATCATGACAATCGCACTGCTCGTAGCAGAACCACAGGCTACACAAAAAAGGAGCTTTTCCCCTTCTATTATTACCAGTCAAAACATTGTATCCACGGTATTACGACAAGTGTTGCAATAACAAAGCTGTACATAATTATTACTTTTAACTATATTTATTTGCTATAGTTATCATGTTACAACAATATATTATAATATTATACGGCGCAGTCCCCGAGTTACATACAGATAGGGTCTGTAGGTTGTTTCTTAAGTGAATTTGTATGTAAGTCGGAACTGTATATTTTATATCGTAAAACCCCCAACCCACCCCAAATTTTTTTTGGTCTCTGTGACAATCAATTAAAAACTGTTGGGTTGTCATAAGAACCAGGATTAACAATAAGCTTAATATCAACACCTGTTAAAGCTGATTGTTATAGCCTAGGGTAAAGTAGAGTAAATTACGTGTCACCCCCTCATCCTCATAGACTGTAAGCTCTTGTGTCCTCCCCTCATCCTCATAGACTGTAAGCTCTTGTGTCTCCCCTCATCATCATAGACTGTAAGCTCTTGTGTCCTCCCCTCATCCACATAGACTGTAAGCTCTTGTGTCACCCCCTCATCCTCATAGACTGTAAGCTCTTGTGTGCAGGGCTTCATTAATATTGTTTCTTGTGACTGTTTGTACTCTGTAATGTTTTATTTTATTTTTATATGTCCCACATGATATGTAAAGCTATGGAATATGATGGCGCTAAACAAATAAAGATTATGATTAATTTCCTAAATTTCTCTGTATTTTATGTTGGTCATCTAAAATGTTTTTAAATTGTAATTCAGGGAATGTATTATTTTAGTAAATAATCCATATATAAAGACAAATGGAAATACAAATAGTGGGGGATTTATCAAAGGCTGTTGCATTGGGGCACATTTACTTACCCGTCCTGCACGATCCCCGAAAGTGCATTGTCCGACCAGAATTCACATCTGCCGCGATTCACTAAGATCCTGCGTCCGATATCCTGCATGTGTCGCTTCCCCGCTCAGGTCCCTGGAGTTCACCTTCTTCTTCCTGGTGCATGTAAGTGCATTGTCCGTGTATAATGCGCTGTGCGGGGAGTCACTAAGATCCTGCGCCCGATATCCTGCATGTGTCACTTCCCCGCTCAGGTCCCTGGAGTTCACCTTCTTCTTCCTGGTGCATGTAAGTGCATTGTCCGTGTATAATGCGCTGTGCGGGGAGTCACTAAGATCCTGCACCCGATATCCTGCATTTGTCTCTTCCCCGCTCAGGTCCCCGGAGTTCACCTTCTTCTTCCTGGTGCATGTAAGTGCATTGTCTGTGTATAATGCGCTGTGCGGGGAGTCACTAAGATCGTGCGCCCGATATCCTGCATGTGTCGCTTCCATGCTCAGGTCCCTGAAGTTCACCTCCTTCTTCCTGGTGCATGTAAGTGCTTGATCTTGCGTTCAGTCCGACGGCCCGCCCTCTGATTTGTGTTGCATGAAAGCAGCGCAGCTGCACCACAGTCCGATCGCATGCGACACAATCCCCAGTTAAATACCTGTCACACCAGCGCAAATCCTGAAAATCTTGAAAATCCGATGAAAGTGCGATCCGCAGACCCTTAATAAATAAGCCCCATTGTGTCTATCCTTTTTCTACCCTTTTCACCATTGAGAATCTTTTGATGTTATTACAATATTACATCTCTTATCAGTCCTGGGTGCAGTGATGATCTATTCGGATTCTCCCACAATTTCTTTAATAAGATATAAACGTCAAACCAGTTTCCTTTCGATATATATGGGGTGGACCAGTTGGTACAACCCTTTTAATTGACGCAGGAAAGGGTTAAAAATTTGGTTCTGAAAATAGCGTCTGGTGCACTTTCACGGTAAATAAATAATGGTATCAATATGGATGTGTAAAATCCGAGCCCGATACCCAAGGGAACCATTTCAGTTTTTCAATGACTTAAGACAACATTTTTATGGTTTTCTGGAATTCTGGCTTTCCATTATTTTATAAAATGCAGCAACAATTCACTTGCCAAGAATTGCGACATCGTTTTTGGCAGGAAAACCGAAAATAGCATGGGAAAAGTTTTCCTGAGAAGTTCCATCATTTTTTGACAAATGAGTTTGCATCAACGTGTTTAAGGAAAAATAACAAACGTTAATTATATGACCGATTTACTAAAAATATCTTCTCTTGCCGAGTGTAATCTGCGATAAAGATGGGCAGGACGAGGTTAATTTATGTCCACTGCCTTTATTTTTGTCCAAACAAGTCTTTTTATTAATAAAAAAAAAAAGTTGTGGAGTCAGATGGTTGTTTTTGGCTTGGGGTTTGATGGAGGAAACATAGTTGATCGTCGTCCCAGTTAGCAATAAAAAAAAATCCCAAAGACTGAAACTCTAACTGAAGTTATAGGAAATGTCAAAAAATTGCTGAAACTTTCTCACAAAGGTGGTGAAGTCAACGTTTGAAAATGAGGTTTTCTTATGTCTTATTGGATCCTAAAGTAATTTGTTGATGTGGGAACAAAAATGTAGAATAATCGGCCGTCGGGATTTACTCGGATTTATTCATCTTTGTTTACCTTTCAAATAATAGAATTACAATATTTGTATAACATCGCTATATTTGTTTTATAGGTCGACCTATGGTCATCGCTATGTAGCTTAACCGCTCGTTATTACAACCTACTGTTTATATCAGTGTATTCAATGATAATAAAAAATGTCTAATAATCCCGTCAGAAGGTGCTACCAACACATTGGGGCTCATTTACTTACCCGGTCCATTCGCGATCCAGCGGCGCGTTCTCCAACAAGGATTCGGGTCTCCGGCGATTCACTAAGGTAGTGCGCCCGATGTGCACTAGGTGTCGCTGCCGCGCCGAGGTCCGCCGGAGTTCATCATCCTATTCCAGGTGCATGTAAGTGCGTGTCAAGCGACACATTTTTAAAAAAAAATACTGCGGTTTTTCCGAATCTATCGGGTTTTCCAATGGCCACGCCCCCGGATTCTGTCGCATGCAAGCCGACACCAATGTGACACAAAATGATCGTGCACGCCAACAACCCGGGGCATGGGGAAGGGGGTAAGGACTTGGATCCTAGGATAGATTACTGCACAATTCATCTGGCCAAAAGCATTTTAGTATATACAGCTCATTGTGCGCCTTGGGAAGGGGGGGGGGGGCATCAGTAAACCTATGGAACTCAAAGGAGGAATGACCCATACTACAACTAATAGGAATACTTGCCAAAAGTCCTGAATTTACTGGACTAAGGTTTTAGCAAGAAATTGCTAATTTAACAAAATCTGACCCCCAAAGAAGGGATGTGCTCGTTCAAGCTCTGCCCCAATGTTGTAAAAACCATCCAGAATAGGGATGTTGCCCGGTGCTGTGAGCATCATGGATGGTCAGCCATGGGGATTAGGAGATAAACTGTGTCAGTCCATTGGACAAACTTGACTTTACAGGTTAACTAAATGGTTGAGCTGCAATCAGTGGTGGAACCAGGTCAAGTGAAGCAATTGCTTGGGATCTTGTTAATCGTACAGAACTACATGGACCTCTGGACGTCAAAGCAATTTAAACAATGGCAGGTTAGAAAGCAATAGACTCTTTGCACTTCTATTCAGAGTGGACATTATGGGGGTCATTTACTTAGGGCGCGAATCACGTTTTTTTGACAGGTTATCCGAATATTTCCAATTTGCGCCGATTTTCCCCTGAATTGCCCCGGGATTTTGGCACACGCGATCGGATTGTGGCGCATCGGCGCCGGCATGCACGTGACGGAAATCGGGGGCGTGGCAGTAAGAAAACCTGATGGATTTGGAAAAAAACGCTGCATTTAAAAAAAAAATGTTGCTTGACACGCGCTTACCTGCACCCAGTGTAGGACGGTGAACTTCAGTGCACTACGACGGAATTCAGCGCAGCAGCGACACCTGGTGGACATCGGGCACACTACCTTAGTGAATCGCCGGAAGACCCGAATCCTCCGCAGAGAACGCGCCGCTGGATCGCAAATGGACTGGGAAAGTAAATTTGCCCCTATGTGATAGACATAACTTTGTTTTTGGCTTTAGATCTACAAAATCTCTGGCAGCACTACTGAACTATTGGTGCATGGACAAGTTAATCTAATTCACAATTTTTGGACTGATGTTGCCATGTCTTTTAATCATCACTACCTCCTTGAAGAACGGTGAGTCATTTTGAGCCAGTGTTGAGTAGGAATGGTCCAGAAGGTCTAAAATATTTATTATAGCTAAATATAGAATTGTTTCCTGGTGATTTATTCACTTACATATCAATCAGAATGTTTGCCTCCATGTACAAGCCATTCTTGAAAGTCAGGAGTAGATATTTGCGCTGTCTTGAAGCATCAATGAAACCGTGACGGGGAGCAAAACGAGACCAGTTTCTTTAGCCAATGTCACCTCTTCCCTAGCCACTAGGGTGTTTACCAGGTGCCTCGAAATCCCCTTCAGAAAAAACTAAATTCTATGTTCATTTCCGAGATTGGGTTTAGCTTTATCTTAGAGTTTGTTATTGTTACTAAAAGAAAATCAACCATAAAAACCAATATACCATGATAAACCAGGGGAATTTACATTTGTTATCCATGGCCTCCTTCAATCTTAAAGCAAGTTTAAAAATTATGCTAATGAGGCTCCATGAAGTCTTAACAGAATCCCTCTGTTCTACGGATTCACAGAGTGTTACAGTGTGCAAGGAGCACTTCCCCCTTCCACTATGTGCTCAAACTTTCGCCGCTAAGGTAAGATTACGTCAGGCAGAGGCAGGGCCGGTTTAACAGGTGGTCAGAGTGGGCGGAGTGGGCAATTGCCCAGAGCCACTACCACTGTCACAGTGACTGAATCTATGAGTAATCAGAGATGAGCAAGCAGAGATCTAGAAAACCGTTAGGAATTGATAAAAAAAATATATTGCAAAATTTCATAACTTTTCCTTACACAAACCATATTAAAATTAAGTATTTGGTGAAAGTGGACGATCACTTTTTGTTAGGTAATTTTTGAAAAAAAATATTCACAATAGTTTTTTTAAAAAAAATGGAACAGTAATAAATAATATAGACCCCCATTTACACACTGGATCATGTACTTGAATGTCTTCTTATCTAATCTCGCTCTTTTCATCTTTCTACAACCATTTCATTTGGTCCTAAATAAGAGGCTTCTGATTTGATTTTAATATCTTTAAATCCAATCTGTAAAATACAAAAAAAAAAAAACACATTAATATTCAAAACGTCAATCTGTGTTATTTTAAATATTAAAATCTTCATTAGCAATTCACATATCGCCATTAATTATTTTTCTCAACTTCCATAAGACATTTCCCTTTCAAAAAAAAATATATTTTTTTTTATATTTTTGACTTTTATGATTCACAGTTTTTGAATTTTGGAAGGGGAAAAAAAAATTCTCCACTTTTACGTCACCTTTAAATGAGGTTCTGGGGAAAAAAAAAAACCAACATTCTCGTCATGAAATCTCCCATTCAAAGGAGGCTTTTAGGACATAAAGCATTAACATAATTTTTTGGACTTAAGTTCTCACAGGACATCATCCGAAGTCTTTCCTCTTAATTTTAATTGCATAGGCTGCATTCTTAATTAAAAACTGTAGAAATGGATTTTATGCCATGCCACAAGAAATCCAAGTTCATTAGTTATAAAAAAAAAACCTTTTAAAAATTGATGTAAATATGTGAATATTTTAAAAGTTTGAACTCGCTGCTCATTTCATATTGAGAAGCCTTTTATCTGGAGAATAATAAAGCACATAGAAATTAAGTTATTCAAAGGGTTTTTGGGGGCTATATCATTATGTCATTACACTCTTCCTTGTAAAATCACATTTATTTTAGTTGTAATACTGTAGAGGATTCCGGGAAACCCCAAGTGGAACCTTTTAACCATACTGCATGAATTAAGGATTACATGCAATTTACAACACTAAAATCTGATCTGCTATGCCGAGAGATATCATGACAATCGCACTGCCGTAGCAGAACCACAGGCTACACAAAAAAGGAGCTTTTCCCCTTCTATTATTACCAGTCAAAACATTGTATCCACTGGTATTACGACAAGTGTTGCAAATAACAAAGCTGTAAATATTATTACTATGTAACTATTATGTATTTGCTATAGTTATCATGTTACAACAATATTAGAATATTATACAGGCAGTCCCCGAGTTACATACAAGATAGGGTCTGTAGGTTTGTTCTTAAGTTGAATTGGTATGTATATTTTATCATCGTAACCCCCAACCCAATTTTTTTTGGTCTCTGTGACAATCAATTAAAAATGTTGGGTTGTCATAAGAACCAGGATTAACAATAAAGCTTAATATCAGACACCTGTTAAAGCTGATTATTATAGCCTAGGGTTAAAGTAGAGTAAATTACCAATTACCAGGGGTCCGTTTGTAACAAGGGGTCGTAAGTCAGGTGTTCTTAAGTAGGGGACTGCCTGTACCATTATTTTAGCTATTATTATAATTAATATAAAAATTAATATTACTCCTTGCTATTCGTATTGGAATTACAATACAGGCAGTCCCCGACTTACAGACGACCCCTTAGTTAATTTACTGTACTTTAGACTTAGGCTACAATAATCAGCTGTAACAGTTATCAAAGGTGTCTGTAATGAAGCTTTAGTGTTAATGCTGGTTTTTATGACAACCCAAAGGTTTTTATATCCAATTGTCATAGAGATCAAAAAAAATTACAATTATAAAATTTACAGCTCTGACTTACATACAAACTCAACTTAAGAACAAACCTATATACTGCCTGTATAATATATATATATATTATATATATATTATATTATATATATACAGGTAGTCCCCTACTTAAGGACACCCGATTTACAGATGACCCCTAATTAAAGACAGACCCCTATGCCCTCGGTGACTTCCAGTGAAGCTCTGAGAATGTTTTACTATAGTCCCAGACTGCAGTGATCAGCTGTAAGGTGTCTGTAATGAGGCTTTATTGCTAATCCTTGTCCCATTACAGCAAAAAATTTGGAAAATCCAATTGTCACTGAGGAAAAAAATTTTTTTGTCTTGATCTACAATTATAAAATACAGTTTCGACTTACATACAAACCTATGGACCCTATCTTGTATGTAACCCGGGGACTGCCTGTATATTATTCTATATATATAGATATATTTTTTTAATTTAACAAATTATTTTAAAACATTTATCAAAATTCGAAAAAAAAAAGAAACCAAAATGAAAATTTTCCCAATATACACCACCAATAAAATTCAATTATATAAACCAAATAAATTACAATAATAAAATATAAAAAAAAAATAATTTGATCCAATAAATTAAAAAAAAAACAAATAAATATAATAATAACAAAGATTCTATTAATTATTCACCATCAGTTAAGACAAAATAATAGTCCTTAACTGATAAACCTGCAAATATCCAAATTACAAATAGTTAATATTGCACATTTTCAGTCCCAAGAACCTGATAATCTCTCAAATAATATTATTATTTTATTATTCTAATATATTGTTATTATTATTATTTTATTATTATTATTCTAATATACTATTAGAAGTAGTAGCTTTAATAATCTGAATCTAATCCCTGGAATTATTCCTTTCGTTACAGAATTACTATTATTAATGAAATAAAATAATTTTGTCAGTGCTGTTTAAAACTTCATTTTTATTGATAATAATATTATTGAATTAATTTTTATTATACCAATTGCTGTTATTTTTATCATTATTAGTCAAAAGACGCTGTATGTTTTTCTACGATCTTTTGGAGTCATTTTTTTAACTGCTTTTTGCCAAAAAAAAAAAACGAAAAAAAACAAATAAACCCCAAGAACCCAAAATGAGGCTAAAAACCTGCCACCCAAATGTGAAAACCTTAAATGTTTTGGGGAACTTATACATCACTGTAATTAGCTGATTTGCTCATCCGTACATTAATTGCTATGAGATGGTTATTCATACATGGCAGAGTCACCAACTGTACCTAGAAACTTTATGATTTTTGCAATTCTTTATGCAAAAATGTTTTTACCCATAGAGATTTTTTTTACCATATTGTACCTGTTCACATATACAGAGACATAGCTGGGTTGGGGCTTTTAAGGTCTTTGGTGCTGGGTCCAGTGGAGGAAGTCCTACACACAATGTAAGGCCACCTTCATATAAGCATATACGTCCATAAACATAGGTCGGCCATATTTCCTGGACTTAGACTTCATAGTCATGATGCTGCCCTGTGATGTCTACCATATGAGATAGTTGTAATGGTAAAGTAGGGACTATGTTATTATGAGTCCAGTCCAGGGCAATTTTCAATCTAATAAATATGGCCGAAAAAAACAACCATAATCAAAGACAGAATTCACTTCTCCAAGCTCCACCACAGCCAAATTTAAAGGAAACCTACAATGAGGAATCTACTATTAGAGGTAGATGTGATGGTAGATGCCTCCTGCATTTGCCCTAATCTGTAATTTAATAATCCTGGAACATATCTTGTACAGGTGGTCCCATACTTAAGGAAACCCAACTTACAGACGACCCCTAGTTACAGATGGACCCCTTTGCCCCCTGTGACCTCTGGTGAAGCCTCTGGATGTTACTATAGTCCCGGCTGCAATGATCAGCTGTAAGGTGTCTGTAATGAAGCTTTATTGATAATCCTTGGTCCCATTACAGCAAAAAAATGTTGAAACTCCATTTTTTTACTGTTGCAAAAAAAAAAAAATTGTCTGGAGCTACAATTGTGAAATATACAGTTTCGACTTGCATACAAATTCAACTTAAGTACAAACCTATGGAACCGATCTTGTACATAACCCGGGGACTGCCTGTACAAACATTATTTTAGTAATATGTTAATTACCTGCAGAGGCTCTTGGGGCGGGGAGTAGCCTTAGCTCCCGGTGCCCGGCCAGGCTAGGACACGCCCCAGTAACCTCTACAATTAATTTACATATTACTAAAACTACGTTTGTAACAAGTTAGGTTCCAAGAATATTAAATTACAGATTAGGGCAGATGCTGGAAGGAGGAATCTACCATCAGGTCTACTTCTGACCGCGCTCCGCCAAATGGTGCATTACTTATCTTGACGACCCCTCGATATTTTAACAGATCTCATATGGTTAAACTATGGTCTAAAGTGTCAGACTATAGCAGCAGAACTACAAGTCCAAACATAAAATATCAAAAAAGAGTTAAATCTGCTGTGGAGTGTCCACGGCTCTGGAGTGAATTGAAGGCATCTGTGATAAAGGGCCACAGTGCGTCGTAGAGCCAAGCGCACCAATCTCAATGAGAAGCGGTCAGAATGAAATGTACTGATGAAATGTTGTGATTTGTTCTGAACATGTGATGGAAAACATTACGGCTGGGCTTAGACAGCATTGCCATTACTTGACATGGGTCTCATGCGGGACAAGGAAAACATTTTCATTTGAAATGTAATGAGTGCAATGCGCAGGAAGGGAGCCAGATCAACGGTGCTTGGAATTAAGGCCTCCATTTATCTGCACTTCAGCCATAACACCCACAGTGTCAGGATTCGGCTTTCGCTGATTCCAAGTGTTATGCCAGAAAATAAAACTGGAACGTGGGGGACTATTATTAAGTGAATGGGAGAAATACAAAGAGTTTATGACACATTGGGAATTTGTCGACCTGAAAAGTCGGGTCTATACTGCAGATTCTACAGAACCTCTTTTCGAAGGGAATGTATGAGATTTTCCATTCGCCCATTCACTTATCTGACATACGGAATACACAGAAATGTATTCCGATTTATAAAGGACATCAGTCAATGAGTGGATTGTGTTAATACCCTGCCCCTCCATCTATTGTTACTCCTAACATATTTGCAACAACAGAGTAGCTATAAAATTGAGGAGACGTGTCCTGATCTGAAGAGTAGAAGTTATAGAATATGCATAAAAACGATTAAAAAAGAATACCAAAGGAAAAATCGAGGGAAAGATCTTTATTCACTGAAAACGGTATATGATTGAATATATGATGACCAGGGTCCTATCCTTAGAGGGGATCGTAGGGGGAATAGAGCTAACCGTAATGGTATAACTACAGAAGTTGCAGGGGTTGCAGGGGCCCTCATGCTGAAGCACAATATTCATTTGATGTCTCACATTTTAAGAATTTTAAATCCTTCAACCTTATCTGCGCACTGTGATTTATAATGTAATGCTGCCAGATATGCACCTTCGTAACAGAAAGTCAGTATATAGTCAGGTACCTGAGGCTATAGAGAAATATGCATCTGCTGGGCTTACAGTATTCTCCTCTTACTCCATTCGGATCAAAATGATTACTAGATATAACTGTAGTGTAGTCTGTTCTCACTTTGAATAGCTGGTATAAATACTACAGGCAGTCCCCGGGTTACATACAAGATAGGGTCTGGAGGTTTGTTCTTAAGTTGAATTTGTATGTAAGTCGAAACTGTATATTTTATAATTGTAAAAATTTTGGCCCCAGTGACAATTGGAGTTTAAACATTTTTTGCTGTAATGGGACCAAGGATTATCAATAAAGCTTCATTACAGACACCTTACAGCTGATCATTGTAATCTGGGACTACAGTAAAGCATTCAGAGAGGTCACCAGAGGTCACAGGGGTCTGTCTGTAACTAGTGGTTGTCTGTAAGTCGGGTGTCCTTAAGTAGGCGACCGACTGTATATAGTTATCTACCATATATATAGTTCTTTCTTTATATAGATTTCCACCTTACATTGAAATGATTTGCTGTATCTAAGCTGCCATTATATAGGTACTTATGTTACATAGACCTGCACTATTGTATCTAAGCTGCCATTATATAGGTATTTATGTTACATAGAGCTGCACTGCTGTATCTAAGCTGCCATTATATAGGTACTTATGTTACATAGACCTGCACTATTGTATCTAAGCTGCCATTATATAGGTACTTATGTTACATAGAGCTGCACTGCTGTATCTAAGCTGCCTGGATAGCTGCTGAAAGATACCTGATGGAAATAAGGAAAAGTTATAGGGGGGCCCCAAGAGAAACTTTTGCCCTGGTTCTCACTTTAGTTACGCCCCTTGCTAGCCATTATCCTATGCCACATAGGACTTCATCAATATTCCTCAATAGTCGGCGAGAATCAATGAGAAACGAGAAAGGGACAAGGTTTTGTAAAGCTTAAAGTCAGTATAAATTACATTTGGATATGAGGATGACATCTTACAAATGGCTTCTATATACTATATCCCATTACCACGAACATAAAATGTACGATCCCTTTAATATGGTCCCTTGACCCTCTCAACAGCTTATAATATCTTTATATGCAGCAATCGGAGGTGCTTTCTTCTATTTCCAATGCAAACCCCGTTAAATTAGTTTATGGTATTGAATGGCTTGTAGGATGTATTAGGTTTCGGGGCTGCGCTGTGGTCTTCAGGAAACTTCACTGCGTGTAAAAATGTTTACTGTCCTTCAGTGCCAAATTACCATAATGTTACATAGACCCCTGCTCCGAGGCTCCGTGACCCTCAGGCTTCACCACTGATTTTCTGGCTTCTCATTGCTGTCTTAATAGGCATTCGGGTATCTTAGGTTTCTGGTCCAATTGGGGTCTCAACCTGCCCTGGGAAAAAAGGGCAAGTGTAATAAGCTAAAAGAGAAATTGTGTGACTGTATGTGGACCAGTGACCGGAATACATCTGCCAAATGACCATTGATTTGGTTTGGGGGCAAAGGGTAACTCATGTGATCCCACTGAAGAATGTTATAGAATAAATGTTACAATGTTAATTCTGGTTGAGATAGAGAAATATTGATACATACAAGGATTTGGGTCGCCGAAAATTAGCCATAATGTCCATGCTGACCTCTGACCCCCACCAAAAGTGTCGTATGTATAATGGTTATATCTACATTGGAAATGGTCTCAGTAATTTTTTAGGACCTACTTCAGACTAGCTGCCAATTGATGCATAGCAGTAATGTTGTACCACATGATCAAACTGCTCATCTTTGATTGGTCAATCCTAGCTGTCCTTTCTGAGTACCCGATCCTAGTCAAAATTGTTCCAAACTAAGCCAAAGGAACCTGGCACTACGCAGTGAATAAGGGGATTTTAATACATACCTCATACCACCTACCTAAATATTGTATAGTCTTGGCATCTTGGCTGCCAGATTTGAGCAAAAATTTTCTGGATTAGTCAGAGGAACATGAAAAGAGAGATGGAGGCGATGAATTCCCCAGATATCCATATGATCAAGAATCTATGGGAGGTTCTAGAAAATCGAATCCATGGAGGACCACCTTGAATTTTATATAATGATATTCTGCCATAATTTTGGTGCTTCATAGCATAGGACGACTTCAGGGGTCTTTTTGCCACATCCATACCTTGAAGGCTCAGAGAAGTAGAAGACCTACATAATGTTAGTCAGGTGGTTAAAGAGGTGTCCCTATCTTTACCATAGGTCATCAATATGTGATCAATGTTCCAGCTGCCTCCAGAGCCAGGAGCTAAACGGTGGAAGAAGCCGGATGCAGAATAACTGATGTGCTCGGGCAGCAGCTATTCACCAATGACCTACCTGGAGGCTGCAAGATACCTGTAGTGCCTGGAAAACCCATATGAGCTTATGACTTGTTGGTGTCTCTATCTTGGTGTTTTATCTTGTAGTAGGCACCTGAGCTCATGTATGATCGCTACCCTCAGGGGTCCATCTCTATTGCACTCCATTGATCCAACGACAAACCTAGCTCTGCTCCATCTGACAAATTCAATGCCGCTACATCTGTACACAAATAGATTAGCCCAAAACTGTATCCAGCTTTCTGTTCCAGATGCTAACAATCAATACCAACCCCCTTATCCAATGTATTCCGCTCAACCTGGCGTTGGCTTTCCCCGGTAGTCCACTTGACGTTACCGCAGCAGTCATCCCAATATTCACAAAGCATCACATGACGGCGGCGGCACCCTTCCCCGTATATATCTGTATTTACACTAAGGCTAATTGGCCACTCGGAGCGAGGGCTGAGAGTTTAAGCAGGCATGGACGGAACATTACAAGCAACAATTACAGCGTTTCCTTTGTACATCTGCAGCTATAAACTGATTACTTAAAAAATTACCTTTTGTTGATTTTAGAAAATCTCGGTTTCATTTTGAGCATAATTTTTTTTTTTTTTGGAACGGGGATTGGCACGAGAATCAGGCAGCTCAAGTAAACTCGAAAAGTGCGGTCGCTGGAGGATTGTAATTTATTGAGACTTCTTGCCCTACTGTACACTCAGTGCTGCTATTTGAGTGTAATGGATGGAGCAGATGTTTGACACCGCTGCACCTCTCCATAACTTCACTCTTCAGAAACAGTTTTACAAGTACGAGTCTTGCATTGGTTCCCATTCGGCACAGGAAACTGAGGTCATTGTGAAACATGAGTCGTAGGCAGGGGCCTGAACTCATGTGCATTGCAGCTGGGGCTACATCTTCTAAGCACGTTAGCAATTTATGAAACAGTCATAATTTTCAACTTATGGACAAAGGAATAAAAGTGTTGGCACCATTATTGTAACATTTGTGAGAGGGGTGGGGGCGGAGGGGGGGGTAACATATGAGCCTATGCACACGTAAAGTCAGGGTCAGAGGAAGGGGCTTTAAACTTTAATTGTATTAATTGAATTAACTATTATTACCCATATGTGCGGTTTAATCACAAGGCATCAGATCCCCAAGTCCGGGGAATGCAAACAGATGCTTGACAAGGTGCAAGGGAAAATAATTCCTTCTTTATTTTTTACATTTTTTATAGAATTATTTTTATACCTATTAATCTAATATAGAATTTAGTTGTTCTATTGAAAATTCCCGTCACTTTCCTTCTCCATTATACAATGTATCGGTACAGATACTACTCTGTGTTAGTCAGGATTCTAGTTTACACGTCATAGATTTTTAGAGACTTTTGCTTTGCAGCCGTTTTGTTGATGCAGTAACATCCTCCTCCCTCTGCAGGGCGCTGTCACCCGTTCTTAACATTTGTAGCGTCGCAGGTAATTGTGTTCCCCTCATATGATAATTTAGTAGTATCTATTCCTAACACTCAATCTCCACTGTCATTTATGCATAAATTGACAACTGGGTGTTAACAGTTCCTGGGGGGGGGGTCTATCCAATCAGTGTCGGTTATCTGAAACTAATAAAATGACACAACACTTTGAGGGAACGGAACAGAATAATAAAGAAACGGAACAGAACTCTAAATATACAGTAGTAAAATATGTCAGGAGAGGTAATGTAAAAGGGATAGAATAGCTTTGCAGTGGGAAGATTGCAGGAGCCATTTCTTAAAGGTGCTGTCCAATTTCAGCAAATAAATGATAAGGTTTGTGTAAGGAAAAGTTCTGAAATTTTCCAATATAATTTTTAGGGAAGATTTATCACTGCTTCTACAACAGTTCTCTAGTGCAAGAATTTGCTATTAAAATAGGACTGTGCCACCTCCACACCATGTGGGTGTGGAAAGGGTGTGGAGGGGCGTGGCATGGGGAGTTCCCGCACGTGCCTCCATTCTTTTTAAAAAACAGCAAACTTTAGTTCACTGCTTTTACCCAAAACTAGGCAATCCAAATGGGGGGGGGGCGTGGCAGCAATCATACACGGCGTATGATAAATCTCCCCCTCTGTATCAATTCCTCATTGTTTTCTAGATCTCTGCTTGCTGCCCTTCTATAGAAAGCTTCTGCCCCAGATTTTCTATCTTTTATGTGCAAACTGCTTGTACATGTAGTTAAGAACTGTCCGCGCCACATTTGTGTCACACGCTTCTCATTTGTATCGTGGCTGCAATATTTCTAACGCAACACAAATTTCTGCAAGGGGCGTACACTACGTTTATCATGCAGTGTCCCACGGAAGTGAGGACAATTCCTGTATCTGGCGCCACCTGCACACTACACAGGCAACAGCATATAGTACACACCGCACTGTTTTTGATAAATGTGGCCCTATTTGTGACTCCCAATGGATAAAAATCTGTCTACATTCATGTAATGGACATGCAGGTCCACGAGCCATTAGTATAACAAACAGTAATCAGAGCCGAGTGATACTAATGAGCCGGGCACCTACATGACCATGGTCAAATTTCTATCCACTGGAAGTAAACATAGAGGCTTTCTGTAACAAAAAAACAAGCAAAGATCTAGAAAACTATAAGGAATTTGTACAGAAAGTATATTGGAACATTGTATATTTTTAATTTTTTTTTTTATTAATGAGGGGCGGCTGCTTGATATTGTAATAATGAGTAAAGGCTTCTGCTAGACATTTCATTAATGAGAAGAGGCTGCTGCTGGACATTTCATTAATGAGGGGAGGCTGCTGCTGGACATTTCATTAATGAGGGGAGGTAGCAGCAGCCTTTACTCATTATTACAATATCAAGCAGCCGCCCCTCATTAATAAAAAAAAAAAATTTAAAATATACAATGTTCCATATACTTTCTGCAAATTCCTTATAGTTTCTAGATCTCTGCTTGTTTTTTTGTTACAGAAAGCCTCTATGTTTACTTCCAGTGGATAGAAATTTGACCATGGTCATGTAGGTGCCCGGCTCATTAGTATCACTCGCTCTGATTACTGTTTGTTATACTAATGGCTCGTGGACCTGCATGTCCATTACATGAATGTAGACAGATTTTATCCATTGGGAGTCACAAATGGGCACATTTATCAAAACAGTGCGGTGTGTACTATGTGCTGTTGCCTGTGTAGTGTGCAGGTGGCCGCAGATCAGGAATTGTGTCACTCAGGTCTGTCCGTACGTCTGACAGATCCAACTGTGCTGCACCTGGGGACACTGCATGATAAACGTAGGTACGCCCCTTAGCAGAAATTTGCGTTAGAAATATTGCGCCACGACACATGAGAAGCGTGTGACACAAATGTGGCGCGACAGTTCTTAACTACAGTGTACAAGCAGTTTGCACATAAAGATAGAAAATCTGGGCAGAAGCTTTCTATAGAAGGCAGCAAGCAGAGATCTAGAAACAATGAGGAATTGATACAGAGGGGGAGATTTATCATACGCCGTGTATGATTGCTGCCACGCCCCCCCCCCATTTGGATGCCTAGTTTTTGGTAAAAGCAGTGACTAAGTTTGCTGTTTTTTAAAAAGAATGGAGGCACGTCGGAACTCCCCATGCCACGCCCCTCCCCACCCTTTCCACACCCACTGGTGTGGAGGTGGCACAGTCCTATTTTAATAGCAAATTCTTTGCACTAGAGAACTGTTTAGAAGCAGTGATAATCTTCCCTAAAAATTATATTGGAAAATTTCAGAACTTTCCTTACACAAACCTTATCATTTATTTGCTGAAATTGGACACACCTTAGAAATGGCTCCTGCAATCTTCCCACTGCAAAGCTATTCTATCCCTTTTACATTACTTCTCCTGACATATTTTACTACTGTTTTACTAAATCCTCATATTTCCCTATAAAGTAACAATTTTGGAAAGAGATACCATAAAATTACATTAATTTAGGTATCTGTAGGCAGCAGTCTCCCTAATGAAATGTCGCACACACTCCCCTCATTAATGAAATGTCAAGCAGCAGCCTCCACTCATAATGAAATGTCCAACAGCAGCCTCTCCTCATTAATGAAATGTCCAGCAGCAGCCTCCCTCATTAATGAAATGTCTAGCAACAGCTTCCACTAATTAATACAATATCGCGCACCTCCCCTTATTAATAATGTTCCACCACCTCCCCTCATTAATGAAATGTCCCAGCAGCCTCACTCATTATACAATAACAAGCAGCCTTCACTCACTATGAAAATGTCTCGCAGCAGCCTCCCCTCACAATGAAATGTCCAGCAGCAGCCTCTCCTCATCAATGAAATGTTTGCAGAACCTCCTCTCATCAATGAAATGTCCAGCAGCAGCCTCCCCTCATTAAGGAAATGTCCAGCAGCAGCCTCCCCTCATTAATGAAATGTCAGCAGCAGCCTCCCTCATTAATGAAATGTCTCAGCAGCCTCCACTCATTAATGAAATGTCGCACGCAGCCTCCCCTCATAATGAAATGTCGCAGCAGCAGCCTCCCCTCTTAATGAATGTCCGTCACAGCCTCCCCTCACTAATGAAATGTCCAGCAGCAGTCTCCTCTCATTAATGAAATGTCTAGCAGCAGCCTCCACTCATAATGAAATGTCCAGCAGTAAGCCTCCCCTCATTAGTGAAATGTCCAGCAGCCCCTCCTCCATTAATGAAATGTCCCGCAACAGCCTCCACTCATTAATGAAATGTCCGCAGCAGCCTCCCCTCATTATGAAATGTCCAGCAGCAGCCTCCCCTCATTATGATGTCCAGCAGCAGCCTCCCCTCATTAATGAAATGTCCAGCAGCAGCCTCCTCTCATTAATGAATGTCCAGCAGCAGCCTCCACTCATTAATGAAATGTCCAGCAGCATCCTCCCTCATTAATAAAATGTCCAGCAGCAGTCTCCTCTCATTAATGAAATGTCTAGCAGCAGCCTTACTCATTATTACAATATCACGCAGCCGCCCCTCATTAATTAAAAAAAAAAAATTTAAATATACAATGTTCCATATACTTTCTGTACAAATTCCTTATAGTTTCTAGATCTCTGCTTGTTTTTTTGTTACAGAAAGCCTCTATGTTACTTCCAGTGGATAGAAATTTACCATGGTCATGTAGGTGCCCGGCTCATTAGTATCACTCGCTCTGATTACTGTTTGTTATACTAATGGCTCGTGGACCTGCATGTCCATTACATGAATGTAGACAGATTTTATCCATTGGAGTCACAAATGGGCACATTTATCAAAACAGTGCGGTGTGTACTATGTGCTGTTGCCTGTGTAGTGTGCAGGTGGCCGCAGATCAGGAATTGTGTCACTCAGGTCTGTCCGTACGTCTGCAGAGTCCAACTGTGCTGCACCTCGGGACACTGCAGATAACGTAGCGTACGCCCCTTGCAGAAATTTGTCGTTAGAAATATTGCGCCACGACACAATGAGAAGCGTGTGACACAAATGTGGCGCGACAGTTCTTAACTACAGTGTACAAGCAGTTTGCACATAAAGATAGAAAATCTGGGCAGAAGCTTTCTATAGAAGGCAGCAAGCAGAGATCTAGAAACAATGAGGAATTGATACAGAGGGGGAGATTTATCATACGCCGTGTATGATTGCTGCCACGCCCCCCCCCCATTTGGATTGCCTAGTTTTTGGTAAAAGCAGTGACTAAGTTGCTGTTTTTTAAAAAGAATGGAGGCACGTCGGAACTCCCCATGCCACGCCCCTCCCACCCTTTCCACACCCACTGGTGTGGAGGTGGCACAGTCCTATTTTAATAGCAAATTCTTGCACTAGAGAACTGTTTAGAAGCAGTGATAATCTTCCCTAAAAATTATATTGGAAAATTTCAGAACTTTCCTTACACAAACCTTATCATTTATTTGCTGAAATTGGACACACCTTAGAAATGGCTCCTGCAATCTTCCCACTGCAAAGCTATTCTATCCCTTTTACATTACTTCTCCTGACATATTTTACTACTGTTTATAAATCCTCATATTTCCCATAAACGTAACAATTTTGGAAACCATTACTTCTCATTTTTCTTCTTTTCATCAAAAAGAAAAATAGATACCAATAAAATTACATTAATTTAGGTATCTGTAGGCAGCAGTCTCCCTAATGAAATGTCCAGCACACTCCCCTCATTAATGAAATGTCCAGCAGCAGCCTCCACTCATAAATGAAATGTCCAACAGCAGCCTCTCCTCATTAATGAAATGTCCAGCAGCAGCCTCCTCTCATTAATGAAATGTCTAGCAACAGCTTCCACTAATTAATACAATATCTAGCAGCCTCCCCTTATTAATGAAATGTCCAGCAGCAGCCTCCCCTCATTAATGAAATGTCCAGCAGCAGCCTTCACTCATTAATACAATATCAAGCAGCCTTCACTCACTAATGAAATGTATAGCAGCAGCCTCCCCTCATCAATGAAATGTCCAGCAGCAGCCTCTCCGCTATCCAATGGCGAATTTCAAGCCGAAAGTTATATGCCTTATGAGCTGTTGTTTTGAGATAAACTGGATATGCTTGAATTATGCTTGTTTTTCCCCAGCACATAATTAAAATATGTCATACATCCTGATATCGCTTAGCAACATGATCTCTAATCTTTTATATGCGGCTAGACTAGCCAGAAGTTTTATGGAATTTTCATGATTGTTCATAAGTGTTATCACTGTGTTCGCCCAGAAGACCGGTCCCTTCACACCGATGAAAATGGTTTGGAGCCATACAATCAGCGACGCATTTTTCAATCTGCCCTTAAATGTTTCCATTTTTCAAAATATCACTTTCCCCGTGCAAAACGGCTCCAGATATCTCTCCTGTAAAGTGCTCTCCCTTTTTGGTGTCTTTTGTTACCTAGTGTGGAACAGTAAACTTGCTCTAGCAAACCGGTGCCTGCAGCTGTTTGTCCAATCAAATAATTATGGAAGGATCAAGAAGGTTGAGATTCTAGAAAAGGTTTTTTTTTATTTAGTTTAAGTTTAGAATTCAAGGCTTCCTACCTTGCCACAGGACAATGGGTGGATAATTCAAAGGACTGGTGATCAATTGTGAATGTCGTTTAGAGACTAACATGACATGGTACATTATCTTTTAAAGGGTTTTCTCATATGCTCTTCAACACACCGAGGACTATAGTTGTAACTTGGATGACTGCACTTTAATTTTCATATAATTTTTTTATGATCTATAATATTCTTCGATTTTTTCTATTGTTCTTCCCTTGCTTGATCCTGCTCTTCTGTGTGCCACTCACTGTTTTTTCCCTCATCAGTTTTTTATCATCTTCTCTAACTTGAGTCTTAAGCACGGTTTTCCAATACACAAGCTCTTCACTGCTTCTTTACCCCCCTCATCCTCATAGACTGTAATCTCTTGTGTCAACCCCCCTCATCCTACATATACTGTAAGCTCTTGTGTCTTCCCCTCATCCTCAATAGACTGGGCTCGTGTCCCCCCTCATCTCATAGACGTAAAGCTCTTGAGTCAACCCCCCTCATTCTCATAGACTTTAACTCTTTTTTCCCGTTCCCCCCCTCATCCTCGATAGACTGTAAGCTCGTTGTGTCACCCCCCTCATCCTCATAGACTTAAGCTCTTGTGTCACACCCCCTCATCCTCCATAACTTAAAGCTCTGTGTCCCCCCTCATCCTCATAGCTGTATCTCTTGTGTCCCCCCTCATCCTCATGACGATAAGCTCTTGTTTCACCCCCCCTCAGCTCATAGAGACTTTAAGCACTTGTGTCACCCCTCATCCTCATAGACTGTAAGCTTCTGTGTCACCCCCTCACCTCATAGACTGTTAATGCTCTTTAATCTTCCCTCATCCTCATAGACTGTAGCCTTGTGTCAGCCCCCCACCCCCTCATCCCATAGACTGTAAGTTCTGTATTTTCCCTCATCCTCATAGACTGTAAGCTCTTGTGTCACCCCCTATTCCCCCCCAACCCCCCCTCATCCTCTAGACTTTACGCGCTTGTTTTCACCCCCCTTCATCCTCATAGACTGTAAGCTCTTGTGTCTCCCCTCATCCTCAGTAGACTGTAACTCTTGTGTCCCCCACCCCCTCATCCTCTAGACTGTAGCTCTTGTGTCTCCCCTCATCCTCATAGACTGTAAGCTCTTGTGGTCAACTGTCCCCCTCATTCCTCCTAGACTGTAAGCTCTTGTGTCACCCCCTCACCCCTAAACTGTAATCTTGTGTCACCCCCTCATCCTCTAGACTGTAAGCTCTTGTGTCACCCCCTCATCCTCATAAACTGTAAGCTCTTGTGTCTCCCTCATCCTCATAGACTGTCAGCTCTTGTGGTCACCCCCCCCCCCCGCATACCTCATAGACTGTAAAGCTCTTGTGTCACCCCCTCATCCTCAGAGACCTGTAATTGGCTCTTGTGTCACACCCTCATCCTCATAGACTGTAGCTCTTGTGCCCCTCATCCCATAGACTGTAACTCTTGTGTCAACCCCCCTCATCCTCATAGACTGTAACTCTTGTGTCCCCCCCTCATCCTCATGAACTGGAAATTCTTTGTCCCCCTCATCCTCATAGACGTACGCTCTTGTGTCACCCCGGGTGGTCCCTCATCCTCATAACTGTAAGCCTCTCTTGTGGTGTCCCCTCATCCCATAGACTGTAACTCTTGTTTCCCCCCTCCTCCTCAAGACGTGGTAAGCTCTTGTGTCACCTCCTCATCCTCATAACTGTACGCTCGTGTGTCACCACCCCCTCAGCCTCATAGCTGTCATCTTGTGTCCCCCTTCCTCCTCATGACTGTAAGCTTCTTGTGTCCTCCCTCATCCTCATAACTGTAAGCTCTTTTGTCACCCCCTCATCATCTCATAGACTGTCATCTCTTTGGTCCCCCTTCCCTCCATAGACTGTAAGCTCTTGTGTCCGTCCCTTTCATCCTCAGAGACGGTACAGTCTGTGTGTCCTCCCCTCATAATCCTCATAGACTGTAACTCTTGTGTCCCCCCCCTCATCCTCATAGACTGTAAAAAAGCTCTTGTGTCACCCCCCCGTCATCCTCATAAACTGTAGCTCTTGGTGTCCCCCCCTCATCCTCATAGGACTGTAAGCTTCTTGGTCCCCCCTCATCCTCATAGAGCGGTAAGCTCTTGTGTCACCCCTCATCCTCATAGACTTGTAAGCTCCTTGTGCTCACCCCCCGCATCCTCCATAGCTGTAAGCTCTTGTGTCACTCCCCTCATCCTCATCTACTTTAAGCTCTTGTATCTTCCTCATCCTCCTAGACTGTAAGCTCTTGTGTCCCCGGAGGGTGGGGGAGAGAAGAGGGGAGGGGGTGGGGAGGGGGTGGGGATGGGTAGGGGGGGGGGATATTGGATGAAGTTGGGTGGGGGGGGGCGCGGGTGGGTAGGGTGGGGGATAGATGCTGAGGGGAGGGTGGGGGTGTTAATAGCTGGGGTGTTGGGGGTTGGGGTGGTGGGGTGGGGTGGTGGGGTGTGAGAAGAGGGTCGGGGGTGTGCGAGGAAGGGAGGGAGAGTTGTTGTGGTGGGGCAGGTGGGGGTAGGGGGGTGTGGGGGGAGGGCGTGGGGAGGAGCTGGAGCGGGATGGGGTCGGTGGGTGGTGGAGGGGGTTAGGGGGGGGGCTAGGGGGAATGAGCGGGGGCATGGGAGGCGAGAGCGGGGGGGGGGGGGTTAGTAGGGGATTGAGTAGGGGGGGGTCGATAGTGGGGGAAGGAGGGGGGGATGGGGGGTAAGTGGGTGTGGGAAGAGGGATAGTGTGGGGGATGATGTTAAGGGAGGGTGAAGGCAAGATGTATAACTCAGGTTGGGAGGAAAGGGGTGGAAATGAGAGGGAGTGGGGTAGAGGGGGGAGAGGAGAGTGAGTGAGAGGGGGCGGGTGGTTGTGGGTAGGGGTGGGTTGGGTAGGGTGAAGGAAGGGTATTGGTTAGATGCGGAGCGGGGGGGGTTCGGTCGGATTGAGGGGGGGTGGAAGGGTGTAATTAAGGAAAAGATGGGTGCGAGAGGGGGGTGTAGGGGGGAACGGGGTGGGTGGATTTGTGGGCCTGGGGGGGCGTAATTGGGAGGTGGGGGGTAAGTGGTAGCGTGGGGGTTGGTAGGGGGGAGTCTCGGGGGTTGGCTGGGGGGCGGGGTGGGGGTTGGGGAGTGTGGTAAGGGGGCACCCCTCATCCTCAGTAGGACTGTAAGCTCTTGTGTCCGTATCTCATGACGCTTTGGTCCCCCTCATCCTCATAAGACTGTAAGCTCTTGTGTCCACCCTCATCCTCATAAGACTGTAACTCTTGTGTCCACCCATAGACGTACTGTCCCCTCATCCTATAAATGTTCGCTCTGATTCCCCCATCTCAACTGTAGCTCTTGTTGTCCCCCTTCCTAGGAGTTGGCATCATCCAGAATGTAGCTTTGTGTACATCCTCCTTCATCATACTGCTTTACTATCCATAGGACTGTAGCTCTTGTTTCTTCCTCAGACTACCTAGTGTCACCCTCTCCCATAGACTTATTGATCTCGTAATCTCTAGTGTACTCTTGTTCATCCTTATCTCATAGACTTAAGCTCTTGTGTCACCTCTCTTCCTCATCCTCATAGATCTGTAATGCTCTTGGCGCTCTACCCCCCTCTCTATCCTCATAGTACGTGTAAGGCTCTGTGTCACCCTCATCTTAGGATCTTTGTCCCTCATGTAGGCCCCCTTCCTCCATAGCTGTAAGCTCTTGTGTCCGTCATCTAGTACAGCCTTGCCCCCCTCATCCTCATAGACTGTAAGCTCTTGTCACCCCTACTCACCCCGACCACCTCATGCTGATATACCTTGTCACCTAGCAGGCGTAAGCTGGTGTCCCCCCTCATCTAGACTCATATTGGAGCCTCCTGATAAGCTCTTGTGTCAAACCCCTCACCTCATAGACTGTAAGCTCTGTGTGTCCCCCTATCCCTCTAGACTGTAAATCTGTGTCCCCCCCCCTCTCCTCATCAGACTGTAACTCTGTGTTCACCCCTCATCCTCATAAACTGATAGCTTCGTGTGTCCCCCATCAATCCTCATGAGACTGTTAGCTGTTGTGTCCCCCCTCATCTCATAGACGGTAAAGCTCTTGTGGTCACCTCACCCCCTCCCCCCCCCCTAATCCTCATAGACTGGTAAGCTTTGTGTCACCCCCTCATCCTCATAGACTGTCAGCTCTTTGTCCCCCCTCTCCTATTAGACTGTAAGCTCTTCGTGTCCTCCCCTCTCCCTCCAGATGTAAGCTCATTTGTCACCCCCCCCTCATCCTGCAAGACTGTAACTCTTGTGTCCCCCGCCTTTCCTCCTCATAGACTGTAAGCTCTTGTGTCCTCCCTCTCCTCATAGACTGATAGCTCTTGTGTCCCTCCCCTCAATCCTCATAGACTGTAACTCTTGTGTCCCCCCTCATCTCCTCATACGACTGTAAGTCTTGTGTCACCTCCCTCATCCTCATAGACTGTAAGCTCTTGTGTCCCCTCACATCCATAGACTGTAATTCTTGGTCCCCCTTCCTCCTCATAGACGGTAGCTCTTGGTCCCCCCCCCTATCCTCATAGACTGTAAGCTCTTGTTGTCCCCCTCATCCTCATAGACTGTAAGCTCTTGTGTCCTCCCCTCATCCTCATAGACTCGTAAGCTCTTGGTCACCCCCTCACCTCATAGACGGTGTCCGTCTTGTGTCCCCCTCTCCTCAGACTGCTTTCCTCCCCATCTCAGACGTAAGACTTGTGGTCATCCCCTCATCCTCTAGACGGTAAGCTCTGTGTCCCGCTCTACCTCATAACTGTAACGCTTGTGTCCCTCCCCTCATAGCGTAAGCTGACCCCCTATCATAGACTGTAAGCTTTGGTCCCCCTCCCTCATAGACTGTAAATTCTTGTGTCCCCCTCCTCCTCATAGACTGTAAGCTTTGGTCACCTGCCTCCTTCCCTCATCATGACTTGTAAGCTTTGTTGTCAACCCCCTCATCCTCATAGACTGTCAGTCTTGTGTCCCCTCCTCCTCATGACTGTAAGCTCTTGGTCCTTCCCTAAGCCTCATAGACTGCTACTCTTTTGTCACCCAACCGCCTCATCCTATACTGTAAGCTCTTGTGTCCTCCCCTCATCACTCAATGACTTAGCGTCTTGTGTCTCCCCTCAATGCATACATAGACTGTAAGCTCTTTGTGTCCTCCCCTTCATCCCCATAACTGTAAGCTCTTGTGTCACCAACCTACCCCTCATCCTCATAGACTGTATCTTTGTGGGCAGAGCTTCATTCATATTGTTATGTGTACTGTTTTACTCGGTAATGTTTATTTTATATTTTATATTGCCCACATGATATTGTAAGCTATGGAATTGATGGCGACCAACAAATCAGATTATGATTATTTCCTAAATTTCTCTGTCTTTATTTTGGTCATCTAAAATGTTTTTAAATTGTAATTCGAGGATGTACTTATTTAGTACTAATCTATTAGTAACGGACAATGGAAATAAACACTCGTGGGGGGATTTTATCAAGGCGTTTGCAAGTTTAGACCTTTGGGCAACATCATACCTCCGTCATGCACGATCCCCGAAGTGCTTGGTCCTCCAGATTCAATTGCCGCGATTCACCTAAATCCTGGTCCGACTATCCTGCATGTGTCGCTTCCATCCTCCCGTCAGGTCCCTGAGTTCACCTTTTTCTTCTTCTCTGGTGCATTAAGTGCATGTCCGTGTATAATGCGCATGTGCGTGGAGTCCTAAGATCCTGCGCCCGAGTGCCTGCATGGGTCACTTCCCATTCCGCTAGGTCCCCGGAGTGACCTTCTTCTTTTCCTGGTGCAATGTAATGCATTGTCGTGTATAATATTGCGCGCTGCGTGCGTGAGTCCATAAGACCCTGCAACCGATATCCTGCATGTTCGCTTTCCCTCCTTCCCCCCCGCTAGTGTCCCCGGAGTTCCCTTGTCCCTTCTTCTCCTGGTGTCATTAGTGCTGATCGTCTGTATAATGCGCTGTGCGGGGAGTCACAGATCCCTGCAGCACCATATCCTGCATTTGTCTCTTCTCGTCCGCTCAGGTCCCGGAGTTCACCTCTTTTCCTGGGCAATAAGTGCATTGTCTGTGTATAATGCGTGTGCGGGAGTCACTAAGATGGTGCGCCCGAATATCCTGCAATGGTCGTCCATGCTCAGGTCCCTGAATTCACCTCCTTTCTCGGTTCATGTAAGTGCTTGACTGCGTCAGGGATCGACGGCCCTCCCCTATGATTTGTGTTGCATGAAAGCACGGCAGCTGCACACCACTTCCCCGATCGCATGCGCCACAATCCCCAGTTTAAATACCTTGTCACAACCCCCACAGCGCAAATCCTGAAAATCTTGAAAATCCGATGAAAGTGCGATCCCGCAGACACTTATAATAAGCCCCATTGTGTCCTTCCTTGGTTTTCTACCTTTCTCTCACCCTTTTCACCATGAGAATCTTTGATGTTATACAATATTACATCTCTTATCAGTCCTGGGTGCAGTGATGATCTATCGGATGTCTCCCACAATTTCTTTAATAAGATATAACTCAAACCAGTTTCCTTTCGATATATATGGGGTGGACCAGTTGGTACAACCCTTTTTTAATGACGCGAAAGGGTTAAAAAATTTGGTTCTGAAAATAGCGTCTGGTGCACTTTCACGTAAATAAATAATGGATCAATATGGATGTGTAAACTCCGAGCCCGATACCAAGGGAACCCTAATCAGTTTTTCAATGACTTAAGAACAACATTTTTATGGTTTTCTGGAATTCTGGCTTTCCAGTATTTTATAAATGCAGCAAACAATTCACTTGCCAAGAATTGCGAAAATCGACTTTGGCAGGAAAAAACCGAAAATAGCAGGGAAAAGTTTTTCCTGAGAAGTTCCATCATTTTTTGACAATGAGTTTGCATCACGTGTTTAAGGAAAATAACACGTTAATTATAGACCGATTTACTAAAATATCTTCTCTTTGCCGATCTGTAATCTGCATAAAGATGGGCAGGACGAGGTTAATTTATGTCCACTGCCGTCCTTATTTTGTCCAAACAAGTCTTTTTTTTAAATTAATAAAAAAAAAAGTTGTGGAGTCAGAGTGGTTGTTTTTGGTTGGGTTTGATGAGGAAGCATAGTTGATCGTCTCCCAGTTAGCAATCAAAAAAAATCCCAACGACTGAAACTCTAACTGAAGTTATAGGAAATGTCAAAACTAATGCTGAAACTTTCTCACAAAGTGGTGAAGTCAACGTTTGAAATGAGGTTTCTCTCTGTATGTCTTATTGGATCCTAAATAATTTGTTGAGTGTGGGAACAAAAATGTAGAATAATCGGCGCGTCGGGATTTACTACGGATTTATTCATCTTTGTTTACCTTTCAAATAATAGAATTACAATATTGTATAACATCGCTATATTTGTGTATAGGTAGACCTTGTCATCGCTATGTAGCTTAACCGCTCGTTATTACAACCTACTGTTTATACCGTGTATTCAATGATAATAAAAAATGTCTAATCTAATCCCGTCAGAAGGTGCTACAACACATTGGGTCTCATTACTTACCCGGTCCATCGCGATCCAGCGGCGCGTTCTCCAACAAGGGATTCGGGCTTCCGTTTCGGCGTTCACTAAAGTAATGCACCGATGTGCACTATAGATGTCGCTGCTGCGCCGAGGTCCGCGGTTCATCATCCTATTCCAGGTGCATTAAGTGCGTGTCAAGCGACACATTTTTAAAAAAAAATACTGCGTTTTTTCTTTTTCCGAATCTATCGGGTTTTCCAATGGCCCGCCCCCGGATTCTGTCGCATGCAAGCCGACACCAATGTGACCAAAATTCGATCTGCACGCCAACAACCCGGGGCATGGGAAGGGGGGTAAGGACTTGGATCCAGGATAGATTACTGCACAATTCATCTGGCCAAAAAGCATTTTAGTTATATACAGCTCATTGTGCGCCTTGGGAAGGGGGGGGGGGCATCAGTAAACCTATGGAACTCAAAGGGAGGAATGACCATACTACAACTAATAGGAATACTGCCAAAGTCTGAATTTACTGGACTAAGGTTTTAGCAAAAATTGCTGATTACAAATCTGACCCCCAAAGAAGGATGTGCTCGTTCAAGCTCTGCCCCAATGTTGTAAAAACCATCCAGAATAGGGATGTTGCCGGTGCTGGAGCATCATGGATGGTCAGCCAGGGGATTAGGAGATAAACTGTGTCAGTCCTTGGACAAACTTGACTTTACAGTTAACTAAATGGTTGAGCCTGCAATCAGTGGTGGATCCAGGTCAAGTGAAGCAATTGCTTGGGATCCTTTTAATCGACGAACTACATGGACCTCTGGACGTCAAGGCAATTTAAACAATGGCAGGTTAGAAAGCAATAGACTCTTGCACTTCTATTCAGAGTGGACATTATGGGGGTCATTTACTTAGGGCGCGAATCACGTTTTTTTGACAGGTTTATCCGAATATTTCCATTGCGCGATTTTCCCCTGAATTGCCCGGGATTTTGGCACACGCCGGTGATAGCGAAAGGAGGATGGGGGAGTTGTGGGCATCGTAGCTGCCGAGAGCGTCGGAAGTCAGTTGGGTCATAGTGTTGGATTCTGGAACAAAAACCGTGCATTAAAAAAAAAAATGTTGCTGGACACGCACTTACCTGCACACCCAGTTAGACGGCGCGAACTTCATGCACTCCAACGGAATTCAGCGCAGCGAGGACACCTGGTGGACATCGGGCCCACTACCCTTAGTGAATCCGCCGAAGACCCAATCCATCCGCCGAGAGAACGCGCCGCTGGATCGCAAATGGACTGGGAAAGTAAATTTGCCCCATATGTGATGACATAACTCTTGTTTTGGCTTTGATCTAAAAAATCTTGGCACAGCACTACTGAACTATTGGTGCATGGACAGTAATCTAATTCACAATTTTTGGACTGTTGCCATGTCTTTTATCATCACTACCTCTTGAAGAACGGTGAGTCATTTTGAGCCAGTGTTGAGTAGGCTGGTCCAGAGGTCTAAAATATTTATTATAGCTAATATAGAATTGTTTCCTGGTGATTTATTCCACTACATATCAATGCAAATGTTTGCCTCCATGTACAAGCCATTCTTGAAAGTCAGGAGTAGTATTTGCGCTGTCTTGAAGCATCAATGAAACCACCGTGACGGGGAGCAAAACGAGACCAGTTCTTTCTTTAGCCAATGTCACCTCTCTCCCTTCCCTAGCCACTAGGGTGTTTACCGGTGCCTCGAAATCCCTTCAGAAAAAACTAAATTACTATGGTCATTTCCGAGATTGGGTTTAGCTTTATCTTAGAGGTTTGTTCTTGTTCTAAGAATCCCTCCTTCGCGTCCAGGGTCATTTACCTTGTTCTCTCTTCAATCTTAAAGCAACTTTAAAAATTATGTAATGAGCTCATGAAGTTCTTAAAACCGAATTCGCCCGTCTTTTCTACACTCACAAGGCTGATTACGTGTGCAAGGAGCATCCTTTTCATCCCATCGCTTTCTCCGTCGTGGCCAGCACTTCCCCCTTCCATATGTGCTCACACTTTGGCTGCAAACTTTCGCCGAAGTAAGATTACGTCAGGCAGAGGCAGGGGCCGTTTTTAAACAGGTGGTCAGAGTGGGCGGAGTGGGCAATTGCCCAGAGCCACTACCACTGTCCACAGTGACTGAATCTATGAGTAATCAAATGAGCAACGAGATCTAGAAAACCGTTAGGAATTGATAAAAAAAAAAATATATTGCAAAATTTCATAACTTTTCCTTACACAAAACCATATTAAAATTAAGTATTTGGTGAATGGACGATCACTTTTTGTTAGGTAATTTTTGAAAAAATATTCACAATAGTTTTTTTAAAAAAAAGGAACAGTAATAATAATATAGACCCCCTTTACACGACTGGATCATGTACTTGAATGTTCTTCTTATCATCTCGCTCTTTTCATCTTTCTACAACAACCATTTCATTTGGTCCATAATAAGAGGCTTCTGATTTGATTTTAATATCTTTAAATCCCAATCTGTAAAATACAAAAAAAAAAAAACACATTAATATTCAAAACGTCAATCTGTGTTATTTAAATATTAAAATCTTCATTAGCATTCACATATCGCCATTAATTATTTTTCTCAACTTCCATAGACATTTCCCTTTCAAAAAAAAAAAAATTTTTTTTTATTTTTGACTTTTAATTCACAGTTTTTGAATTTTGTAAGGGGAAAAAAAATTTTCCACTTTTACGTCACCTTTTAAATGAGGTTCTGGGAAAAAAAAAAAACCAACATTCTCGTCATGAATCTCCCATTCAAAGGGGCTTTTAGGACATAAAGCATAACATAATTTTTTGGACTGTAGTTCTCACAGGACTCATCCGAAGTCTTCCTCTAATTTTATTGTCATAGGCTGCATTCTTAATTAAAACTGTAGAAATGGATTTTATGCCATGCCAAGAAATCCAGTTCATTAGTTATAAAAAAAAAAAACCTTTTAAAAATTGATGTAAATATGTGAATATTTTAAAAGTTTGAACTCGCTGCTCATTCATATTGAGAAGCCTTTTATCTGGAGAATAATAAGGCACTAGAAATTAAGTTATCAAAGGGTTTTTGGGGCTATACCATTATGTCATTACACTCTCTTGTAAAATCACATTTATTTTAGTTGTAATACTGTAGAGGATTCCGGAAACCCCAAGTGGAACCTTTTAACATACTGCATGAATTAAGGATTACATGCAAATTTACAACACTAAATCTGATCTGCTATGCCGAGAGATTCATGACAATCGCACTGCCGTAGCAGAACCACAGGCTACACAAAAAAGGAGCTTTCCCCTTCTTATTATTACCAGTCAAAACATTGTATCCACTGGTATTACGACAAGTGTTGCAAATACAACAAGCGTAAATATTATTACTATGTAACTATATGTATTTGCTATAGTTATCATGTTCAAAACAATATTAGATATTAACAGGCAGTCCCCGAGTTACATACAAGATAGGGTCTGTAGGTTTGTTCTAAGTTGAATTGTATGTAGTCGGAACTGTATATTTTATCACGTAACCCCAACCCAATTTTTTTGTCTCTGTGACATCAATTAAAACTGTTGGGTGTCATAAGACCAGGATTACCAATAAGCTTAATATCAGACACCTGTTAAGCTGATTGTATAGCCTAGGGTTAAAGTAGAGTAAATTACCAATACTAGGGGTCTTTTGTAACAAGGGGTCGTAAGTCAGGTGTTCTTAAGTAGGGGACACTTGTACAACATTATTTTAGCTATTATTATAATTATTAAAAATTAATATTACTCCTTGCTATTCTATTGGATTACAATACGGCAGTCCCCCCGACTTACAGACGGACCCTTGGTTAATTTACTGTACTTTAGACTTAGGCTACAAAATCAGCTGTAACAGTTATCAAAGGTGTCTGTAAATGAAGCTTTAGTGTTAATGTGCTGTTTTATGACAACCCAAAGGTTTTATATCCATTGTCTAGAGATCAAAAAAATTACAATTATAAAAATTTACAAAGCTCTGACTTACATACAACTCAACTTAGAACAACCTATATACTGCCTGTATAATATATATATATATTATTATATATTATATTATATATTACAGGTAGTCCCCTACTTAAGACACCCAATTACAGATGACCCTAATTAAAGACAGACCCCTATCCCTCGTGACTTCCAGTGAAGCTCCTGAGAATGTTTTACTATAGTCCCAGCTGCAGTGATCAGTCTGTAAGGTTGTCTGTAATGAGGCTTATTGCTAATCCTTGTCCCATTACAGAAATTTGGGAAAATCCAATTGTCACTGGGAAAAAATTTTTTTGTCTTGATCTACAATATAAAATTACAGTTTTGACTTACAAACAACCTATGGACCCATCTTGTATGTAACCCGGGGACTGCCTGTATATTATTGCTATATATATAATATACTTTTTTAATTAACAAATAAATTCGATTAATATTCACATATTTAATACAAAATAAAGTCTTACTGATAAACCTCCAAATATCCAATTACAAATAGTTATAATGCACATTTTCAGTCCCAAAAACCTGATAATCTCTCAAATAATATTACTATTTTATATTCTAATATATTTTATTATTATTTTATATTCTAATATACTTAAGAAGTAGTAGCTTTAATAATCTGAATCTAATCCCTGGAATTATTCCTTCTTTTTCAGATTACTATTATAATGAAATAAATAATTTTGCAGAGCTGTTAAATTTCATTTTTTTATTGATAATAATATTATTGAATTAATTTTTATTATACCAATTGCTGTATTTTATCATTATTAGTCAAAGACGCTGTATGTTTTTTCTACGATCTTTTGGGTCATTTTTTACTGCTTTTTTGCCAAAAAAAAAACGAAAAAAAAACAAATAAACCCAAGAACCCAAAATGAGGCTAAACCTGCCACCCAAATGTGAAAACCTTAAAATGTTTTGGAACTTATACATCACTGTAATTAGCTGATTTGCTCATCCATTCATTAATTGCTATGAATGGTTATTCATAACCGCAGAGTCAACCACTTGACTAGAAACTTTATGATTTTTGCAAGTCTTTATGCAAAAATGTTTTTACCCATAGAGATTTTTTTTACCATATTGTCCTGTTCACATATACGAACATAGCTGGGTTGGGGCTTTTAAGGTCTTTGGTGCTGGTCCAGTGGAGGAAGTCCTACACACAATGTAAGGCCACCTTCATATAAGCATATACGTCCGTAAACATAGGTCGGCCATATTTCCTGGACTTAGACATCATAGTCATGATGCTGCCCTGTAATGTCTACCATATGACACAGTTGTAATGGTAAAGTAGGGACTATGTTATTATGAGTCCAGTCCAGGGCAATTTTCAATCATAAATATGGCCAAAAAAAACAACCATATCCAAAGACAGAATCACTTCTCCAAGCTCCACCACCGCCAAATTTAAAGGAAACCTACCATGAGGAATCTACTATTAGAGGTAGATGGAGGTAGATGCCTCCTGCATTTGCCCTAATCTTAATTTAATAATCCTAGAACATATCTTTACAGGTGGTCTCCCCTATTAAGACACCCATCTACAGACGACATAGTTAAAGACGGACCCTCTGCCCCTGTGACCTCTGGTGACCTCTCGGATGTTACTCTAGTCCCAGCTGAAATGATCAGCTGTAAGGAGTCTGTAATGAAGCTTTATTGATATCCTCGGTCCCATACAGCAAAAATTTTGAACTCCATTTTTTTTACTGTTGCAAAAAAAAAAAAATTGTCTGGAGCTACAATTGTGAAATATACAGTTTCGACTTGCATACAAATTCAACTTAAGTACAAACCTATGGAAACGATCTTGTACTAACCCGGGGACTGCCTGTACAAACATTATTTTAGTAATATGTTAATTACCTGCAGAGGCTCTTGGGGCGGGGAGTAGCCTTAGCTCCCGTGCCCGGCCGGCTAGGACACGCCCCAGTAACCTTACAATTAATTTACATATTACTAAAACTACTTTTGTAACAAGTTAGGTTCCAAGATTATTAATTACAGATTGGGCAGATGCTGGAAGGAGGAATCTACCATCAGGTCTACTTCTGACCGCGCTCCGCCAAATGGTGCATACTTATCTTGACGACCCTCGATATTTTAACGATCTCATAGTGGTTAACTGGTCTAAAGTGTCAGACTATGCACAGCAAACTCCAAGTCCAACATAAAATATCACAAAAGAGTTAAATCTGCTGTGGAGTGTCCACGGCTCTGGAGTGAATTGAAGGCATCTGTGATAAAGGGCCACAGTGCGTCGTAGAGCCAAGCGCACCAATCTCAATGAGAAGCGGTCAGAATGAAATGTACTGATGAAATTGTTTGTGATTTGTTCTGAACATGTGTGGAAAACATACGTGGGGGCTTAGACACGCATTGCATTACTTGACATGGGTCTCATGCGGGACAAGGAAAACATTTTCATTTGAAATGTAATGAGTGCAATGCGCAGGAAGGAGCCAGATCAACGGTGCTTGGAATTAAGGCCTCCATTTATCTGCACTTCAGCCATAACACCCCACAGTGTCAGGATTCGGCTTTCGCTGATTCAAGTGTTATGCCAGAAAATAAAACTGGAACGTGGGGGACTATTTATAAGTGAATGGGAGAAATACAAGAGTTTATGACCCATTGGGATTTTGTCGCCCTGAAAAGTCGGGTTCTATACGCAGATTCTACAGACCTCTTTTCGAAGGGAATGTAGAATTTTCCATCGCCCATTCACTTATCTGACATACGGAATACACAGAAATGTACCGATTTTATAAGACATCAGTCATGAGTGATTGTGTTAATACCCGCCCCTCCATCTATTGTTACTCCTAACATATTTGCAACAACAGAGTAGCTTAAAATTGAGGAGAGTGTCCTGATCTGAGGTAGAAGTTATAGATATGCATAAAAACGATTAAAAAAGAATACCAAAGGAAAAATCGAGGGAAAATCTTATCACTGAAAACGGTATATGATTGAATATATGATGACCAGGGTCCTATCCTTAGAGGGGATCGTAGGGGGAATAGGCTAACCGTATGGTATAAACTACAGAAGTGCAGGGTTGCAGGGGCCCTCATGCTGAAGCACAATATTCATTTGATGTTCACATTTAGAATTTAAATCCTTCAACCTTATCTGCGCACTGGTGATTTATAATGTAATGCTGCCAGATATGCACCTTCGTACAGAAAGTCAGTATATAGTAAGGTACCTGAGGCTATAGAGAATATGCATCTGCTGGCTTACAGTATTCTCCTCTTACATCCATCATTAAAAGGATACTAGATATAACTGTAGTGGATCTGTTCTCACTTTGAATAGCTGGTATAAATACTACACGGCAGTCCCGGGTTACATACAAGATAGGGTCGGAGGTTTGTTCTTAAGTAATGTATGGTAAGTCCGAAACTGTTATTTTATATTGTAGATCCAACAAAAAAAATTGCCCCAGTGACAATTGGAGTTTAAAACATTTTTTGCTGTATGGGACCAAGGATTACAATAAAGCTTCATAACGACTCCTTACGCTGATCATGCAGCCTGGGACTAAGTAAAGCATCCAGAGATGCTTACCAGAGGTCAGAGGCTGGTCTGTAACCAGGGGTTTGTATGTACGGGTGTCCTTAAGTAGGCGACCGACTGTATATAGTTATCTACCATATATATAGTTCTTTCTTTATATAGATTTCCACCTTACTTGTAAAGTGATTTGCTTGTATCTAAGCTGCCATTAATAGTACTTATGTTTACATAGACCTTCACTATTGTATCTAGCTGCCATATATAGGTATTTATGTTAGCATGAGGCTGCATGCTGTATCTAAGCTGCCTGGATAGGCTGCTGAAAGTACTGATGGAATAAGGAAAGTTATAGGGGGGCCCAAGAGAAACTTTTGCCCTGGTTCTCACTTTACGTTACGCCCCTTGCTAGCCATATCCTATGCCCATAGGACTTCATCAATATTCCTCAATAGTCGGCGAGAATCAATGAGAAACGAGAAAGGACACCAGGTTTTGTAAAGCTTAAAGTCGTATAAATTACATTTGGATATGAGGATGACATCTTACACAAGGCTTCTATATACTATATCCGTAACCACAACATAAAATGTACGATCCCTTTATATGGTCCCTTACCCTCTCACAGCTTTATAAATCTTTATATGCAGCAATCGGAGGTGCTTTCTTTCTATTTCCAATGCAAACCCCGTTAAATTAGTTATGTATTGAATGGCTTGTGATGTATTAGGTTCGGGGCTGCGCTGTGGTCTTCAGGAAATTCACTGCGTGTAAAAATGTTTACTGTCCTTCAGTGCCAAATTACATAATGTTACATAGACCCCTGCTCCGAGGCTCCGTGACCCTCAGGCTTCACCACTGATTTTCTGGCTTCTCATTGCTGTCTAATAGGCATTCGGTATCTTAGGTTTCTGGTCCAATTGGGTCTCAACCTGCCCTGGGAAAAAAGGGCAAGTGTATAGCTAAAAGAAATTGTGTGACTGTATGTGGACCAGTGACCGGAATACATCTGCCAAATGACCATTGATTGGTTTTGGGGGCAAAGGTTAACTCATGTGATCCCACTGAAGAATGTATAGAATAAATGTTACATGTTAATTCTGGTTGAGATAGAGAATATTGAATACAACAGGATTTGGGTCGCCGAAATTAGCCATAATGTCCATGCTGACCTCGACCCCCACCAAAAGTGTCGTATGTATATGGTTATATCTACATTGGAAATGGTCTCAGTATTTTTTAGGACCTACTTCAGACTAGTCTGCCAATTGATGCATAGCAGTAATGTTGTACCACATTACAACTGCTCATCTTTGATGTCATACTGCTGTCCTTTCTGAGTACCCATATCTAGTCAAATTGTCCAATAGCCAAAGGAACCTGGCACTACGCAGTGAATAAGGGGATTTTAATACATACCTCATACCACCTACCTAAATATTGAATCGACTTGGCATCTTGGCTGCCGGATTTGAGCAAAAAATGTTCTGGATTAGTAGAGGACATGAAAAGAGAGATGGAGGCGATGAATTCCCCAGATCTCCATATGATCAAGAATCTATGGGAGGTTCTAGAAATCGAATCCATGGAGGACCACCTTGAATTTTATATAATATTTCTGCCAATATTTGGTGCTTCATAGCATAGGACGACTTCAGGGGTCTTTTGCCACTCCATACCTTGAAGACCTACATAATGTAGTCAGGTGTTAAGAGTGTCCCTATCTTACGATAGGTCATCAATATTGATCAATGTTCCAGCGCCTCCAGAGCCAGGAGCTGACGGTGGGAAGAGCCGGAGCAGAATAATGATGTGCTAGGGCAGCGCTTATTCACCAATGACCTACCTGGAGGCTGCAAGATACCTGTAGTGCCATATGAGCTTATGACTTGTTGGTGTCTCATCTTGTTGGTGTTTTATCTTGTAGTAGGCACCTGAGCTCATGTATGATCGCTACCCTCAGGGGTCCATCTCATTGCACTCCATTGATCCAACGACAAACCTAGCTCTGCTCCATCTGACAAATTCAATGCCGCTACATCTGTACACAGGAGAAACTAATAGATTAGCCCAAAACTGTATCCAGCTTTCTGTTCCCGCTGCTAACAATCAATACCAACCCCTATCCAATGTATTTCCGCGCAAACCTGGCGTTGGCTTTCCCCGTATCCACTGACGTTCGCAGCAGTCATCCCAATATTCACAAAGCATCACATGACGGCGGCGGCACCCTTCCCGTATATATCTGTATTTACACTAAGGCTAATTGGCCCTCGGAGCGAGGGCTGAGAGTTTAGCAGGCATGGACGAACATTACAAGCAACAATTAAGCGTTTCCTTTGTACATCTGCAGCTATAAACTGATTACTTAAAAAATTACCTTTTGTTGATTTTAGAAAATCTCAGTTCATTTTGAGCATAATTTTTTTTTTTTTGGACGGGATTGGCCGAGAATCAGGCAGCTCATAAACTCGAAAAGTGCGGTCGCTGGAGGAATTGTAATTTATTGAGACTTCTTGCCCTACTGTACACTCAGTGCTGCTATTTAGTGTAATGGATGAGCAATGTTGAACAACCGTCACCTCTCCATACTTCACTCTCAGAAACAGTTTTACAAGTACGAGTCTGCATTGGTTCCCATTCGGCACAGGAACTGAGGTCATTGTGAAACATGAGTCGTAGGCAGGGCCTGAACTCATGTGCATTGCACTGGGGCTACATCTTCTAAGCACGTTAGCAATTATGAAACAGTCATCAATTTACAACTTATGGACAGGAATAAAATTGTTTGCACCATATTGTAACATTTGTGAGAGGGGTGGGGGCGGAGGGGGGGGTAACATATGAGCCTATGCACACGTAAAGTCAGGGTCAGAGGAAGGGCTTTAAACTTTAATGTATTATTGAATTAAACTATTATACCCATATGCGGTTTAATCACAAGGCATCAGATCCCCAAGTCCGGGGAATGCAAACAGATGCTTGACAAGGTGCAAGGGAAAATAATTCCTTCTTATTTTTCAATTTTTATAGTTTTTTTATACTGTACATATACAATTTAGATTAATTTATACTTTTAATTAATATAGAATTTAGTTTTTCTATTGAAAATTCCGCACTTCCTTCCTTCTCCATTATACATGTTCGTTCCAGATATTTCTAGTGTACCTCATGATTTTAGAGACTTTTGCTTTCGCAGCCGTTTTGTTGGACGCAGTAACATCCTCCTCCCTCTCTCTGCAGGGCGCTGTCACCCTTTAACATTTGTAGCGTCGCAGGTAATTGGGTTCCCCTCATATGATATTTAGTAGTATCTATTCCTAACACTCAATCTCCCCTGTCATTTATGCATACATTGACAACTGGGTGTTAACGTTCCTGGGGGGGGGGGGTTATCCAATCAGTGTCGGTTATCTGAAACTAATAAAATGTAACACAACACTTTGAGGGAACGGAACGAATAATAAGAAACGGAACAGAACCTAAAACTAAATTTACTATAGAAATATGAGGTTAGTAACATAGTAATATGTCAGGAGAAGTAATGTAAAAGGGATAGAATACTTTGCAGTGGGAAGATTGCAGGAGCCATTTCTTAAAGGTGTGTCCAATTTCAGCAAAAAATGATAAGGTTTTTGTAAGGAAAAGTTCTGAAATTTTCCAATATAATTTTTAGGGAAGATTTACACTGCTTCTAAACAGTTCTCTAGTGCAAGAATTTGCTATTAAAATAGGACTGTGCCACCTCCACACCATGTGGGTGTGGAAAGGGTGTGGAGGGGCTGGCATGGGGAGTTCCCGCACGTGCCTCCATTCTTTTTAAAAAACAGCAAACTTTAGTTCACTGCTTTTACCCAAAACTAGGCAATCCAAATGGGGGGGGGGCGTGGCAGCAATCATACACGGCGTATGATAAATCTCCCCCTCTGTATCAATTCCTCATTGTTTTCTAGATCTCTGCTTGCTGCCTCTATGAAAGCTTCTGCCCCAGATTTTCTATCTTTTATGTGCAAACTGCTTGTACATGTAGTTAAGAACTGTCCGCGCCACATTTGTGTCACACGCTTCTCATTTGTATCGTGCGGCAATATTTCTAGACCAAATTTCTGCAAGGGCGTAACCTACGTTTATCATGCAGTGTCCCACGTGTGGCACCACGTGAGATCTGTAGGCTACGGAGACCAATTGAGGCACAATCTGTACTGGCCCCCACCTGCACACTACACAGGCAACAGCACATATTACACACGCACTGTTTTGATAAATGTGGCCCTTTTGTGACTCCCAATGGATAAAATCTGTCTACATTCATGTAATGGACATGCAGGTCCACGAGCCATTAGTATAACAAACAGTAATCAGAGCGAGTGTACTAATGAGCCGGGCACCTACATGACCATGGTCAAATTCTATCCACTGGAAGTAAACATAGAGGCTTTCTGTAACAAAAAACAAGCAAGATCTAGAAAACTATAAGGAATTTGTACGAAGTATATTGGAACATTGTATATTTTAAATTTTTTTTTTATTAATGAGGGGCGGCTGCTTGATATTGTAATATAGTAAGTAGAGGCTGCTGCTGAGACATTTCCATTAATGAGAGGAGACTGCTGCTGTGGACATTTTATTAATGAGGGATGCTGCTTCTGGACATTTCATTAATGAGTGGAGGCTGCTGCTGGACATTTCATTAATGAGGAGGCTGCTGCTGGAATTTATTAATGAGGGGAGGCTGCTGCTGGACATTTCATTAATGAGGGGAGGCTGCTGCTGGACATTTCATAATGAGGGAGGCTGCTGCTGACATTTCATTAATGAGTGGAGGCTGGCTGCTGGACATTCATTAATAGGAGGAGGCGCTGCTGGACATTTCACTAATGAAGGGGGAGGTTACTGCTGGCATTTCATTAATGAGTGAGGCTGCTGCTAGAACATTTCATTAATGAGAGGAGACTGCTGCTGGACATTTCATTAGTGAGGGGAGGCTGCTTGCAGGACATTTCATTAATGAGGGGAGGCTGCTGCTGGACATTTCATTAATGAGGGGACTGCTGCTGGAATTTCATTAATGATGGAGGCTGCCTGCTAGACATTTCATTATGAGTGGAGGCTGCTGCTGGACATTTCATTAATGAGGGAGGCTGCTGCTGGACATTTCATTAATGAGGGAGGCTGCTGCTGGACATTTCATTGATGAGAGGAGGCTCTGCTAAACATTTCATTGATGAGGAGAGGCTGTTTCCAAAATTGTTACGTTTATGGGAAATATGAGGATTTATAAACCAGTAGTAAAATATGTCAGGAGAAGTAATGTAAAAGGGATAGAATAGCTTTGCAGTGGGAAGATTGCAGGAGCCATTTCTAAGGTGTGTCCAATTTCAGCAAATAAATGATAAGGTTTGTGTAAGGAAAGTTCTGAAATTTTCCAATATAATTTTTAGGGAAGATTATCACTGCTTCTAAACAGTTCTCTAGTGCAAAGAATTTGCTATTAAAATAGGACTGTGCCACCTCCACACCAGTGGGTGTGGAAAGGGTGGGGAGGGGCGTGGCATGGGGAGTTCCGACGTGCCTCCATTCTTTTTAAAAAACAGCAAACTTAGTCACTGCTTTTACCAAAAACTAGGCATCCAAATGGGGGGGGGGCGTGGCAGCAATCATACACGGCGTATGATAAATCTCCCCCTCTGTATCAATTCCTCATTGTTTCTAGATCTCTGCTTGCTGCCTTCTATAGAAAGCTTCTGCCCCAGATTTTCTATCTTTATGTGCAAACTGCTTGTACACTGTAGTTAAGAACTGTCGCGCCACATTTGTGTCACACGCTTCTCATGTGTCGTGGCGCAATATTTCTAACGACAAATTTCTGCTAAGGGGCGTACCTACGTTTATCATGCAGTGTCCCCAGGTGCAGCACAGTTGGATCTGTCAGACGTACGGACAGACCTGAGTGACACAATTCCTGATCTGCGGCCACCTGCACACTACACAGGCAACAGCACATAGTACACACCGCACTGTTTTGATAAATGTGCCCATTTGTGACTCCCAATGGATAAAATCTGTCTACATTCATGTAATGGACATGCAGGTCCACGAGCCATTAGTATAACAAACAGTAATCAGAGCGAGTGATACTAATGAGCCGGGCACCTACATGACCATGGTCAAATTTCTATCCACTGGAAGTAAACATAGAGGCTTTCTGTAACAAAAAAACAAGCAGAGATCTAGAAACTATAAGGAATTTGCAGAAAGTATATGGAACATTGTATATTTAAATTTTTTTTTTTTAATTAATGAGGGGCGGCTGCTTGATATTGTAATAATGAGTAAAGGCTGCTGCTAGACATTTCATTAATGAGAGGAGACTGCTGCTGGACATTTATTAATGAGGGAGGATGCTGCTGGACATTTCATTAATGAGTGGAGGCTGCTGCTGGACATTTCTTAATGAGAGGAGGCTGCTGACCCAGCAGCAGCCTCCCCTCATTAATGAAATGTCCAGCAGCAGCCTCCACTCATTAATGAAATGTCTAGCAGCAGCCTCCACTCATTAATGAAATGTCCAGCAGCAGCCTCCCCTCATTAATGAAATGTCCAGCAGCAGCCTCCCCTCATTAATGAAATGTCCAGCAGCAGCCTCCCCTCACTAATGAAATGTCCAGCAGCAGTCTCCTCTCATTAATGAAATGTCTAGCAGCAGCCTCCACTCATTAATGAAATGTCCAGCAGTAGCCTCCCCTCATTAGTGAAATGTCCAGCAGCAGCCTCCTCTCATTAATGAAATGTCCAGCAGCCTGCTGCTGGACATTCATTAATGAGGGAGGCCTGCTGCTGGAATTTCATTAATGAGGGGAGGCTGCTGCTGGACATTCATTAATGAGGGGAGGCTGCTGCTGGACATTTCATGAATGAGGGAGGCTGCTGCTGACATTTCATTAAGGAGTGGAGGCTGGCTGCTGGACATTCATTAATAGGGGAGGCGCTGCTGGACATTTCATAATGAGGGGAGGTTCTGCTGGCATTTCATTAATGAGTGAGGCTGCTGCTACATTTTCATTAATGAGAGGAGCTGCTGCTGGACATTTCATTAAGTGAGGGGAGGGCTGCTGCTGGACATTTCATTAATGAGGGGAGGCTGCTGCTGGACATTTCATTAATGAGGGGACTGCTGCTGATTTCATTATGATGGAGGCTGCTGCTAGACATTTCATTATGAGGGAGGCTGCTGCTGGACATTTCATTAATGAGGGGAGGCTGCTGCTGGACATTTCATTAATGAGGGGAGGCTGCTGCTGGACATTTCATTGATGAGAGGAGGCTTCTGCTAAACATTTCATTGATGAGGAGAGGCTGCTGCTGGACATTTCATTGATGAGGGGAGGCTGCTGCTATACATTTCATTAGTGAGTGAAGGCTGCTTGATATTGTATTAATGAGGAGGCTGCGCTGGACATTTCATTAATGAGGGGAGGCTGCTGCTGGACATTTCATTAATAGGGGAGGCTGCTATATTGTATTAATTAGTGGAGCTGTTGCTAGACATTTCATTAATGAGAGGAGGTCTGCTGCTGGACATTTCATTAATGAGGAGAGCGCTGCTGTTGGACATTTCATTTATGAGTGGAGGCTGCGGGCTGGACATTTCATTAATGAGGGGAGTGTGCTGGACCATTTCATTAGGAGACTGCTGCCTACAGATGCCTAAATTAATGTAATTTTATTGTATCTATTTTCTTTTTGATGAAAAGAAGAAAAATGAGAAGTAATGGGGTTCTTGGGACCCCTGTCAAGTTATCAGTGGTCTTCCAGTGGTAAAACCTCCATTAATAAATCATTTCAATTTTCATGCACATAAATAATAAATGTCTGAAATCTGGGGCCTCAGATTGTAGCACTTTAACTACGAGACAACCAGAGTCAATAGAGTACCAAGACCCAAAGAGTAGGGAGAACCAGAAGTGGAGATTTAAAGACCTTGTTTAGAAGCCATTGAGTAAGTTCTCTCCGTCCTTGACATGTGTTATTTTTACATCACAAGTAAAATTTAATTGTTGAGTAATTCAAGACATATTTGTGGAAATGCGGTTACCTAGGCTACTTTCACAAGCCCCTTACTGCAGTGGTCATTGATGAGCATTGGAAGAAAATGATGTGTAAAAGGGGAAATGTGCGAAATAAGTGGATGCTAATTCCACATGACCACCACATTATAAGAGTACAATCTGACTGTTTATATGCAATAATCACCCCTTCCTTCCTCATAGCCGTAAACTCTGAGCCCCGCATACCACCACGATCAGTCACGGGCTGCGGGGAGAGTCGGGATCCGATTTGCTCCCCTTCAGTTACAACAGTGGTCTGGTTGTTCCTTTATGCCTCACATGTTGCTTTTATCCATAGGGTTGATGTATTACAAGATACCTGTTCCGCACTTTAGCTTCGACGGATTCCCTCAACCTTCAGCCTCGGGAGGATCAGTTTTATTTGTTGAACTTTTACACCAGACTCATCAATCATTGACAATTTTGGTGTTATCTTTTTTCTTTTTTTTTTTTTTACCTCTCATTTAATGTTCCATAAATATAAGCCTAGTAAATATGGTCTGGTTGTAAATTACATTAGTATGAGGGAAATAATCCCGGGAACATGTGCACATCCAGGTTTATTGCATTGTAATCTTGGGAGTACAAGTCATGTACTGGGATTCGGCCTATTGTTCAATCCTCTGCGCCACTATTGAACTTTGCATACCTGGGCTTATATATATGGAGCCCCCCGCCCCCCCCCCATTCCTGGAATTGAGCATGCTTGCTCCACTCTACAGCGTCCCCTACTTAGACACTCGACTACAGCAACCCATAGTACAGACGACCCTTGACCTGATGAGCTTTCTGGATGCTTTTTATAGTCCTATTGGATAATCAGCTGTAAGGTCTGAATGAGCTTATTGATAACCTTGGTCCCATACGCAAAATGTTTAACTCCATTCCTGGGGCCAATTTTTTGGTCTGGCTCTCATTATAAATATACTTTCGACTTACATACAAATTCAACTTAAGACAACTCAGACCTTCTTGTACTACGGGGACGCTGTATTCAAATTCTATTAGACTGGTGGGGACAGTCAAAAAATGGGGGTCTCAGGACCCTTGTCCAGTGGTCATGGAGGCTCCATCAATGAAGTACTAGTGATCATTGTTGTCTCGTGGTCTTGTTCATGAATGAGTCCAGCAAACAGATAACCACAACCAGACTTAACTCAAGCTGTCAAAACTGGCTAAATGGGGGTGATCTAACCCAGCAATGCCCCCGCAGGGTAGGTGCTGCCTACAGCAGATAACCCACCCTGATAAGGGTGAACCGCTATCAGGAACCTAACAAACAGACCCTGCAAGGTGACAGAGAGAAAACTTACTTCCATCTGGCAGCTGTGACAGGTAACATGAAGTCAGAAATAGACCAGTGTTCACACCAACTGGAAAACATAAAGCAACACCAAACAGGAGTCTGAGTCAAGGAAAGCGCACCACTGGGTTACACCACTGGGACGCCTCCGCTTTATTCTGGGTCATTTCTCTCACTATAGTTTATATGTCTTGTTATACTTCAACACCTATAAAAAATTTTTAATCTTTTTGAAAACAAAGCTTTCTTTATCACCACGGCATCCATCTGGACATTCATTAATAAGGGGAGGCTGCTGATATTGTATTATGAGTGGAGGTTTGCTCGACATTTCATAATGAGAGGAGGCTGCGCTGGACATTTCATTAATGAGGGGAGGCTGCTGCTGGACATTCCATTAATGAGGGGAGGCTGCTGCTGGACTCATTGATGAGAGGAGGCTTCTGCTAAACATTTCATGATGAGGAGAGGCTCTGCTGGACATTCATTGATGAGGGGAGGCTGCTGCAGACATTTCATGATGAGGGGAGGCTGTGCTGGACATTTCATTATAAGGGAGGCTGCTTGATATTTTAATTATGAAGTGGAAGCTGTTGCTAGACATTTCATTAATGAGAGAGGAGCTGCTGCGGACATTTCATTAATGAGGGGAGGGCTGCTGCTGGACTTTCATTGAGAGGGGAGTCTTCTGCTAAACATTCATTGATGAGGAGAGGCTGCTGCGGATATTTCATTTATGAGTGGAGGCTGCTGCTGGACATCTTATGATGAGGGGAGGCTGCTGCTATACATTTTTTATTAGTGGTGAAGGCTGCTGATATGTATTAATGAGTGGAGGCTGCTGCTAGACATTCAATAATGAGGGGGTGTGCTGGAGCACATTTGGTGGACTGTGCTACAGATGCCTAAATTAATGTAATTTTATTGTTATCTATTTTCTTTTTGATGAAAGAAGAAAAATGAGAAGTAATGGGGTTCTTGGGACCCCTGTCCAGTTATCAGTAGGTCTTCCAGTGGTAAAACCTCCATTATAAATCATTTATCAATTTTCATGACAATAATAATAATGTCTGAAATCTGGGCCTCAGATTGTAGCACTTTAACTACGAGACAACCAGAGGCAATAGAGTACCAAGACCCAAAGAGTAGGGAGAACCAGAAGTGGAGTTTTAAAGAACCTTGTTTGTAGAAGCCATTGAGTAAGTTCTTCCGTCCTTGACATGTGTTTTATTTTACATCACAAGTAAAATTTAATTGTTGAGTAATTCAAGACATATTTGTGAAATGCGTTAACCTAGGCTACTTCACAAGCCCCTTGACTGCAGTGGTCTGATGAGCATTGGAAGAAGAAATGATGTGTAAGAAGGGGAAATGTGCGAAATAAGTGGATGCTAATTCCACATGACCACACCATTATAAGAGTAACAATCTGACTGTTTATAATGCAATATATCACCCCTTCCTTCCTCATAGCGTAAACTCTGAGCCCCGCATACACCACGATCAGTCACCGGGCTGCGGAGAGAGTCGGGATGCCGATTTGCTCCCCTTCAGTACAACAGTGGTTTGGTTGTCCTTTATGCCTCACATGTTGCTTTTACCATAGGGGTTGATGTATACAAGATCCTGTTCCGCACTTTAAGCTTCTTGAAGAGATTCTCCTTCAACCTTCAGCCTCGGGAAAGGATCAGTTTATTTGTTGAACTTTTACACCAAGACTCAATCAATCATTGACAATTTTGGTGTTATCTTTTTTCTTTTTTTTTTCTTTTTTTACCTCTCTATTTAATGTTCCATAAATATAAGCCTAGTAAATATGGTCTGGTTGTAAATACATTAGTATGAGGGAAATAATCCGGGAACATGTGCACATACAGGTTTAATTGCATTGTAATCTTGGGTGATGTAAAGTCATGTACTGGGATTCGTGCCTATTGTTCAATCCTCTGCGACACCATTGAACTTTGCACATACTGGGCTTATATATATGGGAGCCCCCCCCCCCCCTACATTCCTGGAATTTGAGCATGTTGCTTCCACTCTATTCAAATTCTATTAGACTGGTGGGGACAGTAAAAAAATGGGGGTCCAGGACCCTTGTTCCAGTGGTCATGGAGGCTCCATCAATGAAGTACTTAGTGATCATTGTTGTCTCGTGGTCTTGTGTCATGAATGAGTCCAGCAAACAGAATAACCACAACCAGACTTAACTCAAGCTGTCAAACTGGCTAAATGGGGGTGATCTAACCCAGCAATGCCCCCGAGGGTAGGTGCTGCCTACAGCAGATAACCCACCCTGATAAGGGTGAACCCGCTATCAGGAACCTAACAAACAGACCCTGCAAGGTGACAGAGAAAACTTACTTCATCTGGCAGCTGTGGACAGGTAACATGAAGTCAGAAATAGACCAGTGTTCACACCAACTGGAAAACATAAAGCAACCCCAAACAGGAGTCTGAGTCAAGGAAAGCGACACACTCGGTTACACCACTGGGACGCTCTGCTTTATTCTCTGGGTCATTTCTCTCACATAGTTTATATGCTTTTATATTTCAACACCTTTAAAAAATTTTTAATCTTTTTGAAACAAAGCTTTCTGTATCACCACGGCATCCATATCTTTTTCTTATGTTCGTGTACAAATCTGTCTGAGAAGTCCGTTTTTTTGTGGGACGAGCTGCATTTTTATTGCTATCATTCCGGGGACTGTACGACCTTTTGATCGCGTTCCTCATGACAAAAAGTGGTTCAGACAAATTGGACATTTTTTTCTGTTACTATTTTTATAGTTTGTGATAATTATTTAAATAGATTAGGCATTGGACTGGGCAGACCTCACATGCTTATCATTTCAGGGGGGCAGTATAGGAACACAAGCGAATACATTTATGCGTAATCTCAAGCTGCTACATAGCCCCCTCTGTTCTCACCACTACTCAACTATTACCCCTACATCTACCCTCTCACTCAGTTACCCTCTAAGTTCCCAATTCCTAACTCAGTTGCCCCCTATGTTCTCCTCCCTCCACATCGTTACCCCCCATGTCCCTTCTCATTTAGTACCCCTCATGTTCTCCCTCCTCCTCACTCAGTTACCCCCCCATGTCCCCCTCCTCATTTATGTACCTCATGTTTCCTCCCTCCTCACTCAGGTACACCCCATGCCCCCCTCCTCATTTAGTTACCCCTCATGTTCTTCCTCTTCACTCAGTTTACCCCCATGTCCCCCTCTCACTCAGTTACCCCTCAGGTTCTCCCCCATCACTCAGTTACCCCCCCATGTCCCTTCCTCATTAGTTTACCCTCATGTTCTCTCCCTCCTCACTCAGTTACCCCCACATGTCCCCTTCCTCATTAGTTACCCCTCATGTTCTCTCCTCCACTCAGTTACCCCCAATGTCCCCCTTCCTCATTTAGTTTACCCCCTCATGTTCTCCCTCCTCCTCAATCAGTTACCCCCATGTCCCCCTTCCTCATTTAGTTAACCATCATGTTTCCCTCTCACTCAGTTACCCCCCCATGTCCCACTTCCTCATTTAGTTAAACCCTCATGTTTTCCCTTCCCATCAGTTACCCTCCACTTTTACCATAGTTACACCTAAGTTCTCCATCCTTCCTCAGTTAGCCCCTTTCATGTTTTCCCTTACCTCACATGACATGATCAAAGGTCCTGTAGCCCAGGTAGTTTATTGTCCTGGAGGCTACAAAAACTGAATGACGTCACTTCTGTTCCTAAAGCAAACAAACCAACAGGGGGAGGGGGGAAGCAATGCCCCAAGATGCCACACCCTTGTCATCCAGCAAGAGGGCGCCGCCCGAAGCAACTTCCCCAGTTGCCTCATGGGTGGTGCACCCATATATTTAATATTTTCACAGTGCAATAAAAGAAGCGCCAATATAATAGACATTTTCCAACCTTCTCGGGCTTTATAGAGGTTTGCTAGTATTAAGAGTTGAGAAAATCTAGATTTGGTATGAAAATGGAGGTTTTTGGTGCTAAATCAAATCCGAATTTCTGATTTGCTTGAAAAAATTGTGTTACTTCAATTATCTGGGATATAAAACCCTTCTAGTCCTCTTAGGTCTATTGCCCACGAGGAAGTGCGATGTGATTTACAGGGGGGTATTTACATTTCTTATCTTAAATTATTTCTATACATTATAACAAATATGAGATAAGGTCCCTGTTTCTATTCAACCCAAGTTCCTAATATTTTTAGGCGTCAGGATACTCTCATGTCCCGTTCCATTCTTCTATATTTATGGTCAATATTTATCATGTTGTGTTGGAAAAAAAAGTGCCATTCCATTTGGATCTTTCCATTACAGGAATGAGGAGTTGTACATTCCTCAGCCTATTTAGATCAACCATATAATAGTTACTACCAATGTCAAATAGTCCCGAGGGGTAAGAAACAGTGAGAGACTCTGCTAATCACCCTCCATATACCTAATACTGTGTAATTGGAACCCTAACTATCTATAAGGGATGTCAATTTTCTCGGACGGGTTTATTTCCTTATACATCTGCTGGCGATTAATGCACTTCCCATCGATTTATCTAAATAAACAACGCATTTTGAATATATATTTTGTCTCTTCTGCAGCGATTCTCAGCTGTAAATTCAGGTAACACGATGTCACTTTGGGTTCAAAAATGGAACATTCGTTCGACATGATTTTTTTTTTTGGCGTTGATATATGATTCAATGCGAATTGTGTCAAGTAAAGATTAATACAGTCACCATATGGGGAAGTGTATTTAAGGGAATGATGGATTTGACACATCGGTAAATGTTTCTAGGGCTTTATTCTGTTTGTTAAATGGAGATCAATAAAAGTAAAATGTTGCCACTTCATCCCATCAAAGGAGCGAGATTGTTCCATAGGGCATTGATGGCGAATACTAAAGTTTTTAAATGAGAATGGATTCAAAAAATGATCTATTGTTTAAATCACTTTTTTTCATATACACAATTCACATTTATGATAATTTTAAATGTGTCATATTTCCACCACTCAATAAGTGCCATGGAATTCTGATGCTTCCTGTTCTGTGGAGATCACTTCCTGGCATTTCACTTTATCATACTTATCATGAAAGATTAGACAGGGACCTTGCTTATATATATAGACTACAGGCAGTCCACGGTCCATAGGTTGTTCTAAGTTAAGTTCTTAAGTTGAATTGTATGTAAGTTGAACTGTATATTTATAATTGTAGTTGTAGACACCTTTTTCTGCCCCGTTTCAATTGGAGTTGAGATTCTTTTGCTGTAATGGGACCAAGGATTATGAATAAAGCTTCATTACAGACACCTTACAGCTGATCATTGCAGTCTGGGACTAGAGAAACATCCAGAGAGGTCACCAGCGGTCACAGGGGCAGAGGGGTCGTCTGAAGTCGGGTGTCCTTAAGTAGGGGACTGCCTGTATGTAAAATCTTGAAGCAGTGTATTATTTCATTTTGATCACCAGGTACTTCTTCAATGGAAATTGTTGGAACGAATTCTGCAGCAGTTTGGTAAGATGGCAAAACACAACAAAACTATGGAGTAAAATAGAAATCAGCTCAATAAATAAAGATTAGAAAAAAAGTAACATTAGGGGGGGTTTATAGCTTATGCATTGAAGGCCCACTCTAAATTGTGGCTTCAATTTCTGAGGGGATAAGTCCAAAGTTTTTATCCTGGATGGAGGTTGGGATGCAAGATGTTGTAATAATAAATATACTCGATAAGTGATGAGGGGCCTGGATGATGGGGGATCTAGGATTCTTGAGATGGGACATTGGGTCTTGAGATTAACCGCCATATTTAAAATCTGGAAGACTTTATTTTACCACTATTGGCCATAGGCATAACTTTGTTGAATTTTTTTTTGCCCGTGATGACTGTAGACTTGATGGACCTTGCTCTTTATTAACCTAATCTATTATGATCGTGTGAAATATAAGAGCTACAATCCTTCTGGATATACAATAAGACTGCAAATATAAACTGAAGATCTACCGGTCCTGTTACAACATGATGGGAAGATACAATGATGGAAAGTCTACTAAGTCTACAGAGGACCATGATACTCTGAGAACCATGACAATCCCATTGAGACATGTTATATGAGAATCATTGTATCTATGGCAGCCATTTATGTTCAGATACAGATGTGGCAGCGAGAAAACAAAGAAGTCACATGACATTTCTTGGGAGACCATATAAGAGTTCCATCCTCTTCACGCCGACCTTGAGGCCCAGAAGTGGCCATTCTCATTTTCATATTTCTCAATGAGAAAGTGCAAGAAAGGAAAATCTCTATGAAGTCTGATCCATGAAGGCTCCACAATCTCCTGCTGTGATGGATTAAGCCCCGGAGCTAGAAATATGAGGAACTTATTCTGACCATGTCATTGATTTACGCACTCCTTCTCGATGATTAGAGAGAAAAAAATTGTGTAACCTCCAATGGCCAAAGTATTGATTGAGTCTCACAACCATTAAATATTATGTAAGTCTTAGAGGAATTCATTGTGATATCGGGGACTCATCATTAGTCTGTAGGTGATACATGTAGAACATTGGGGCTTATTTACTAAGGGTCCGCGCCCATTTTCCTGACTTTTCGGGGATCGCTCCGGGATTGTGTCGCACGCAATTGTTATGTGTCGCAATCACGGCGGCTTTCACACAACACAAATCGGGGGCCGGGCGTCGGACGATCAGAAGGATTCGGACTATGTGCGGGATTTAACATTTAAATTTGTGTCGCAAGACATGCAATTACATGCACCAGGAAGATGGTGAACTCCGGCAGACACTCAGCGGGGATGTGACACATGCAGGAAATCGGGGCACACGATCTTCATGAATCGCGGCAGAGTTCATTCTTGTGGACCATCCGGATCAGGAATAGTGCAGGGAACGGGTAAGTAAGTGCCCCACTGAGAGGTGTTTTATTCTTTAGCACTTAGTATCCGTTTAATTCTCAGATGAAGTTGTATGACATCCAAGATTTTCCATTTCCCCTGAAGACATAGTATGAAGATATAGTGGATGCCCCTCCATTCTGTTGGAAGTTGGCGGGTATAGCACAGAACCCAACATTTCACGAATCCCTTAGTATTGAATGAAGCGTGAGAACAAATGTTCAACTGTTGCTTCGTTAGTGAGAACAGACCCCTGTTCTCGTGCTGTGAGGGTCTTGCAGTTCGCGTTGGTCCCAGGAAATGTCCAGCAGCAGCCTCCCCTCATTAATGAAATGTCCATCAGCAGCCTTTCCTTGTTAATGAAATACCCAGCAGCAGCCTCCCCTCATTAATGAAATGTCCAGCAGCAGCCTTTCCTCGTTAATGAAATGTCCAGCAGCAGCCTCCCCTCATTAATGAAATGTCCAGCAGCAGCCTCCCCTCATTAATGAAATGTCCATCAGCAACTTTCATTAATGAGGGAGGCTGTTGCTGGACATTTCATTAATGAGGGGAGGCTGCTTATATTGTATTAATGAGTGGAGGTTGCTGCTAGACATTTCATTAATGAGAGGAGGCTGCTGCTGGACTTTCATTAATGAGGGGAGGCTGCTGCTGGACATTCATTAATGAGGGAGGCTGCTGCTAACATTTCATTGATGAGGGAGGCTGCTGCTGGACATTCATTAATAAGGGGAGGCTGCTGATATTTATTAATGAGTGGAGGTCTGCTAGACTTTCATTAATGAGAGGAGGCTGCTGCTGGACATTTCATTAATGAGGGGAGGCTGCTGCTGGACATCCATTAATGAGGGAGGCTGCTGCTGGACATTCATTGATGAGAGGAGGCTTCTGCAAACATTTCATTGATGAGGAGAGGCTGCTCTGACATTTCATTGATGAGGGGGAGCTGCTGCTAGACATTTCATTAGAGGGGAGGCTGCTGCTGGACATTTCATTAATAAGGGAGGCTGCTTGATATTGTATTAATTAGTGGAAGCTGTTGCTGACATTTCATTAATGAGAGAGGCTGCTGGACATTTCATTAATGAGGGGAGGCTGCTGCTGGACATTTCATTGATGAGGGGAGTCTTCTGCTAAACATTTCATTGATGAGGAGGCTGCTGCGATATTTCATTTATAGTGGAGGCTGCTGCTGGACATTCATTGATAGGGGAGGCTGCTGCTAACTTTTTTATTAGTGAGTGAAGCTGCTTGATATTGTATTAATGAGTGGAGGCTGCTGCTAGACATTTCATTAATGAGGGAGTGTGCTGGAGACTCATTTGGTGAGACTGCTGCCTACAGATGCCTAAATTAATGTAATTTTATGTTATCTATTTTCTTTTGATGAAAAAAGAAAAATGAGAAGTAATGGGGTTCTTGGGACCCCTGTCCAAGTTATCAGTAGTTCTTCCAGTGGTAAAACCTCCATTATAAATCATTTATCAATTTTCATGCACATAAATAATAAATGTCTGAATCTGGGGCCTCAGATTGTAGCACTTTAACTACGAGACAACCAGGGTCAATAGAGTACCAAGACCCAAAGAGTAGGGAGAACCAGAAGTGGAGATTTTAAGAACCTTGTTTGTAGAAGCCATTGAGTAAGTTCTCCTCCGTCCTTGACATGTGTTTATTTTACATCACAAGTAAAATTTAATTGTTGAGTAATTCAAGACATATTTGTGGAATGCGGTTAACCTAAGGCTACTTTCACAAGCCCCTTACTGCAGTGGGTCATTGATGAGCATTGGAAGAAAATGATGTGTAAGAAGGGGAAATGTGCAAATAAGTGGATGCTAATTCCACATGACCACCACATTATAAGAGTAACAATCTGACTGTTTAATGCAATATATCACCCCTTCCTTCCTCATAGCCGTAAACTCTGAGCCCCGCATACCACCACGATCAGTCACCGGGCTGCGGAGAGAGTCGGGATGCCGATTTGCTCCCCTTCAGTTACAACGTGGTCTGGTTGTTCCTTTATGCCTCACATGTGCTTTTATCCATAGGGGTTGATGTATTACAAGATCCTGTTCCGCACTTAAGCTTCTTGACAGATTCTCCTTCAACCTTCAGCCTCGGGAAAGGATCAGTTTTATTTTGAACTTTTACACCAAGACTCATCAATCATTGACAATTTTGGTGTTATCTTTTTTTCTTTTTTTTTTTCTTTTTTTACCTCTCTATTAATGTTCCATAAATATAAGCCTAGTAAATATGGTCTGGTGTAAATTACATTAGTATGAGGAAATAATCCCGAACATGTGCACATACAGGTTTAATTGCATTGTAATCTTGGTGATACAAGTCATGACTGTGGATTCGTGCCTATTGTTCAATCCTCTGCGACACCATTGAACTTTGCATACCTGGGCTTATATATATGGCGCCCCCCCCCCCCTACATTCCTGGAATTTGAGCATGCTTGCTTCCACTCTATTCAAATTCATTAGACTGGTGGGGACAGTCAAAAATGGGGTCTCAGGACCCTTGTTCCAGTGGTCATGGAGGCTCCATCAATGAAAGTACTTAGTGATCATTGTTGTCTCGTGGTCTTGTGCATGAATGAGTCCAGCAAACAGAATAACCACAACCAGACTTAACTCCAGCTGTCAAACTGGCTAAATGGGGGTATCTAACCAGCAATGCCCCCGGGTAGGTCTGCCTACAGCAGATAACCCACCCTGATAAGGGTGAACCCGCTGTCAGGAACCTAACAAACAGACCCTGCAAGGTGACAGAGAAAACTTACTTCATCTGGCAGCTGTGGACAGGTAACAGAAGTCAGAAATAGACCAGTGTTCAACCAACTGGAAAACATAAAGCAACACCAAACAGGAGTCTGAGTCAAGGAAAGCGCACCACTCGGTTACACCACTGGGACGCCTCTGCTTTATCTCTGGGTCATTTCTCTCACATAAGTTTATATGCTTTTAATTTCAACACCTTAAAAATTTTTTAATCTTTTTGAAAACAAAGCTTTCTGTATCACCACGGCATCCTATCTTTTTCTTATGTTCGTGTACAAATCTGTCTGAGAAGTCCGTTTTTTGTGGACGAGCTGACATTTTTATTGCTATCATTCCGGGGACTGTACGACCATTTTGATCGCGTCTCATCATGACAAAAAGTGGTTCAGAACATTGGACTTTTTTTTCTGTTCCTCGAAGTGTGGTGTAACCTTTAAGCTGGTAGTGGGTAATAAAGATAAAATGTCCCAAAAAAATCGGAAAGATATAACAAGGACTGCCGGTAAAAGAAAAGGAGTAGAGGAGAGATAAGGGAGGAAAGAGAGGGTGAAGGGAAAAAAACCCGGAAGAAAAAGGGGGGAGAGGGGGAAAAAGGAGGAGGGGAGAGAAGGGCAGACCACAACAACACGTGGGAAAAGAAATAGGGGACAGGACGGGGAGGGAAAAGAATATAGTCGATGAGAAGAAGGGGAAGTGGTGGGGAGGGTGTGGGGGGAAGAAATTAAATGGGGACGGCTAGAAATTGAAGGGGGGAGGGAGAGGGAACGCTGGCTGATTCGCTGTACAAATCATGACTAATAAAATGACACGGTTCAAACACAAAAGCGTGGGTCGAATAAAGCTACTTTTGTTGTCATTTCGTCTGTTATGGTCTCAATGTTTCGTGAATAAGTTTATCTGTTAAATCTAAGATTCGGCCTTATGTGGCACATGGGCAGACCTCAACACCACCCTCACTGCTATCATTTCAGGGGTCTTGTTCTAGGCACCGGGCAGTATAGGAACTAACAAGCTGAATACAACTTAATTGCTATACATCTAAAAAGATGCTACACACATCTATGACCCCCATCTAGTTTCCCTCTCACCCTCCTCACCTCAGTATACTACACTCAACCTAGCTATTACCCCTCCTGCTTCTCACAGTTCTAAATCTACAACTCCTCCAACCATTCCTCGATTCGCCCCCGCAGTCTACCATCGCATTCTCTATCATGTTCTCCTCCCCAATTTCCTAACACCTCAGTTTCAGCCTTGCCCCCCCCCATCGTCCCATCGTTCCCTCATCCCTTAGTCCCTCCACATTCCCCCCTCCAGGTCATCGTTCTCCCCCCCATGTCCCCCCTCTTCTCCCACCCATCAGTTATTGACCCTTCCCCCATGTCCCCATGTCTCTCCCCTCATCCTCTAGTTACCTCCTCACCCTCAGTTACCCGCACCCCTGTTCTCCCCCTCCCACACTTCGTCCCTCACTTACATCAGTTCCACCCCTCCTTCAGCTCACCACCGCATGCCCCCTCATCGTCTATCTCCTCATCCTTAGTTTACCCCCTCCCTCCTCACCGTCAGTTCATCCGTTCTCTATCTATTTTTCTTTTTGATGAAAAGAAGAAAAATGAGAAGTAATGGGGTTCTTGGGACCCCTGTCCAAGTTATCAGTAGGTCTTCCAGTGGTAAAACCTCCATTAATAAATCATTTATCAATTTTCATGCACATAAATAATAAATGTCTGAAATCTGGGGCCTCAGATTGTAGCACTTTAACTACGAGACAACCAGAGTCTATAGAGTACCAAGACCCAAAGAGTAGGGCGAACCAGAAGTGGAGATTTTAAAGAACCTTGTTTGTAGAAGCCATTGAGTAAGTTCTCTCCGTCCTTGACATGTGTTTTATTTTACATCACAAGTAAAATTTAATTGTTGAGTAATTCAAGACATATTTGTGGAAATGCGGTTAACCTACGGCTACTTTCACAAGCCCCTTGACTGCAGTGGTCATTGATGAGCATTGGAAGAAAATGATGTGTAAGAAGGGGAAATGTGCGAAATAAGTGGATGCTAATTCCACATGACCACCACATTATAAGAGTAACAATCTGACTGTTTATAATGCAATATATCACCCCTTCCTTCCTCTAAGCCGTAAACTCTGAGCCCCGCATACCACCACGATCAGTCAGCGGGCTGCGGGGAGAGTCGGGATGCCGATTTGCTCCCCTTCAGTTACAACAGTGGTCTGGTTGTTCCTTTATGCCTCACATGTTGCTTTTATCCATAGGGGTTGATGTATTACAAGATCCTGTTCCGCACTTTAAGCTTCTTGACAGATTCTCCTTCAACCTTCAGCCTCGGGAAAGGATCAGTTTTATTTGTTGAACTTTTACACCAAGACTCAATCAATCATTGACAATTTTGGTGTTATCTTTTTTCTTTTTTTTTTTACCTCTCCATTTAATGTTCCATAAATATAAGCCTAGTAAATATGGTCTGGTTGTAAATTACATTAGTATGAGGGAAATAATCCCGGGAACATGTGCACATCCAGGTTTAATTGCATTGTAATCTTGGGCGACGTACAAGTCATGTACTGGGATTCGAGCCTATTGTTCAATCCTCTGCGACACTATTGAACTTTGCATACCTGGGCTTATATATATGGGAGCCCCCTGCCCCCCCCCACATTCCTGGAATTTGAGCATGCTTGCTTCCACTCTACAGGCGGTCCCCTACTTAAGGACACTCGACTTACAGACAACCCATAGTTACAGACAGACCCCTCTGACCTCTGATGAAGCTTTCTGGATGCTTTTCTATAGTCCCATATTGGAATAATCAGCTGTAAGGTGTCTGTAATGAAGCTTTATTGATAATCCTTGGTCCCATTACAGCAAAAAATGTTTAAACTCCAATTGTCACTGGGGCCAAAATTTTTTTGGTCTGGATCTACAATTATAAAATATACAGTTTCGACTTACATACAAATTCAACTTAAGAACAAACCTCCAGACCCTATCTTGTACGTAACCTGGGGACTGCCTGTATTCAAATTCTATTAGACTGGTGGGGACAGTCAAAAAATGGGGGTCTCAGGACCCTTGTTCCAGTGGTCATGGAGGCTCCATCAATGAAGTACTTAGTGATCATTGTTGTCTCGTGGTCTTGTGTCATGAATGAGTCCAGCAAACAGAATAACCACAACCAGACTTAACTCCAGCTGTCAAACTGGCTAAATGGGGGTGATCTAACCCAGCAATGCCCCCGCAGGGTAGGTGCTGCCTACAGCAGATAACCCACCCTGATAAGGGTGACCTGCTATCGGGAACCTATAAACCAGACCCTGAGAGACCCTCCAAGGTGAGAGGGAAATCTTACTTCATTTGGCAGCTGTGGACAGGTAACATGAAGTCAGAAATAGACCAGTGTTCACACCAACTGGAAAACATAAAGCAACACCAAACAGGAGTCTGAGTCAAGGAAAGCGCACCACTGGGTTACACCACTGGGACGCCTCCGCTTTATTCTCTGGGTCATTTCTCTCACATAAGTTTATATGCTTGTTATATTTCAACACCTATAAAAAAAATTTTTATCTTTTTGAAAACAAAGCTTTATGTATCACCACGGCATCCATATCTTTTCTTAAGTTCGTGTACAGATCTGTCTGAGGAGTCCGTTTTTTGGTGGGACGAGCTGACATTTTTATTGCTATCATTCCGGGGACTGTCCGACCTTTTGATCGCGTCTCATCATGACGAAAAGTGGTTCAGACAATTGGACATTTTTTTCTGTTACTATTTTCATAGTTTGTGATAATTATTTAAATAGATTAGGCATTTGGACATGGGCAGACCTCACATGCTTATCATTTCAGGGGGGCAGTATAGTAACACAAGCGAATACATTTATGCGTAATCTCAAGCTGCTACATATGCCCCCTCTGTTCTCACCACTACTCAACTAGTTACCCCCTCACATTCTACCCCTCCTCACTCAGTTACCCCTCTAATGTTCTCCAATTCCTAACTCATGTCCCCCTTCCTCATTTAGTTACCCCCTCATGTTCTCCCTCTTCACTCAGTTACCCCCCCATGTCCCCCTTCCTCATTTAGTTACCCCCTCATGTTCTCCCTCCCTCCTCACTCAGTTACCCCCCATGTCCCCTTCTCATTTATTACCCCTCATGTTCTCCCTCCCCTCCACTCAGTTACCCCCCATGTCCCCTCCTCATTAGTTAACCCTATGTTCTCCCTTCCCATTCAGTTACCCTCCCTACTTTTACCATAGTTACCCCTCAAGTTCTCCATCCTTCCCTCAGTTAGCCCCTTTCATTTTCCCTTACCCACATGACATGATCAAAGGTCGTAGCCTCCGGTAGTATATTGTCCTGGAGGCTACAAAACCTGAATGACTCACTTCTGTTCCTTAAAGCAACAAAAAACAACAGGGGGAGGGGGGAAGCAATGCCCCAAGATGCCACACCCTTGTCATCCAGCAGAGGCGCGCCGCCGCCGAAGCAACTTCCTCAGTTGCCTCATGGGTGGTGCACCCATATATTTAATATTTCACAGTGCAATAAAAGAAGGCCCAATATATAATAGACATTTTCCAACCTTCTCGGGCTTTATAGAGGTTTGCTAGTATTAAGAGTTGAGAAAATCTAGATTGGTATGAAAATGGAGGTTTTTGGTGCTAAACAATCCGAATTTCTGATTGCTTGAAAAAATTTGTTAATTCAATTATCTGGGATTTAAAACCCTCTAGTCCTTAGGTCTATTGCCCACGAGGAGAGTGCGGATGTGATTTACAGGGGGGGTTTTACATTTCTTATCTTAAATTATTTCTATACATTATAACAATATGAGATAAGGTCCTGTTTCTATTCAACCCAAGTTCCTAATATTTTTAGGCGGTCAGGATTACTCTCATGTCCCGTTCCATTCTTCTATATTTATGGTCAATATTATCATGTTGTGTTTGGAAAAAAATGTGCCATTCCATTTGGATCTTTCCATTACGGAATGAGGAGTTGTACATTCCTCAGCCTTTTTAGATCAACCATATAATTTAGTTACTACCAATGTCAAAAGTCCCGAGGTGGTAAGAAACAGTGAGAGACTCTGCTAATCACCCTCCATATACCTAAATACTGTGTAATTGGAACCCTACTATCTATAAGGGATGTCATATTTCCTCCGGACGGGTTTATTTCCCTTATACATCTGCTGGCAGATTAACTGCACTTCCCATCGATTTATCTAAATAACCAACGCATTTGAATATATATTTTGTCCTCTCTGCAGCGATTCTCAGTGTAAATTCAAGGTAACACGATGTCACTTTGGGTTCACTCAAAAATGGACAATTCGTTCGACATGATTTTTTTTTTTTGGCGTTGATAATGATCTTCAATGCGAATTTGTGTCAAGTAAAGATAATACAGTCACCATATGGGGAAGTGTATTAAAGGGAATGATGGATTTGACACATCGGTAAATGTTTCTAGGGCTTTATTGTTTGTTAAATGGAGATCAATAAAGTTAATACCCCCTCATGTTCTCCCTCCCTCCTCACTCAGTTACCCCCCCATGTCCCCCTTCCTCATTTAGTTACCCCCTCATGTTCTCCCTTCCCATTCAGTTACCCTCCCTACTTTTACCTAGTGCGTGATGTGTTAATCACAAGCATCAGATCCCCAAGTTCCGGGGAATGCAAACAGATGCTTGACAAGGTGCAAGGGAAAATAATTCCTTCTTATTTTTTATTTTTTATAGAATTCTTTTATACCTATAATTAATATAGAATTTAGTTGTTTCTATTGAAAATTCCCGTCACCTTCCTCTCCATTATACAATGTATCGGTACAGATAGATCGACTCTGTGTTAGTCAGGTTCTAGTTTACACGTCATAGATTTTAGAGACTTCTCCTCGCAGCCGTTTTGTTGACGCAGTAACATCCTCCTCCCTCGCAGGGCGCTGTCACCCATTATTAACATTTGTAGCGTCGCAGGTAATTGTGTTCCCCTTATATGATAATTTAGTAGTATCTATTCCTAACACTCAATCTCCACTGTCATTTATGCATAAATTGACAACTGGGTGTTAACAGTTCCTGGGGGGGGGGGTCTATCCAATCAGTGTCGGTTATCTGAAAACTAATAAAATGACACAAACACTTTGAGGGAAGGAACAGAATAATAAAGAAACGGAACAGAACCCTAATATACAGTAGTTAAATATGTCAGGGAGAGGTAATGTAAAAGGGATAGAATAGCTTTGCAGTGGGAAGATTGCAGGAGCCATTTCTTAAAGGTGTTGTCCAATTTCAGCAAATAAATGATAAGCTTTGTGTAAGGAAAAGTTCTGAAATTTTCAATATAATTTTTAGGGAGATTTATCACTGCTTCTATAACAGTTCTCTCAGTGCAAGAATTTGCTATTAAAATAGGACTGTGCCACCTCCACACCATGGGGGTGTGGAAAGGGTGTGGAGGGGGTGGCATGGGAGTTCCCGCCCGTGCCTCCATTCTTTTTAAAAACAGCAAACTTAGGTCACTGCTTTTACCCAAAACTAGGCATCCAAATGGGGGGGGGGGGGGGGGCGGCGTGGCAGCAATCATACACGGCGTATGATAAATCTCCCCCTCTGTATAATTCCTCATTGTTTTCTAGATCTTGCTTGCTGTCCTTTATAGAAAGTTCTGCCCAGATTTTCTATCTTTTATGTGCAAATGTTGTACATGTAGTTAAGAACTGTCCGCGCACATTTGTGTCACACGCTTCTCATTGTATCGTGGCTGCAATATTCTAACGAACACAAATTTCTGCAAGGGGCGTTACACTACGTTATCATGCAGTTGTCCCACAGGAAGTGAGGACAATTCCTGAATCTGGCGCCACCTGCACACTACACAGGCAACAGCATATAGAACACACGCACTGTTTTGATAATGTGGCCTATTTGTGACTCCCATGGATAGAAATCTGTCTACATTCATGTAATGGACATGAGGTCCACGAGCCCATTAGTATAACAAACAGTAATCAGAGCCAGTAGTGATATAATGAGCCGGGCACACTACATGACCATGGTCAATTTCTATCCATGGAAGTAAACATAGAGGCTTTCTGTAACAAAAAAAACAAGCAGAGATCTAGAAACTATAAGGAATTTGTACAGAAAGTATATTGGAACATTGTATTATTTTAATTTTTTTTTATTATAGAAGAGGCTGCTTGATATTGTAATAATGAGTAAAGGCTTCTGCTAGACATTTCATAATGAGAAGAGGCTGCTGATGGACATTTCATAATGAGGGGAGGGCTGGTGACATTTCATTAATGAGGGGGGGCTGCTGCTGGACATTTCATAATGAGGGGAGGCTGCTTGATATTGTATTAATGAGTGGAGGTTGTGGCTAGACATTTCATTAATGTGAGGAGGCTGCTGCTGGACATTTCATTAAGAGGGGAGGCTGCTGCTGGGCATTTCATTAATGAGGGGAGGCTGCTGCTGGAACATTCATTGTGAGAGGAGGCTTCTGCTAAACATTTCATTGATGAGGAGAGGCTGCTGCTGGACATTTCATTGATGAGGGGAGGCTGCTGCTAGACATTTCATTAATGAGGGGAGGCTGCTGCTAGACATTTCATTAATGAGGGGAGGCGCGGCAGGACATTTCATTAATGAGGGGAGGCAGCTGAATATGTATTAATGAGTGGAGGTTGCTGCTAGACATTTCATTAATGAGAGGAGGAGCTGCTGCTGGACATTTCCTTAATGAGGGGAGGCGCTGTGCTGGACATTTCATTAATGAGGGGAGGCTGCTGCTAGACATTTATTAATGAGGGGAGGCTGCTGGGACATTTTAATGAGGGGAGGCTGTCTAGACATTTCATTAATGAGGGGAGGCTGTTGCTGGACATTTCATTAATGAGGGGAGGCTGCTTGATATTGTATTAATGAGTGGAGGTTGCTGCTAGACATTTCATTAATGAGAGGAGGCTGCTGCTGGACATTTCATTAATGAGGGGAGGCTGCTGCTGGACATTTCATTAATGAGGGGAGGCTGCTGCTAGACATTTCATTGATGAGGGGAGGCTGCTGCTGGACATTTCATTAATAAGGGGAGGCTGCTTGATATTGTATTAATGAGTGGAGGTTGCTGCTAGACATTTCATTAATGAGAGGAGGCTGCTGCTGGACATTTCATTAATGAGGGGAGGCTGCTGCTGGACATTCCATAATGAGGGGGAGGCTGCTGCTGGACATTCATTGAGAGAGGAGGCTTCTGCTAAACATTCATTGATGAGGAGAGGCTGCTGCTGGACATTTCATATGATGAGGGAGGGAGGCGTGCTAGACATTTCATGATGAGGGGAGGCTGTGCTTGGACATTTCATTAATAGGGAGGCTGCTTGATATGTATTAATTAGTGGAAGCTGTTGCTAGACATTTCATTAATGAGAGGAGGCTGCTGCTGGACATTTCATTAATGAGGGGAGTGCTGCTGGACATTATGAGAGGGGAGATTTGCTAAACATTTCATTGATGAGGAGAGGCTGCTGCTGGATATTTTTATTTATGAGTGGAGGCTGCTGCTGGACATTTCATTGATGAGGGGAGGCTGCTGCTATACATTTTTTATTAGTGAGTGAAGGCTGCTTGATATTGTAATAATGAGTGGAGACTGCTGCTAGACATTTCATTAATGAGGGGAGTGTGCTGGAGACCTCATTTGGTGAGACTGCTGCCTACAGATGCCTAAATTAATGTAATTTTATTGTTATCTATTTTTCTTTTTGATGAAAAGAAGAAAAATGAGAAGTAATGGGGTTCTTGGGACCCCTGTCCAAGTTATCAGTAGGTCTTCCAGTGGTAAAACCTCCATTAATAAATCATTTATCAATTTTCATGCACAAAAATAATAAGTTGTCTGAAATCTGGGCCTCAGATTGTAGCACTTTAACTACGAGACAACCAGAGTCAATAGAGTACCAAGACCCAAAGAGTAGGGAGAACCAAAGTGGAGATTTTAAAGAACCTTGTTTGTAGAAGCCATTGAGTAGTTCTCTCCGTCCTTGACATGTGTTTTTTTTATTTACATCACAAGTAAAATTTAATTGTTGAGTAATTCAAGACATATTGTGGAAATGCGGTTAACCTAAGGCTACTTTCACAAGCCCCTTGACTGCAGTGGTCATTGATGAGCATGGAAGAAGAAATGATGTGTAAGAAGGGGAAATGTGCGAAATAGTGGATGCTAATTCCACATGACCACCACATTATAAGAGAAAATCTGACTGTTTATAATGCAATATATCACCCCTTCCTTCCTCATAGCCGTAAACTCTGAGCCCCGCATACCACCACGATCAGTCACGGGCTGCGGTGCGAGAGAGTCGGGATGCCGATTTGCTCCCCTTCGTTACAACAGTGGTCTGGTTGTTCCTTTTGCCTCACATGTGCTTATCCATAGGGGTTGATGTTTACAAGATCCTGTTCGCACTTTAAGCTTCTTGACAGATTCTCTTCAACCTCAGCCTCGGGAAAGGATCAGTTTTATTGTTGAACTTTTACACCAAGACTCAACATCATTGACAATTTTGGTGTGTATCTTTTTTTCTTTTTTTTTTTTCTTTTTTTACCTCTCTATTAAAGTTCCATAAATTATAGCTAGTAAATATGGTCTGGTTGTAAATTACATTAGTATGAGGGAAATAATCCCGGGAAAATGTGCACATACAGGTTTAATTGCATTGTAATCTTGGGTGATGTACAAGTCATGTACTGGGATTCGTGGCTATTGTTCAATCCTCTGCGACACCATTGAAATTTGCATACCTGGGCTATATATATGGGAGCCCCCCCCCCCCCCCTACATTCCTGGAATTTGAGCATGGTTGCTTCCACTCTATTCAAATTCTATTAGACTGGGGGGACAGTCAAAAAATGGGGGTTCAGGACCCTTGTTCCAGTGGTCATGGAGGCCATCAATGAAGTAATTAGTGATCATGTTGGTCTCGTGGTCTTGTGTCATGAATGAGTCCAGCAAACAGAATAACCACAACCAGACTTAACTCCAGCTGTCCAACTGGCTAAATGGGGGGGATCTAACCCAGCAATGCCCCGCAGGGTAGGTGCTGCCTACAGCAGATAACCCACCCTGATAAGGGTGAACCCGCTGTCAGGAACCAACAAACAGCCCTGCAAGGTGACAGAGAAAACTTACTTCATCTGGCAGCTGTGGACAGGTAACATGAAGTCAGAAATAGACCAGTGTTCACACCAACTGGAAAAACATAAGCAACACCAAACAGGAGTCTGAGTCAAGGAAAGCGCACCACTCGGTTACACCACTGGGAAGCTCTGCTTTATTCTCTGGGTCATTTCTCTCACATAAGTTATATGCTTTTATATTTCAACACCTTTAAAAAATTTTTAATCTTTTTGAAAACAAAGCTTTCTGTATCACCACGGCATCCATATCTTTTTCTTATGTCTGTGTACAAATGTCTGAGAAGTCCGGTTTTTGGTGGGACGAGCTGACATTTTTATTGCTATCATTCCGGGGACTGTACGACCTTTTGATCGCGTCTCATCATGACAAAAAAGTGGTTCAGACAATGGACATTTTTTTCTGTTACTATTTTCATAGTTTGTGATATTTATTTAATAGATTAGGCATTTGGACATGGCAGACTCACGCTTATCATTTCAGGGGGGCAGTATAGTAACACAAGCGAAACATTTATGCGTATTCAAGCTGCTACAATGCCCCTCTGTTCTCACCACTATCATAGTTACCCCCTCATCTACCCTTCACTCAGTACCCTCTAATGTTTCCAATTCCTAACTCAGTTGCCCCCCTCATGTTCTCCCTCCCTCACATCAGTTACCCCCATGTACCTTCCTCATTTAGTTCCCCCTATGTTCTCCCTCCCTCCTCAACTCAGTTACATGTCCCTTCTCATTAGTTACCCCTCATGTTCTCCCTCCCTCCTCACTCAGTTACCCCCATGCCCCCTCTCATTTAGTTACCCCTATGTTCTCTCTTCACTCAGTTACCCCCATGTCCCCCTTCTCCTCATTTAGGTACCCCCTCATGTTCTCCCTTCCTCCACACTCAGTTACCCCCCCATGTCCCCTTCCTCATTTAGTTACCCCCTCATGTTCTCCCTCCCTCCTCACTCAGTTACCCCCCCAGTCCCCCTTCCTCATTTAGTTACCCCCTATGTTCTCCTTTCACTCAGTACCCCCCCATGTCCATTCCCTCATTTAGTTACCCCCTCAGTTCTCCTCCTCCTCACTCAGTTACCCCCATGTCCCCCTTCCTCATTAGTTACCCCTCAGGTTCTCCCCATCACTCAGTTACCCCCCCATGTCCCCTTCCTCATTAGTAACCCCTCATGTTCTCCCTTCCCATTCAGTTACCCTCCCTACTTTTACCATAGTTACCCCTCAAGTTCTCCATCCTTCCCTCAGTTAGCCCCTTTCATGTTTTTCCCTTACCTCACATGACATGATCAAAGGTCCTGTAGCCTCCAGGTAGTAATATTGTCCTGGAGGCTACAAAACCTGAATGACATCACTTCTGTTCCTTAAAGCAACAAAAACAACAGGGGGAGGGGGGAAGCAATGCCCCAAGATGCCACACCCTTGTCATCCAGCAGAGGCGCGCCGCCCGAAGCAACTTCCTCCAGTTGCCTCATGGGTGGTGCACCCATATATTTAATATTTTCACAGTGCAATAAAAGAAGCGCCCAATATATAATAGACATTTTCCAACCTTCTCGGGCTTAATAGAGGTTTGCTAGTATTAAGAGTTGAGAAAATCTAGATTTGGTATGAAAATGGAGGTTTTTGGTGCTAAATCGAATCCGAATTTCTGATTTGCTTGAAAAAATTGTTTTACTTCAATTATCTGGGAAATTGGTATAAAACCCCTCTAGTCCTCTTAGGTCTAGGAAGTGCGATGTGATTTACAGGGGGGTACAGGCAGTCCCCGGGTTACATACAAGATAGGGTCTGGAGGTTTGTTCTTAAGTTGAATTTGTATGTAAGTCGAAACTGTATATTTTATAATGGAAGTTCTAGACAATTTTTTTTCTTTTGCCCCAGTGACAATTTGGAGTTTCAAAATTTTTGGTGTAATTGGCCCAAGAATTATCAATAAAGCTTCATTACAGACACCTTACAGCTGATCATTGCAGTCTGGGACTATAGTAACATCCAGAGAGGTCACCAGAGGTCAAAGGTGGCAGAGGGGTCCGTCTGTAACTATGGGTTGTCTGTAAGTCGGGTGTCCTTAAGTAGGGGACCGTCTGTATTTAGATTTCTTATCTTAAATTATTTCTATACATTATAACAAATATGAGATAAGGTCCCTGTTTCTATTCAACCCAAGTTCCTAATATTTTTAGGCGGTCAGGATTACTCTCATGTCCCGTTCCATTCTTCTATATTTATGGTCAATATTTATCATGTTGTGTTTGGAAAAAAAATGTGCCATTCCATTTGGATCTTTCCATTACGGAATGAGGAGTTGTACATTCCTCAGCCTTTATTTAGATCTAACCATATAATTTAGTTACTACCAATGTCAAAATAGTCCCGAGTGGGTAAGAAACAGTGAGAGACTCTGCTAATCACCCTCCATATACCTAAATACTGTGTAATTGGAACCCTAACTATCTATAAGGGATGTCATATTTTCCTCCGGACGGGTTTATTTCCCTTATACATCTGCTGGCAGATTAACTGCACTTCCCATCGATTTTATCTAAATAACCAACGCATTTTGAATATATATTTTGTCCTCTTCTGCAGCGATTCTCAGCTGTAAATTCAAGGTAACACGATGTCACTTTGGGTCTCAAAAATGGAACATTCGTTCGACATGATTTTTTTTTTTTTTGGCGTTGATATATGATCTTCAATGCGAATTTGTGTCAAGTAAAGATTAATACAGTCACCATATGGGGAAGTGTATTTAAAGGGAATGATGGATTTGACACATCGGTAAATGTTTCTAGGGCTTTATTCTGTTTGTTAAATGGAGATCAATAAAAGTAAAACTGTTGCCATTCATCCCATCACAGGAGCGAGATTGTTCCATAGGGCATTGATGGCGAATACTAAAGTTTTATAAATGAGAATGGATTGTCAAAAAAATGATCTATTGTTTAAATCAACTTTTTTCATATACACAATTCACATTTATGATAATTCTAAATGTGTCATATTTCCACCACTCAATAAGTGCCATGGAATTCTGATGCTTCCTGTTCTGTGGAGATCACTTCCTGGCAGTTCACTTTATCATACTTATCATGAAAGATTAGACAGGGACCTTTGCTTATTATATGTAGACTACAGGCAGTCCACAGGTCCATAGGTTTGTTCTTAAGTTAAGTTCTTAAGTTGAATTGTATGTAAGTTGAAACTGTATATTTTATAATTGTAGTTGTAGACACTTTTTTCTTGCCCCATTTTCAATTGGAGTTCGAGATTCTTTTGCTGTAATGGGACCAAGGATTATCAATAAAGCTTCATTACAGACACCTTACAGCTGATCATTGCAGTCTGGGACTAGAGTAACATCCAGAGAGGTCACCAGCGGTCACAGGGGGCAGAGGGGTCGTCTGTAAGTCGGGTGTCCTTAAGTAGGGGACTGCCTGTATGTACATAAATCTTGAAGCAGTGTATTATTTCATTTTTGATCACCAGGTACTTCCTTCAATGGAAATTGTTGGAACGAATTCTGCAGCAGTTCTGGTAAGATGGCAAAACACAACAAAACTATGGAGTAAAATAGAAATCAGCTCAATTAAATAAAGATTAGAAAAAAGTAACATTAGGGGGGGTTTATAGCCTTATGCATTGAAGGCCCACTCTAAAATTGTTGGCTTCAATTTCTGAGGGGATAAGTCCAAAGTTTTTATCCTGGATGGAGGTTGGGATGCAAGATGTTGTAATAATAAATATACTCGATAAGTCGATGAGGGGCCTGGATGATGGGGGATCTAGGATTCTTGAGATGGGACATTGGGTCTTGAGATTAACCGCCATATTTAAAGTCTGGAAGACTTTATTTTACCACTATTGGCCAATAGGCATCAACTTTGTTGAATTTTTTTTTGCCCGTGATGACTGTAGACTTGATGGACCTTGCTCTTTATTTAACCTAATCTATTATGATCGTGTGAAATATAAGAGCTATAATCCCTTCTGGATATACAATAAGACTGCAAATATAAACTGAAGATCCACCGGTCCTGTTACAACATGATGGGAAGATACAATGATGTAAAGTCTACTAAGTCTACTAAGAGGACCATGATACTCCTGAGAACCATGACAATCCTATTGAGACATGTTTATATGAGAATCATTGTATCTCATGGCAGCCATTTATGTTCAGATACAGATGTGCAGCGAGAAACAAAGAAGTTACATGACAATTCTTTGGGAGACCATATAAGAGTTCCATCCTCTTCACGCCCGACCTTGAGGCCTCAGAAGTCGGCCATTCTCATTTTCATATTTCTCAATGAGAAAAGTGCAAGAAAGGAAAATCTCTATGAAGTCTGATCCATGAAGGCTCCACAATCCTCCTGCTGTGATGGATTAAAGCCCCGCAGCTAGAAATTATGAGGAACTTATTCTGACCATGTCATTGATTTTACGCACTCCTTACTCGATGATTAGAGAGAAAAAAATTGTGTAATCTCCAATGGCCAAAGTATTGATTGAGTCTCACAACCATTAAATATTATGTAAGTCTTAGAGGAATTCATTGTGATATCGGGGACTCATCATTAGTCTGTAGGTGATACATGTAGAACATTGGGGCTTATTTACTAAGGGTCCGCGGCCACATTTTCCTGACTTTTCGGGGATCGCTCCCGGGATTGTGTCGCACGCAATTGTTATGTGTCGCAATCACGGCAGCTTTCACACGACACAAATCGGGGGGCGGGCCATCGGACAATCAGAAGTATTCGGACTATGTGCGGGATTTAACATTTAAATTTGTGTCGCAAAAGACATGCATTTACATGCACCAGGACGATGGTGAACTCCGGCAGACCTCAGCGGGGATGTGACACATGCAGGAAATCGGGCGCACGATCTTCATGAATCGCGGCAGAGTTCATTCTTGTCGGACCATCCGGATCAGGAATAGTGCAGGGACCGGGTAAGTAAATGTGCCCCACTGAAGAGGTGTTTTATTCTTTAGCACTTAGTATCCGTTTAATCCTCAGATGAAGTTGTATGACATCCAAAGATTTTCCATTTCCCCTTGAAGACATAGTATGAAGATATAGTGGATGCCCCTCCATTCTGTTGGAAGTTGGCGGGTATAGCACAGATACCCAACATTTCCACGAATCCCTTAGTATTGAATGAAGCGTGAGAACAAATGTTCAACCTGTTGCTTCGTTAGTGAGAACAAGACCCCTGTTCTCGTGCTTGTTGAGGGTCTTGCAGTCGGTCCCAGATTGTTATGCTCTTTTATCCTATCCTGTTGTTTTTGCAGTAGAATATCCATAGCAAATATTCTCCTGAAAAATCTCTGCGTGTCCTCTTATGGACACAAAGGGGCTCATTTACTTACCCGGTCCTGTCGCCATCCAGCAGCGCATTCTCTGATGAGGATTCGGGTCTTCCAGCGATTTTTCTGAATCCGTCGGGTTTTCCAATGGCCACGACGCCCCCCCCCCCATTTCTGACGTGTGAAAGCCGGCGTGATTTCGGCGGAACAAAAATGTGGCTGTGGAGCCCTTAGTAAATGAGCCCCATAATGCCTTATGCCAGTTTTGCACATTTTTAGTTCCACTTTGTATAATTGTTTTTCGAATTTAAAACACTGAGGAGGAAATTTACCCTTACGCGGGCAGACGATTGACGTTCAACTTGACCATCCATCGCACTGGCCCTGCTTGGCATAGAATTGTGCTTTATACGGCACCCCTTCAGGTACAGGTTACAGCGAGCGTGCAGGCACGGAACAGGAACGCCCTGCGGTAGCCAACTCACCCACCGGGTGCCCCCTTCATATTACTCCATGCCCACTCGGGAAATATTAGCAATTCTTGGTGTTGCCCCAGGAACGTCAATTATTTCAGGGTTTGGACATCAGAAAACTGGTGAACATGTCCCAGTAATAATAGATGAAAGTCCAAAGTATTTACATGCACACGTCTGGGTTATTTTGTGAGGGTCTGTGGCATTTTATAAATTATCATCTCAAACATATGCAGAGTCAAGTGAAGGTCAGTCGTAAGCGCGTTACACACGGTGAGCATTACCAGCCAAGAGCACGCAATGCGCATTGTCATATGGATTTTCCTTGCATACGAACTGTATTCCTGCAAAATCTCCATGTAACCTGCATCTTCAAAAAGTTTGCTGTGAATTTGATGTGGATTTCAGGATTCACAGGAAAAATGTCGATTGCTTTGCTTGTAAAGCTGTAGATTTTGTTTTTGCATCATATCATAATTTTCTCATTAAATAAAAATTTAGACTTTGGCAAAATCCCATTTACAGGCCGTCCCCTGGTGATGTACAAAATATCTTCTCTAGGTTTGTTCGGTGAATTTGTATGTAAGTGGGAAATGGCCATATTTAGCATTTTAGCACCAAACTAACTTTTTTTTTTCCCAATGACAATTTGATTGTTAGAATATTTTGCTGCCATGGGAACATGAATGATCAATAAAGCTCCATTAAAGACACCTTACAGCTGAAAACTGAGGCCTTAGGCTGAAGTTAAGCATCAAGAGAGGTCACTAGAGGTAACAGGGGGCAGAAAGGTCTGTAACTAGGGGTCGCCTGTAAGTCAGGGACAGCCTGTACTTGAACGGTAATGTAGAAAAAAATCTGCACTTGGTGGATTTTATTTATATGGATAGGTATTTACTAAGGGTCCCGCAGGCTGCATTTCCGTCGGGTTTTCCACCATTTTTAGGGAATCGCGCCGCTGGGACAGGGATTTAGAAGGGGATTGTGTCGCACCCAAATGGATTTTTGCGCATCGGCGCCGGCTTTCATGCGACAAAAATCGGGGAGACGGGACGGCGGACGATCCAACGGATTCGGACAGAGCTTGGAATTTAACTTAAAAATTGTGTCGCAACCAATGCACTTACATGCACCGGGAGGAAGATGGTGGACTCTGTCGGACCTGATCAGGGAAGCGACACATGCAGGATATCGGGCGCACAATTTTTTTGTATTGCGGCACCGGGCATTGTCGTCGGACATTGCACTTTCGAGATCTCCTCCAGACCCGGTAAGTAAATGTGCCCCAATATGCATCATGTGCACTCGGTCTAAAGGGCAGATAATAATATTTTTTAAACAAAATAGGCCTCAAATCTCTAGATAGACTAAAAATGAAAAAACATAATTCTAGCTTTTATGTGAGAAGGTAAAAAAAAATTAAAATTCTGGTCTTGGAAGCAAAAAGTGTCTCAGCCCTTAAAAAGGGTTAATGCCTTAAATTGCTGAAAACATTTGCAATATGTTTGCTCCGCTCGCTGCGGATTGTGTGATATCACTTTACATTGGGGTTTATTTGGGAAATGTTACCCTGTAACGCAGCCTATGGATTTCATTATATGAATTAAGTTTTTCGAAACTTTGCAGATGTTTGCTGTCAGAGTCGTAACCTACTGTCTATTTTCAGCTGTGCACTTAATATACATTTCACCTGGTGACTCAATAATGTTTTAATATAAAAGTACATGATTATGGAACATATGTTCGCCGTAAATACGCAGTTTAATAGCAGCAGACGAGGTAACAATTAACAGTTTTGTTTTTCTGGATGTGTACGATCCAAGTTTAAGGTTTTTCCTGGACGCCGTCCAAAACTTCTCTGTTCCTACTTTTTTTGACCTCTTTTTGGAATCAGTAAAAGTATTAGCTTCCATCGCGGTGTCAAGAACAGAATAAAAAATTGCATCACGTCATTTTTCACCGTGGCCAGATGAGGTCCGAGTGAGGAAACAAGACGTAATTAAGGAACACATGTGAATGAATTGTCTGTTCGCGCTGGAATGCGACGCCTGACTCATTGGCAACTTTTTTGAACTTCTACAAAACCTTGTAACTGGGAGACAGATCGTTTTACCTTGACATACGCAGGTCTCCAGGGGGGGGGGGGAGAAAAACTTTCTCTTAAAGGAGAGGGGAATTTGTATTTTCAACAATTAATTTTACATTTTCATTTCTCATGCTTATATTTTTACGGTAAAGGCTGCAAAAGAAGACAATTCTATTCCGTATATTTTAAAAAATAATTACAACCTTGTTTAAGTTCTAAACTATGGGGAAACATTTGTGGAAAGTTGAAAATATTGTCAACAAAATCAAAATATGTTTAAAAAAAAAACACACAAGGGGCGTGTCTAAGAGAAAAAAGGACCTCGGGGCAGCCAGGGTAGGGGTAGATAAAAAAAAAATGTACTTACCTTTCTTTGCCTCTTTTCCACGGTCTAGGTGTCTACAGTGTTGGCTTGGTCATAAGTCTCTGTGGTCTCTTATCGATTAAAGTTAAGCTCATGGCTTTCCAAACCAAATCAGCGTAGGAAGAGAAGGAAGGAAGAGAAGACAAAAGCGCAGAGATTCAACTGCAAGGTAAGTACACGCTATGTGCAATCTATAGGTGAAGCACTCATCTGGAGTAGATCTTTTAGCTATAGTGTCTGGCTGGAATGCAGAAGCAATGCGGTCCGGAACTGGAGCATCTTCCATGCAGAGCAACCCGTTAATAAAAAATGTAATAGGTGCAAGAGGGATCTACATATAGGCAGCACTAAATAAAAGTTTTATGTGAAATCGGACGATGCGCTGTCTATATCTGGATCCCTTTTGCACCTATTCAATGTCTATTCGATTAAAGGAGATGGAATGGGAATCTTCATCATTAGGGATGAGCAGACACCTGAACCCCAACCTAAACACTCACCCCCACCGGTGAGACCTGTAATTGGTTCCAGCACCAATCACAGGTGTCAATCTTGAAATGCCGGCCAAGACCGGTGCCAGCACCAATCACTGGTTTTACCGGTAGTGGTGAGCCACTGTGGCTCACCACAGTAGAACACTAAACTAAACTTCTGGCTTGCGGGTTTGGTCCACTCATCCCCATTCATCATCCCTGATCCAGATGCTGTGACCACTGACACTTCTGACTCAGTGTGAACCAGATGTGTGAACCCGCATTATAGCGCCCCACGCCCCCCCATTAAAAAAAATTAAAAAGACAGAACATGTCGAAACCCCAAAGGACCAAAGGATAAGAGAGTTTTGAAGAAAAAAATGCATCATTTTAGCATCTGGCAGTTATTAGGCTCCACAAAATAATTTTTTCAAGGATTTTGGATTATCCCCCATTTCAGTCTTAAATGTTTAGTTAAATCAATATTTTGAAATCTGGATATTTAATGCAACACAATCATTTGGCTAGAACGTTTTTTCTTGTTTTTTTTAAACATTTTCCTGAATAAACTTAAGGACCACAAAATGTCAAAGTTTGTATAATTTTGTTGTCCTTCTTTAATTTTTTAAACCAATTTTTCCTAAAATACGAATTACTTTTTATTGGCTGTATTGCTATGAGTTGGGTTATTTTTGTAATAAAAAAATGTAAAAGTTGTAGATTTTTTTCTCATTAAGTTCAAAGAATGCTATACTGTATGAAGTTCAATTAAATGTTATAGTAGAGAGGGACTGTACCCTAAAAGCACGACTTTGGGGATGAAGGGGTTATGTAGTGCCATCTGGTAACACTTAAGAGTTTTAAACCATAAAAAAGTAAGAATGGTGGAGAAAATGTTTTGAGGATTCTTCATTTTGGAATATTTTGAGGTCCTGTCTCTCTCGTTGGCCCCTTCTGCGGTATTTTTTTGTGCACTTCTTTGTTACAAGAGAATGAACTTCCACAGCTCCTTCTACGATGAATAAAACAGAAGATGTGACGGTGAACACTTGTATAAACAAGCTTCCAGTTTTATTTCCCTGGTTCCTCTGTGCAGAACAAACAAAATTTGCCCATAATTATAAGGATAAACTGCACATTATTTACCATGATTAATCACCTGGACATTAGAAGATTTCACAGTATCCAGCATAATACAATAAGGAACAGCAGCCAAACTAAACTTAAGGTTTTTTAGGTCCCTGCGGAGGTGAGTCTAAGAGCAGAAACGAAATGCAAATAGCTTCGAGTCTGCGTTGCAAAACATCTCTAGACATAAAAATTAATGGAAGTTCCTTTGTCACGGGGAGCAACAATTTTAAGGCTTGTTTTAATATATGCAACTTTTTTTTTTCACAGAAATATTTCTGAAAAAAATTCTTCATACTCTCCAATTTAATGGTTTATGTATCTAAAAAAAGAAAACAAAAATTTATGAATTATTGAGAAGATTCGATCCTCACGTAGATGAAAAAACTGAAAATAGATCAAAACTCTTGTGTTACAGTAACTGCTACTGTAGTGCTAGTGTCAGTCTTAGGCTATATTCACACTGCCGTTGCCCGCCCGTACCGTACCATACCGGGCAACGGCAGTGCACGGGGAGAGGAGGAGAAGGTGAGCACAGCTCACCCCCGCCCCTCTCCATAGGAAGTAATGGCGCACGGCGCCGTATTACGGGAAAAGATAGGACAGGTCCTATCTTTTTCCGGGTACGGAGCAGTACGGTGCCGCACGTGTGCTGCACCGTACCGCTCCCGTAGGGTGCCGTGCGCCCATTGCTGTCTATGGAGGACGCATATCGGCCGTATATACATCGGCCGTATATACGTCCTCCATATGTTAGTGTGAATGCAGCCTTAGCAGATTTGGGGGCCCTGGGTTTCAGGTCGGATCCAGCAGTTCAGATCAGTCATGCATATTTTGATGGGGGCTCAAACAGAAATTAAATAGTATCGAGCTCTAGTTGCGCCCCATCCTCAGGGTGTGACCCTCATTTTGCCCTATACTTTGAAATGAGCATGACTGAAATATAAAAAAATACTAAAAGCCTGCCTGTCATTAAATCTCTAGAATCGGAATGGAGACGCCCTGATTCTCCTCCAACTTCAATATACTAGAACCTATTTTCTCAGTAGAGAAAATAGGCCAAGAAAGGTTTTAGGCAAGGAAAACACTTGGAGTGGGCAGTAAAATACTAAGTCAGTCACCACATTTATTCCATCACCTTTGTAACCACTGGTAACTGATGACAAATCCAGGAGGAGCAAACCAGGAACACAAGCAAATAAGCATGAAGAACTGATACATGAAAACTTAACTTAACAATGAGGCTATTGTTGTAATGAAAGTTTTTAGGGACAAGTCTTGGACATTGCTCAACTAACCTTCTGTGGCCCCTGGCCATATAAAGTCCTGGTCCCTCTATTCAGAGTTCTGGAACTGTTATGTTGAGGTCCTTCTTTTCCTGGTCTTTTTGAAGTTAAGCTTGATTACTCTAGAAAGTAGTAGACAAACACCAAACATATACTGAGCCACGTGAAGTGGTCACTGCCGTGTATGGTTCCAACTCTCCAAGAGACAATCAGTATACTTTTTATTTTTGCACGTGTTTATTATCCACCATATTTTGGGACTGTAAGGCGCACAAAAAATCCTTTGATTTTCTCAGAAATCAAAGGTGCGCCTTATTGTCCAGTGCGCCTTATATATGAACCATACATACAGACAACAGCTGCCTTGAACTGTGCACAGGTCTGCCCCCTGCTGGTCACTCATCCTTATAATCAGGTGCGCCTTATAGTCCAGTGCGCCTTATATATGAACCATACATACAGACAACAGCTGCCTTGAGCTGTGCACAGGTCTGCCACCTGCTGGTCACTCATCCTTATAATCAGGTGCGCCTTATAATCTGGTGCGCCTTATATATGAACCCTACTTACAGACAACAGCTGGCTTGTACTGTGCACAGGTCTGCCACCTGCTGGTCATTCATCCTTATAATCAGGTGCGCCTTATAATCCAGTGCGCCTTATATATGAACCATACATACAGACAACAGCTGCCTTGAGCTGTGCACAGGACTGCCACCTGCTGGTCATTCATCCTTATAATCAGGTGCGCCTTATAATCTGGTGCGCCTTATATATGAACCCAGACGTTTTAGCAGCCATTTCTTGATGGTGCGCCTTCTAATCCGGTGCGCCTTATAGTCCGAAAAGTACAGTATTTACTTCATATTGTATTTTATGCTAAATTTCAACCATTAGTCATCCCACATTTTGCTGTGTCATATATGACTCATATAAACCTCCTAATACAAGGAACAAATGATGATAACAAGGACAACCAAAAAGAATATTTTAGTAACTCAATTTTTGCAGTATTTGTTTCTTCAATCTCTGCCTAAACACCGGAAATAAACTATAGAAGAAATGATGTGCTTAGAAAGTACTGACACATGTATTATAGTACGTGAAACATGGAGTGTGCTTTAAATGGAGTTTCTCTACAGTAAAATCTACAGGGAAATCATATTCTGAGTTACATGTACATAACTGAACATACTTCAAGAGTCAACCAATGTCATCACTCATCATGAGGCACCCGATCCCTCACGCCTTTACAAAATAAACCAATGGGAACTATCATACAAAGTTTAAGTCCAACCCACCGGGTAGCCTCCCCTATTGTGTGCAGACAATGGGAACCCTTTCCTTGTTTCGTTTAGCACTTTCCAGATGTTTACAATGATAACTCACAATCCGCTTCCAGAGGGATCCATTGTAAATCCGAGTTTGATTTGTAAAAGTTACGTCTAGCTGCCATCATGAATAAATTATTCGATGGTGTCTAGGTTTTTGCGCTTGCACTTTCCACTGAAAATAAATCCATCAGGAGAGTTGGACTCGTGTCAGCAGCAGAGTGAAGGATTCGGAGGAGGAATGTCACGCCTGCTGACTGAAGATACTACTGCAACAACCGAGAAGCCGCCTCTTGCCGAGTGACCCAAACTCATCTGTAAGCTATAATTCTTTACGCTTGTCACAGGAAGCCGATGAAACCTCCTAATCATGTTACGGGGCCAAACATACCATACAAATATCTGCAGACATAGAAAATACATTTCACGTGTTACAACTTTCCCAATAAATTATGCAAAGCCCATTAATGCTGTCTTACAAATTGTGAGGAGGGCTCCAGTCCAGGTCCCTCAAGGGGGAAGGAGATGTTGGGAAGCTGTTTAGGATAGGAAAAACACAGTTATCAATGTGGTATAAATTGTCTTTCTCTCCACGTCTTCTCCTTTAGCTTGTAAAGAGTTTGTTTTATTGTCAATATGTTACGAGCACGATGAGTTGTCATCGAGTACGAAGCTTCTCTATATATACGGTGTGTTATGGTTCTTACTGGAAGAGGGGATCTTCTAAGTCCCAAGGAATTCTCACTAGCTAGAATGGGTACAAAGCTTAAAGGAAACCTACCACTGCTCTCGTGATGAAATCATGCGGGCAGACCACCCTGTAGGCTACTTAATGCTGATGCCGGCACATAGTTTAGTTAGGCTCGGCGAACTTTAGTTTAGCTAAAAAAGCGATTTTCTTGCATATGCAAATGAGCCCTCCGGTGCTACCCTACGTCATCTTCAGGCTGGCGATGGCTTCCGATGTTTAATTATTCCCTCCTCCTTCATATTACCTGTCCTCCTTCAGGTGCCAAGAGCCATGACATCACCAAGCTCTCGGCACTTATCGCGCATGCGCAAACACGAAGTCTCGCACAGCCGGCCGGCGATAAGTGCCGAGAGCTTGGTGACGTCACAGCTCTCGCCATCTGAAGGAGGATGGTTAATATGAAGGAGGCGGGAATAATTAAACATCGGAAGCCATCGCCAGCCCGAAGATGACGTAGGGTAGCACCGGAGGGCTCATTTACATATGTAAGAAAATCTTTTTTTAGCTAAACTAAAGTTCGCCGAGCCTAACTAAACTATGTGCCGGCATCAGCATTAAGTAGCCTACAGGGTAGTCTGCTCGCATGGTTTCATCACGAGAGCAGTGGTTGTTTCCTTTAAGGAATCTCCAAATTATTTTACTCTAAACTCCTGTAAGGATATTTGGACTTTCCTGGTCGTGTTCCCCAGAAAAGCCACCGATCGGAACAAGAATCGTAAAGGAGCCATCAAATTAATTCTGATCACAATAAGGAGACTTGGAGGATGAGACTCTACTTCAGTCAGATGATCAGGTCTGGCCAGTAGTTAACACTTTAAGTGGAATCCCAGGTATCTGGTGACAAATCCAAAGTATGAGATGAGAATCTAATCCAGGAACAAGGAAAAGGTCAAGAATAGCATGAGGATCAAAGTCAAGACTAGTGATGAATAAATGTATCAGAGTTTGACACTGATGACTTGCTGTAGTGTGGTGGGAAGCTGTACAACTACCCCTTTAAGGTGAATAGCCATGACCAGTGATATTAGGTCCTAGTACCTCTATTCAGGGAACTCTTCCATGGAAGTCCAACTTTTCTAGGTTTCTGGGAGATTAAACTCGATGACCAGAAAGCAGTACACTAACCACCACAAATTCCCCATCCATGTAGTACCATGTTCCGGGTACCCAGGGGTCCTTTACACTCTTAGCTCAATGCTGCAGTCAAGCTCTCCTGAGCCCCTTTCCTCTAGAGTCATTCATCTCCCTTGAGGTCTTGTGAGGTCAACCATAACAGTTAAAACGTTTTCAGGTGGGGAGATCTTAAAGAGGTTTTCCCACCAAACAAGTTAGGCCTAATTCACAGGGTAGGACCTAACTTGCGGATCGGTGTGGCTCTCTGTGAGCGGAGCAGCCATCCGTGCATGTCCGTTCTGCTCTATTCATCTCTATGGTTCTGGCGGCTATCTGCTCCACTCATCTTGGGTAGCAACAAGGAGTCCGGCGGAGGTACCTCGGACCCCCATTCTTGTGATCTGTGGGGGTCCCCATCACTGAGACCCCCTACTGATCAGCAAGTGAGGCTCTCTCCTTGTTTGGTGGTAAAACCCCTTTAAAAATAGTGGCCATGTTTGTAATTTAAAATTCTTATCACAGCTCTGTCCTCCTGCACGTCTTATCTTCTACATTCCCCACAATATTTCAGAGGAAACGCTGTAATAGCCTGAGCTCCAGTTATGACATTGATTATGGAGCATAGAAGAGATAGTCAAGCTTCCTTCTGGTCTTTGTTAAATCACGTCCTATATTAGAATGTTCCTGTCATCATGTCCTTCTCCAGCTCTCTCCTTGGATATATGAAATGAAGTATTTCCTGACTGCCTTGTACATGACATGTATGGGCCGTTAGATGGGACTTTCATTGAACTATTTTCTGTGTATTTATGACTTGTTGGAGTCTGTTATCCGGCACGCTGTTCTAATAGAGATAGTGAAAGTGATGCCGGAGAAGTTCTCTACAGGAAATAAGCTTACACCATACGGTGCTGGGCCTCAGCTGTATACAGAAAAGAATTTTACATCTTATTGGGGAATATGTAATAGAAATAAATAATTTATCCGTTATTTTGTAGTTTGGGATAAATACAAGATTAAATGCAGTTTGAGCATAAATGCGACACATGGACCCAATTAATAACACAATCCTAGACTTCAGAGGGAAACTTTCAGCTTCCCAGGCATAAATACATCGAAACGTTAAAGTGTCCTGTGTAGGAGGCGTGTCTTATTTATTCATATGCAAATTACAGTGCACCGTAGTCATGGCCAGAGGTTTCAGTGTGCCCTCCCATGCCTAGTTTCTCCCCCAATCAGCTCACTCTTGGGCCTTATGCCAACCACTCTAAATGGGTACCTTGAATTAGCCACACAAACAGAAGCTTCCGGCACACAATGGATCACATTTATCAAAAACACTTTGTGCAGTTTGCCTTTGTAGTGTGCTGGGGGTGATTTCTGGGGCATGTTCTTCATGGATCTAGTGTCCCCTGCACTGCCCCAAGAAGGCGTGAAACACAATTCTTCTGGACTTTGCATGATAAATGTGTTGCATGGTCTGACGGAGCACCGGAACGCCCATTTCAGTGCAAAATTTTGTGTCGGGTATATGGCACACTTTATCAATACCTGTGCAAGTAGTTTGTACAGAAAAGGTTGTGCAAAGTCAGACAAAAAATGGTGCAGGGGCTTTAATAAATGTGGGCCAACGATTTCTGTTGTGCACGTTCATGGTGCCGGTGCCATTCACCCTAGTGATGTCCTACAGAACCAATTTCTTGTGGTCTGAAAATTGCATGGGTTTGCATGATGCCTTAACCTTAAATGGCCCTACTCTGCTTCCCCCCTACTGGGAAAAAGGGGGTGGTGCATGCGCCCTCTCAGTCACACCCCGGGCGCACTGAAATGCTTATTTGCATTGAGCTGATTTCTCTGCATTGCAGCCACATTGCATACGAGGTAGTCTTCGACACACCTCCTGCCTTATCATTGGCCCGGGCGGCTGCTATCTCTCCTCTCATTGGTTAATGTGTATAAACACGAGCTTATCATAGTTTTACAATGAATTAAGTGCATGGATTACTAATATGTATTACAGCAAGAAGAGAATGATCGTAAAATACCAATCAGTGATCTGTAGGGTTGATTTATTAAGGTTGTAATAACTTTGTTTATTCTACAGAAAGTCTGTTCTAAAACTAGAACCAACATTTTCTGTAATCATGGGATGATCTAACTAGATACAAGTAACAACATATAATGCAAATAATTTGCAGACCCAGGTTTCATGGGCCCATCTGAAATAATTATTGCAGGTAACCCCTAGAGAATAGACCACAGTCAGCTACAAATTGGGTTTTCATCTGTTGGACCTATGGGGGTACATTTACTTACCCGTCCCTTTGCGATCCCCGAGATGCGTTGTCCGACGAGGATTCAGAGCTGCCACAATTCACTAAGATCGTGCGTCCAATTTCCTGCATTTGTCGCTTCCCCGCTCAGGTCCCCGGAGTTCACCTTCTTCTTCCCGGTGTATGTGAGTGCGTGTCTTACGGCACAATTTGAATTTTAAATTCCGCGGTTTGTCTGAATTAGTCAGGTTGTCCTTTGGACACGCCCCCCGATTTGTGTCACAAGAAAGCCGGCGCCAATGTGCCAAAATCCGATCCCGTGCGCCAAAAACCCCTGTGCAATTCAGGGCAAATCGGAAATATTCGGGAAACCCGATGGAAATGCGTCCGAGGGACCCTTAGTAAATGGACCCCATGGGGTTCTATTTTAGGTTAGAACCTGGGATCATCTGAGGATCTTCTGGTTTTTTGGTGGGGCAGTTCAGGTGGACCTGTGGCATAACATTTCAATGACCTTGACACACATTGATTTTAGTCTCCAGTTAATCTGGTGCTGAGGAACAATTTTATTGTTCACCCCTTAGAAACTGCATGTTCTCTATCCAAACACATAAACTATGGGGCAGATTTACTTACCCGGTCCATTCGCGATCCAGCGGCGCGTTCTCTGCGGTGGATTCGGGTCTTCCGGCGATTCACTAAGGTAGTTCCTCCGACGTCCACCAGGTGGCGCTGCTGCGCTGAAGTTCCCCGAGGCCCGCCGGAATGCCCTGAAGTTCACGATCCTATACTTGGTGAAGGTAAGCGCGAGTCCCGCGACACTTTTTTTTAAAATGCATCGTTTTTTCCGAATCCGTCAAGTTTTCATTCGGCCACGCCCCCCGATTTCCATCGCGTGCATGCTGGGGGCCGATGCGCCACAATCCGATCACTGCGCCAAAATCCCGGGGCAATACAGGGAAAATCGGCGCAAATCGGAAATATTCGGGTAACACATCGGGAAAACACGAATCCTTTTCAGAAGACATGTTTGACACTAGGTCAAGCTGTGGGGAAGGAGAACATCTAGTCCTCGGCCTTTGGAGCCCTCTTCAACTTCCAGGGTTATGAAACATTAAACTAAACAGGGGAAATCGTAAAAAGAATCCTAAAAAGAAAAAATAAAGATTGTCTTAAAAAATTCGGAGAGATTTATAGTTGCAACTTATCAGCAGCCTCCAAGAACATTCCGACCGAGATATCTCAAACTTCATCGCCTTGTATTGAATAAATTGGGTTTTGTGTAATAAGTCACCAGTAAAATATTTGTTACATTGTTGTCGGAATCTTAATGTTCTTGAAATATAATTACATGGAAAAAAAAAACAACTTTTGGTAATTAAATCAATGTGCGAAACATCTGTCCTGGAGATGAAGTCTCAAAACGTAGCGATGCAGTGTGAACGGCGCCTCACACCTCAGTAAGTACAATATTAATACTATATTGAGATAGACGGTAATAATTACTTACTCAACTGCTTTGCCTCAAAAAATATTCCGTGAAATACGTCTGTTGGCCTAATGATACAAGAACATATTTATTATAACGAGACGTGTTTATCCTTGTACCTTCTCTGAAGCAAAAAATTACAATAATTTACTCGTTCCTAATGACATTGTTTGTTTCCTCCGAAATAATCCACTTTTGTCGAGATGTTTATCATTATGTAAATAGGCAGAGGAAGAAAATGAACTGGGATATTACACTTAATTGTATGTGCTATAATAGTGTTATAAATAGATGGCACTCAGGATTGGTGGTTAGGAAGGAGAACAAAACTCTTTATCCACATTCTGTAGGCGAATGGCGTCAAAAATTCCATTTATACCCCTCTAGGAATTCTGGGAAAAGAATATGAAGTTTTCCAGGATGGAAGGAAAACTATGCTGCCAGTTCTACCTTAAAGAAAGCAACTACCATTAGATCAATTCCCCAACTTTTAGAAGTCTTATGGCATGACATAATAGTCAGAACAGTAATCTATAGGGAACTATAGATTCTATAGGGAATCTTTAAAGGGAACCTCTCATCAGAAATTGACCTAATAAACCACTACCAGTATGTTGTCAGGCAGAAAAACATCTTCTAGATCAGTGGTGGCGAACCTATGGCACGGGTGCCAGAGCCGGCACTCAGAGCCATTTTTGTGGGCACTCAGGTCATCGCCCCAGGACAGAGTTCACCAAACAGGACCAAATCCACCAAGTCTTCCTTCAGTCCAAGGCAATTTAAGAGAAGCTGCTGTCCATACTATTTAAAGCAACACTTCATTGGCTGTTTGGATCTGCAGTTTAAATTAGTAGGTGTGAACTGATCTGCATTATCTTAGGAGGTCCTCCTGCTGGACCCACTATTCTTCCTGTACAGAGAGATCCTGGAGAGAAGCTACAATGAGAGTCTGAATTTACCCTCCTTCTTTCAACTGTATTGATGGCTTCAGGGGGCTCGATACGATTGAAATATGTTGTAGAACAGGTAGTAATAAGTTACTGTTAAAAATGCCATGTTGGCACTATGGTAAATAAGTGGATTTTGGTTGTAGTTTGGGCACTTGGTCTCTAAAAGGTTCGCCATCACTGTTCTAGATGATGTTTCTTTCATGGCCCAGTGTGGTGACATCATCCAGAAAATCCACTTTGAAATTAGATTTTAATTGGATGTATAAAGTCAGGGAGGCGGAGAGTTTAACTCTGAAGTCAAGCTCTCCCTGCCTCTGAACACCTCGTACCATGTGATTGACATCATGCCTCGGAGATTTGAGGAGATTTGATCAGTGATGTTCCTGGATGCAGGACTATAATTACAGTAATGGGGGTGTTTAAGGCAGGGAAAGCTTGACTTCAGTGTTAAACTCTCCACCTCCATGACTTCATAAAACCAATTTACAGCTCACTCAAAGTTTCTCAGCTGCTTGACAGCATACTGGTAGTGGTTTATTAATCCAATTTCTGATGACAGGTTTCCTATGATAGTAAAACTGGAGGCATAGTTTCCCTCTTTCCATTCTGGAAAACATATTCCTCACTTTGAATTGTAGTCAGGGTTCAATCTCTTTTGTTTCTCCTACACCATGACAGCTCTCTCTGTTGTCTCACCTCAGGAGAAGCAGGTGTACAGCTCTTCATGCTACACTAGTGATGAGTAGATGCACCAAATGAATGCTGATGTCAATCATTGGTCATGGTGGTAATGTGTTGACACCATTTAGGTCACTTCAGCTGCAATTGATTGACAGTAATGGTCACATGTCATGTAGGATGGCCAGCAATGCCTCTTGGGGTTGGACTACATCCTTAAAATCTAAATAAGGTTATTTTTTAAGACCCAGCACAATCAGAACCATTTATATTGACCAAGGACTTTAAACACAAAGAAGGGACTATTCTGTGGTCTCAGTAGAGTAGAGCGGGAGACACATGGATATCCTAGGGGTCAGATCCATCCTTGCGATCTCTTAGCTTTAAGGGGTTTTTCTCGTCTGGGCATTAACATTCAGTTTGATTTATCTGCCATATATAAAAATTTCTTCAATTAGAGGTTATTAAAATTTTTACCTGTGTGAAGATAATTTCTCATAAATGTAGTGATATGGTGCCCTGAGAAACAATACTGACTCCTTGGATACGACCACCTCTGCTAGAGGGATTGCACAAAGAAACTAAAGATTTTTGTATATGAAATGTCCGGGAGTTACTGCAGGTCCCGCAGCCGTCCAGTGGTGATGATTGCTGCACCCAGGAGGTCAGGCAGGACTCTATAGAGCATGTCTGGCCACCGCTGCCAAAATGTAAGGTGGTAGCATCCGAGGAAGCCATCTCGTTTCTAAGGGACAACTTGGCTACATTTTTTTTAATAACATCCAATTGAAGAAATGTTTACATATGGCAAATGTAGATGCCCAGATGGGAATACCCCTTTAACATATACTGAGACATGTTTTAAGATATAAACATCTGCATTGGCCTAGCAACTACTGTATCAGCCAGAGCTGCTGCTACCGGGCCCAAGGAGTCAAGGGGGGCCAAAAGATGCTACTGGTCCATGCCCACTGGTAATTAGTGAAGGATATGCAGTATTATAGTATGTACTACTTCTCTCCAGGATCCTCTTTGGCAGCCGAAACATCTGATTCACATTTCATTTTCTCCTCTATTGTAAGGATATGTTGGCTATGTAGGGCTACAATGTATATCTCTTTATGCTCTCTGGTTCAGCCCTACCTCCTGAAAGTGGGAGGAGCAAACATCGGCAGCAGGAAGTGATTTGTTGCTGCTGATATTCTGGGTGTCTCCAGAGTGACGTAACTGTCCATATTTGGACAGTTACATCATAGTATACGCTCAGCGGAGGCCAGTGGTGGATACCATACTGTGGCAACCATCCCCCATAGCTTCTAGTAGTGTCAGCTGGGTGTTCTGATAGAAGTAGGATGAAAAATACCTGCTGATTTTTCATCTATTATTTCCTGCTATGTAGACTATGTATATTGAGCAGATAAAGGCAAAAAGACGGCTGCCGGTAAAAGTCTATGGGCGTATTTAGTGCCTACGTCGGGAGCTCCTGACATACACACTAATTGGGGCTTATTTACTAAGGGTACCGCGGCCGTATTTCCATTGGGGTTCATGCCGCTGGGACAGGTATTTAGTAAGCGATTGTGTCGCATGCAATCGGATTTAGTCACAATAACACCAGCTTTCATGCAACACAAATCGGGGGGCGGGCCATCAGACGATCCGATGGATTTGGACAAACCGCGGGATTTAACTTAAAAATGGTGTAGCAAGCCGTGCACTTACATGCACTGGGAGGAAGATGGTGAACTCTGTCAGACCTGAGCGTGGAAGCAGCACATGCAGGATATCGGGTGCACGATCTTCTTGAATCATGTCACAGTGCATTGTTGTTGGGCAATGCACTTTTGGGAACTCCTCCAGACCAGGTAAGTAAATGTGCCCCAGTGTGTCTAAAAGAAGGCATATTAAATGTCCCCCAATATATTGATTAATTTATATATTATCTTTTTAGAACAGAGAGAAATGATTGCCTAACGTTCGATGACCACATTTCTACTGCGATAAAACAAACATTGGGGCCCCTGTGGATAATATTATTTTGTTACAAGAATTATATTTTTACCTAAACTGAACAATGGATGTGTGTGAAGGTAAATACTTCCATTGTGTCAGCCTAATATCCCATGCTGGAAAATATTTAGTAAGTTCTATAAATGCCGTCACCTCCCCTCCCCCGTTCCATTATAAATTATCCCAATGCCACACACTAAAAACCTCGGCATTTTCCCTTCGGCCATCAAAGAAATATTTCTCCTTGTAGTAACTTCTGGCTATCCGGCTATTTCATTGTGTTTTACAGTTCTGCTGCTGTAATATCCATATATGCCATATACATTTGCCGCTTTGTTGGGTAAATCTTGTATAAAGTGATCGGTAACATAGTGTTCCACTTTACAGCGTGTGAGAAGAAGTTGTGCAGTTGCGGATTTTGACTTGTTTAGAGTATTTGGGGGATGCCATGTGCCGACTCGCAGCTGTTTCTTATTCTTTGAAAAGGGAAAAACCAGTATTGTGCTTTACGTAATTATCACCACATTATTAATGACAGGTTCAAGAGCGAGAGCGGCCGTATGGGGCTTAGTAACGTTGGCGTCGGGCTCGGCAGAGAACGAGTGCTGTTTGCTTGTCCCAATGTCTATCCCTTCTGCTACATACAAAGAGCAGAATATTTTCTCCTTAGAAAAATCAAGAAATATTCCTAAATGGGCAAGTGACTGGTTAACCCTTCAATGACCTCATCAGTTTATGTTTTGCTTTTTTGGTTTTTCACTTCCCAAATTCCCAAAATGATTTGGACATTCAGATGTCTTTTCCATTACAATGTTTTCCATGTGGGATAATTTTTATTGAGTCTTAATAGATCGGGCGTTGTGGGTTTTATATTTTTCTGCAATGACTTTAGGTGCCCTGGGGCAGAAGTGGTGAACTTATGGCACGAGGTTGCATTCAGAGTCACCTCTTTGGGCACTCAGGCCATCACCCCAGAACAGAGTTTGCCGGCCAGGTTGAGTGACTGAAGATATCCTTCTATAGTCCTTGGTAGCCCAGGATGTACTGACTTCAAGGAAGAATTTAAACTCTCTGCTGCCTGGGGCAGTTAGAAGTTATAGAATGGTGCCCCATTCACCTCATCCAGAAGAAGTATATCAGGGAATCTTTGTTGGTTAGTTGGTTCTCTATGCAGTGTCGGGTATGAAGAGAAACTATTTTAAGGTGTCAAGTCCTGCTTTATAGCAGATGACTGCGATTCTGCCCCCTAACTTTCTGCAGGTGCTGCGGCCTGAGGCAAGAGGCTCAACTCTCCTCATGGATGATTCACACCTGGCTACATTCAGTGCTGTTTTAAAGCCACACTTCCTGGGGTTTCTGGGACTGCATGAGGAACAAGAAGTGTGGACAGGATTGGGTTATCATTGGAACTCCTGCCCTGCAATTCTGTTCATGGGGACCAAGGTAATTGGTGTCCTCAAGGTGCCAATATGATTGTAAGCTGCGGCAGAACAGGGAAGGGGCAGCGAAGGGGAGATGGATATGAAAATTGGACCGGGGTAGAAGTATATCGGCAGTAATGTTGGGAGGAGGAGTGGAAGATGTATTAATTTCTTATTTACCAATTTATTTATTGGGGGTGGGGGCTAGGGGGTAATTTATGAAATAGAGGGAAATTTTGTTTATACCACCAAAGTAATGTTGTGGGGGGCTTGTTGAGTCCAGATGTACCTGGAAGTAAGCTGGGACCTGTAGGCTCTGCACCCCCCCCGCTGCACTCACTCACACGGTGTAGAGATACCACGCATGATGTCACCGACAGCACTTGCGAGACGCTCAAAGGATGAATTTTTTGAAGAGGGGGTGCATAATTTATTAGCAGACGGAGCCAGGAGGCGCTCCGCTGACATAGGCCTAAACACCCCCAGCTCATTAGCTTATTCCTATAAAGTTGATTATTCGTGTATAATGGACATTTAAGAACTTAAGAAAACTGGTGCCAGTTAATCCCTAAGGTAACGAGCATGACATTGGTGACAGTCTACCACCTGTAATGTCCTTTAAGTTGGGGGCTGCCTGTACTTATCGTTCCTTCTATAAGAATTGACATTAACATTTGTAAAAATAAATACAAATTACCGTGTATTCTCGAGTATAAGCCGACCCAAGTATAAGCCGAGGCTCCTAATTTTACCACAAAAACCTGGGAAAACCTATTGACTTGAGTATAAGCCGAGGGTGGGAAATGCATTGGTCACAGCCTCCCCATTATATAGCCTGCCGGACCCTGCCCCATAGTATATAGCCAGCACCTGCCCCAAGTATATAGCCTGCCAGCCCATATCCCCCAGCATATAGCCAGCCCCCTGCCCCAGTATATAGCCAGCCCCCTGCCCCAGTATATAGCCAGCCCCCTGCCCCAGTATGTAGCCAGCAGCGGGGGAAGCTGGAAAGGTGAGTTTTGATAATTTTTTACTCGAGTATAAGCCGAGTTTGTGTTTTCAGCACATTTTTTGTGCTGAAAAACTAGGCTTATACTCAAGTATATATGGTATTTTTGAAAAATGTAAAAAAAAATAATCTAAATTTATATAGTGATATTATAAAAAAATGAATAAAGCAAAGAAGTTTTTTTTTGCTGGTGAAAGAATCAGTTCTATCTTATTGCAGCCTCCTTGGATTTCCGTCAGTGTGTACGTGGAGGAGACAAAAAGTGTCAGGGATGAAAATAGAGAGAATCCGTACTCCAATGCCGGAATGAATGCCAGTAATAGCTGGTAGGGATTTTTGCCGTCAGGAAAAAGCAGTTCAATGGTATTGCTACACAAAAGTGACCACTCAACATGCAGGAATGTCTTGTACCACCCTGGGCGACTATCAGCTTGTGAATTCCCACATCACTGGAGGGAAGTTCTTTTTAATTTAGCTCAGGTACCGGGTTCTTTGCTGCGTTCTGCTCAGCTTATCTCTTCTGTTTCAACTTAATTTGGGCAGGTGTTCACCTGAAGGTATCTGCTAGTCTTCAGTAGAAAATTAAACTTCTTGTTGTGTCAGACAATTCTCAGCTCAATCTCCATTCTGCGGTGTATCCATTGAGCGTTGCCACAGCTCGGTGCAATCACTATCACAGTATTAAGGGCATCCGAGTTCATTCAGGGTCATGGTTCAATGTCATACAGCTGAAGGGGCTCTAGAATGGCTGAACCTTCCTCTATTATCTATAATTCCTATAATACACTTTGAGCCATGGTTAATTTTTATTTCCCACTGTACAGTTTACTATAGGATTGACCAGGATAGATCTGTCCTGAAGATGAGGTCCGTCCTAACGTTCCGCTCGGAGCAAGGAATCCGTCGTAGCTAATTCTATTGGTGTCGTGGAGGAAATGGTAAAGCACAACCGGTCTCAGACAATTGGATGCATCTCACAACTTTGTAGGGTTCCCCTTAGCTTTGGGACCCCCCCCCCCCCCCCCCAAATTAGCTGGTTTATGGGCAAATCCACTGCTGAGGAAGACTCTGATATGAGCATTAATACTCTACTTAGCCCAATAATTTTCTTCTCTTTCATCCCATATGAGGTCTATCCTCTTTGAAGGTCATCCTTTTTGTGAAATTTATAGTCCTCTACTGTTTTTGTTGTTAAAATAGGATTAGTGATGTAAAAATTACCACCTTTGTAAATGTTTATACTAATGAAATGCTATAGGCAAGTAGTGTGTCCTCCAGCCAACTTTCTCTAATACCGGACAACCCTTTAAGAACTCCAATTTTCCATTATGATAATGTGTTGACAATTCGAAACATTGTCATAATGTAAGGAGCTTATATGCAATGTGGGTAGTTAAAGGGATTTTACCAGGATAGGGCATAATTGTCTATTTACATGGCGTGAGACTGTATGGACCCACAATGATTGACAGAACAGGGAACCAAAGACCAAAGGGACTTCAGGGATCGGTCTCTCCGTTATAACTCATTAAAACTCCTCCTGTACTCCATTGACTTGTTTAGGGTTTCCAGGGTGAGCCCATCCCAGAAGTTTTGCTGGTTTTTTGGGGGGTGGTGAGAGCAGACATTGGACCTCAGCACATGTAGTGCTTTTTAATTGGTTTTATATCTATATTTTTTGACTTAATAAAGTTTTCATATGTTTGCATACATCCTGCCTTGTTTTTGTGATTTATAACTTACATTTTGGGATGTTTACATGTTAAGGCCCCTTTGGCCTAGGTATACTTTTGGAGTGTAATCTACAACATAAACAATGGCTTGGTGAACATGGACACATACTGGGGCACATTTACTTGCATTGTCAGACAATAATGTACTGTACTGCGATTCACTAAGATCGTGCGCCCGAAATCCTGCATGTGTCGCTTCCCCGCTCAGGTCCCCGGAGTTCACCTTCTTCTTCCTGGTGCATGTAAGTGCATTGTCCATGTATAATGTGCTGTGCGGGGAGTCACTAAGATCCTGCACCTGATATCCTGCATGTGTCGCTTCCCCGCTCAGGTCCCCGGAGTTCACCTTATTCTTCCTGGTGCATGTAAGTGCATTGTCCGTGTATAATGTGCTGTGCGGGGAGTCACTAAGATCGTGCACCCGATATCCTGCATGTGTCGCTTCCCCGCTCAGGTCTCCGGAGTTCACCTTCTTCTTCCTGGTGCATGTAAGTGCATTGTCCGTGTATAATGTGCTTTGCGGGGAGTCACTAAGATCGTGCCCCCAATATCCTGCATGTGTTGCTTCCCCGCTCAGGTCCCCGGAGTTCACCTTCTTCTTCCTGGTTCATGTAAGTGCGTTGTCTTGCAACACAATTTGATTCTTAAATGCCACACTCAGTCCGAATCAGTCGGATCGTCCGAAGGCACGCCCCCCCCCCCCGCCCAATTTCAGTAGCATGCAAAATCCGATTGAGTATGACACAATCCCAGCACAAACCGATGTTAAATACCTGTCAAAGCTGCACAAATCACAAAAAGGGGAACAAACCGACGAAAGTGAGATCCGCGACCCTTAGTAAATAAGCACCAATAACAGAAAATAAAAACATTCGGAAAAGCTTTCCATCTCTTCACACAAATATCTGCACATGTTCATCTAAAAGGAAAGGTAAGGAAGGACCAATCTCTACATGATGTTATTTTATGTAATTGCCGGGTAAAACGGTTCCCAATTTGTCTCACTTTTTGTCTAAAAGATAACATCAGGCAGAAAATTTTGACTCGCTCCTCTGGAATAATGTCCCTTAGACTAATGGAAAGTTAATTCCGGATCCAACAATTAATCAATAGATTGAGGAGGAGGATCCTAATTAGGATAATGTTAATTCTCATGAATAAGGAGCATAAATTAAGACGAGAGCTGTAAAATATGATTGTTTCTTAATGACAAGTTATTATAATTTTATTCATGTCTCGCTGCTGCATGTGCATGAGCCGATCTACGGATATTAGATGAAGTATAACAATAAGGAATGAGAAGGTGTACGCAAACGCATCTCGCCAACGTCTTGCCAATATCGTTGGCCATTCTCCGATCCGGTTTGGTAACATAGTCACTGTAAAATGTAAATCTCATCACATGACTAGAGATTATCGCAGAACTTCTTCCATCCATTTTCTTTAAAAGTATAAATCCACGTTCAAAGCCACCGAGCTTATGTGCTCTCAGGAGTAATTGGTCCTTGGATCAGGCTATGACAGTGGACATTTGACTGGTACAAAGTCCAAATTTTTCTGGTACATTGAATAGTCCCATGACCCCGGTCCAAGGCGGGAATGTCGGGGAACAGACGACCATCAAAACATTGGAACTGGGAGCCAAAGGAAGATAAGAATGTTTCGCTCTTTTGCTTTCCTCTGTCCTGCCACAATGGGGTTTCCCTGGATTTTTGGAAAACCCATTTAACTTTATGGAAATCGAGGAAATTGCTATAAGCTATTCACTTGTTCAAGACGTATATTTGAAGGGAGCAATGTTACAGAAAGCAGATTTATGAGATATTTTTCCCCTGAAATGAGCAATAATTTCCACCTCACTGTGTTCTGGTCAATCTCAGGTTCAAAATTGTTTCTGATTCTGATCCAGACTGATGTATTATGGCCAGAATTCAAGTTTCCTCTGTTGTCCCCAAGTTTCTGTTTGCTCTCAGTTAACATCATGACCACTGGTACTTAAAGAAGGATTTTACCCCCCCCCTAACATTGCCTGCTGGTAAAGGGTTACAAGTCCTCCCCCATATCACTGAAAATTAGCTGCCAGTGAGGCACTTTACCTTAATTACAGTCGCTTTTGTGATATGCAAATTAGCTTTCCTGACTCATGTCCTCTGGCTTTGACTCTTCTCTCTCCTGTTCTGCCAGTGAACCACGCCTACTTATTTTGACTCACAGCTCTGCCTTGTGTTACATTCATATTAGCAAACTGTACCCATGCTGTACTGTATGTATCTGATGACATGAAATAGGGGGGTAACAATAGTGGTAGCAGCCATAGCAGCTGTTATGGGGCCCCCAGTGTCAGGGGGCCTTGTCTTTTGACCTGTCACACAAAAGAATGGAGTGGGTGCACCAATATATACATATTGTGTTGCCCAATTTACAGCATAATATGTATATAACATATATTTAATGTATATATGCTGTATATTTGTGTACCGTATTTTCCGGGCCATTAGGCGCACCGGAATATAAGGCGCATCAGTCCGATGTGCCTTATATATGTAATAATTCCATATATAAGGCGCATCGGACTATAAGGCGCAGGGTCCGGGGACGTGGCGGAGGTCCGGGGGCGGAGCGGAGACCCGACGCTGTAGTTTCTGCAGTGCATGTACTTGCCAATTCTGAGCAATTTGTAGTGAGACTTGCGACCGCTGTGTTCTGCGCTTAGTGGCGCACATATCCATAGCAAAGGCTGAAGTGGCAAAATTCAGTAGGGGTTGGATTTCTATTAGGCAATAACTCAGTGTCATCTCATCTGGCATAGTACTGTGCTTCCTTTGATACTTGGCTAGAAAATAGCCATAGGAGAATACAAATAGCTTCTTGAAGCCTACAGTAGCGTTCTATATATTTGATTTCTGGTTGATCTGCTGGTGACTGTAGTTTCTGCAGTGCATGTACTTGCCAATTCTGAGCAATTTGTAGTGAGACTTGCGACCGCTGTGTTCTGCGCTTAGTGGCGCACATATCCATAGCAAAGGCCCATCAGTCCCATAGATAGTGAAGCTATCTCCATCAGTCCCATAGATTGTGAAGCTATCTTCATCAGTCCCATAGATAGTGAAGCAATCTCCGTCAGGCCCATAGATAGTGAAGCTATCTCCGTCAGGCCCATAGATAGTGAAGCTATCTCCATTAGTCCCATAGATAGTGAAGCTATCTCCATCAGTCCCATAGATAGTGAAGCTATCTCCATCAGTCCCATAGATTGTGAAGCTATCTCCATCAGTCGCATAGATTGTGAAGCTATCTCCATCAGTCCCATAGATAGTGAAGCAATCTCCGTCAGGCCCATAAATAGTGAAGCATTCTCCGTCAGTCCCATAGATAGTGAAACTATCTCCATCAGTCCCATAGATAGTGAAGCTATCTCCATCAGTCCCGGTTCGGGGGCGTGGCGGAGGTCCGGGGGCGGGCGGAGATCCCGACGAAGAAGAGACGCGACGCCGACCCGAGAGGACGAGGACCCACGACGGAGACGCGGCGAACGCGGGGAAGGGAGGGGAGGTGGAGGAGGGCAGCGGACCATACTGTACTAGGTCCCGCACCGGAGACAGCAGATCCCAGCGGGAAACTGCAGACGACGCGGCAGAAGTTGTCGTGCCGCGTGGTCGCAGTCCCGATGGAGATAGCTGTCTCCGGGTAGCGGGGACATGTCCGCGGTCCTCATATAGGGCGCACCGGACTACAAGGCGCACTTTGGATTCCAAGGGGAAATCCAAAGGCTTGTAGTGCGCCTTATAGTCCGGAAAATACGGGTACTATAATTGCATAACTGAAATGGTCAAACACATCAGATACGGTAAAAGTTGACCATTTTTCTTAAATAAAAAGACTAGAGATGAGCGAACATGCTCGTCCGAGCTTGATGCTCGGTCGACCATTAGGGTACTAGAAACTGCTCGTTGCTCGGAACGAAGAATACTTTGCACCGCTCGAGAAAAATGGCAGCTCCCGCGCGTTTGTTTTTGGCGGCCAGAAAAAAGAGGCCAATCACAAGCCAGGAGGACTATGCCAATCCACCCAGCAGGACGTGTTGGTACCCTAAACGTCGGATAGCAGTGTGGTTTGGCTGCAGATCAGGTGGACCATGGATAGGACTAGCCGCTGACCGCGCTGCTCGGATCATTCTGTCTCTGGATGCCGCTAGAGAGATGCTGCGGCTGGTCAGGGAAAGCGTTAGGGGTTCTATGTAGCTTACTGTTAGGCAGGAGTGATTCTCAAAGAACCCAACAGCCCTTCTTAGGGTACAATAACAGTTCGACTTTTTTATTTTAATTGACACTTTTACCATTTTGTGCGGAAATTAGCAGGGGGACTTGCTACCGTTGCGTTTAGCTCTTAGGGCACACATATCCATTAGCAAAGGACCGAAGTGGGAAAAATTTCAGTAGGGGTTGGATTTCTATTAGGCATAAACTCAGTGTCATCTATAGGCCCATCGTAGTGTGCTTCCTTTGAACTGGGCTAGAAAATAGCCAAGAGGAGAAACAAATAGCTTCTTGAAGCCTAAGTAGCGTTCAATATTGATATTTCTGGTTGATCTGCTGGTGGCTGTAGTTTCTGCAGTGAATACTTGCCAATTCTGAGCAATTTGTAGTGAGACTTGCGACCGGAGTTTTCTGCGCTAGTGGCGCACACATATCCATAGCAAAGCTAAGTGGGAAAAATTCAGTAGGGGTTTGGATTTCATTAGGCAATAACTCAGTGGTCATCTCATCTGGAATAAGTACTGTGCTTCTTTGATACTGGGCTAGAAAATAGCCATAGGAGAATACAAATAGCTCTTGAAGCTACAGTTAGGTTCTATATATTTGATTTCTGGTTGATCGCTGGTTGGCTTGTAGTTTCTGCAGGCATGTACTTGCCAATTCTGGAGCAATTTGTAGTGAAGAACTTGCGGACCCGACTGTGTTCTGCGCTAGTGGCGCACCTATCATAGCAAAGGCTGAAAGTGGCAAAATTCAGATAGGGGTTGGATTCTATTAGGCAATAAACTCAGTGTCATCTCATCTGGCATTAAGTAGTGTGATTCCTTGATACTGGGGCTAGAAAAATAGCCAATAGGAGGAATACAAATTAGCTTTTGAAGCCCTACAGAGCATTCTATCTATTTTGACTTTCTGGGTTTGATCTGCTGGGGCTGTTAGTCGGCTGTATGTAGTTCATGCAGTGCATGTACTTGCCAATTTCTTGCAATTTGTAGTGAGAAATTGCGACCCGCTGTGTTCTGCGCTTAGTGGCGCACCTATCATAGCAAAGGCTGAAGGGGGGAAATTCAGTAGGGGTTGGATTCTATTAGGCAATAACTCAGTGTCATCTCATCTGGCATAGTAGTGTCCTTCCTTGATACTTGGCTAGAAAATAGCCATAGGAGAATACAAATAGCTTATTGAAGACTACAGTAGCGTTTCTATAGATTGGATTTCTGGTTGATCTGCTGGGGGATTGTAGTTCTGCAAGTGCATGTACGTGCCAACTTCTGAGCATTTGAGTGAGGACTTGCGCCGCTGTGTTCTGCGCTTAGTGGCGCACATATCCATAGCAAAGGGCTGAAGTGGCAAAATTCAGTAGGGGTTGGAATTCTATTAGCAATAAATCAGTGTCAATTCTATCTGCATAGTAGTAGTGTGCTTCCTTTGAATACTTGGATAGGAAAAATAGCCATAGGAGAATCAAATAGCTCTTGAAGCCTACAGTAGCGTTCTATATATTTGATTTTCTGGTGCATCTTCCTGGTTGGCTGTGTTTCTGCAGTGCATGCTTACGTGCCAATTCGAGCAATTTGTAGTGAGGACTTGACGACCCGATGTGTCTGGTTCTGACGCTTAGGTGGCCGCACATATCCATAGCAAAGGCTGAAGTGGCAAAATCAGTAGGGTTGGGATTCTATTTAGGGCAATAACTAAGTGTCATCTCATCTGGCATAGAGTGTGCTTCCTTGATACTTGGGCTAGAAAATAGCCCTAGGAGAAGACAAATGCTTTGGAAGCTACAGTAGCGTTCTATATATTTGATTCTGTTGTCTGTGGTGGCTGTAGTTTCTGCAGTGCATGTTACTTGCCAATTCTGAGCAATTTGTAGTGAGACTGGCGACCGCTTGTCGGAGCTTAGTGGCGCACCATTATCCAATAGAAAGGCTGAAGTGGCAAAATTCAGTGGGGTTGGATTTTATTAGGCATAACTTCAGTGTCATCTCATCTGGCATAGAGTGTGCTTCCTTTGATACGTGGCTAGAAAATAGCCATAGCAATTAGGATAGGATTGTTTGGTCTAAAAAACTCAAAAAAAAAAAACAAAAAACACAAAAAAACCCAAAAACACACACAAAAAAACACACAAAAAAAAAAAAAAAAAAAAAGTCAAAAAAAAAAAAAAAGTTATAACTACTCATTTTAAAATGTTTAAACCCCAGGGCTAGGGGGTAGAGGACCGAGGGCGGGACAGTGGGCGTCCAACTACTGCAGGGGTCAGAGCAGTGGTCCGGAGGGGTGAGACAACCTGCTGCTGACGGGAGCAGGAGGGAAACGAACGCAGAGCCGCTACACTACCTATGTGCATGTCTGACGTTACGGGATCGTGGTAGAGCCACTGTGAGGCCAGCAGAACAGTGCGACCGGTGATGTCGTGGATTTGCTGACAATGCTCGAGCAATTTGTCACCACCAGGTCAGTTCCACGCAGTCACCCTCAGGTCCCGAAATCCCCACTCCTCCAGTCCTGCACCTCAGGCCGCCTCCCCCCCAGTCTGCCCACCTCCCAGGAAAATTGCCATTTGGAACCGGCATTACTATGAGGAACTGTTTCTGGACCTTCCACAGTGCACAAACCAACGTCCGGTCTGTGAGCAATTTCGATGCCCAGGTTTCCACCATCACAGTATTGTGTGTGATGATGACCTTCTTACGGAGTGGTGGAAAGTGTGTAAAGAGGTGTCCGACGATGAGGAGCACGGTTGTCAGACAGTGGGGAAGGTGTTGTCAGGGCAGAAGTCCGAGGGGGGACAGACTGAGGGATAAGGAGGAGATGAGGGGTGACCAGACCCAAGCTGGGTTGAGAAGCCGGGTGAACCAGTGCGTCTGAGACGGAGGAGAGTACTCGACCTGAACAGTTGGAAGAGGCAGTGGTGGGGCAGACGGAGAGGCAGGACAGAGCTGTCATCCAGCGCCACTGTCACAGTGAAGCTTCCAGTGTGAGGGCTCTTGCGGCGAGGGCTAGATATTCAGAAAGTGTGGATGTTCTTTAAGGAAACAACCCGGATGACGACGGACTGTGGTGTGCAACATTTGACAAACCAGGCTAGCAGGGGTTCCACCACTACTAGCTTAACTACCCCACCAGTTGCGCAGGCATATGAAATGCTAGCACCCCCCCCCCCACACCATTTCAAGTAGGCAACAAGCCCGTTCACCTCCGGCGCCGTGCACACCACTGATCCTTCCCCTGTGTCAGCGCTAGTGCACCCTGACCAGGACCCTGGCCCAAAAACCCCATCGTCGCCTCCACGATCCTCAACAGCATACACAGCGTTCAGCTCTCCATACCCAGGACGCTGGGGAGCGGAAAAACGCAAATATAGGCAACCCCACCCGCACGCCAAGCCATAATGTGCACATCTCCGACTTTAGCCTGAGATGTTTGCCCTAATAGGCTAGTAGGAGGGGACACGAGGCATTTCGCAACTCATGGCGGCGGCCGCCCCTCGGTATCGGTCCCCAGCGCCACTACTTTCCGATGTGCCGTCCAAGCCCGCACCAGCACGTGTCAGACAACATAATCCGTGCCCTGACACCGCCGGTTTGACAAGGTCCACCGCCACGGACAGTGGAGAGTGCTGCGGGCAGGGCACTATATATCGCTTGACGGCATTGGGTTTGGTTTAACTGGTGGAGGAATGGGACCGAGACTGACCCGGGCTGACTCATATACTGCCGACGCGCGGATTGCGGGGGCTACCGCGTTCCAGGTGTTTCAGGCCCCTACTTAGCCTCCTCCTACTCCCCCAACCCCTCTCACCTCTCCTCCGAATACCATCCGTGGGGCACGGCGCCCATCAGTTCGGTTTAGTAGCTCAGGCAACAGCAGCAGTGCCGTCGCTAAGCGGACAGCAGGCGGTGCCAAATGCTGAGCCTAGGCGACAAAGGCACAACGCCCACAAAGAGCTATTACAGGGCATCCGGCGCAGATGATTGTGGCTGGCACCGCTGAACCATCAAGCGGGAATGGTTGTGTGTTGTGACAAGGCGAACCGGCGGCGGCTCTGAAACTCGGCAGACGACAATGTGCCATGCCTGCGCATGTGTTAAATCTGATAGGCACGTTTCCTCAAGACATACCCCAATCTGTCGGATTTGCTCACGAAAGGTTGCGCCGCCATCTGTGCGCATTTCAGGGAAAGGTCCACAGCCCAGATGCTGCCACTATCAGGGCAGCGCAGCGCGCCATCCAACTGCCCGCTCACGACTTGTTGTGAGACGTTAGACCACGAGGTGGAATTCAACACGACCATGTTATCCCAGAGTTACCCAGAGCGCAGAGCGATGTAGAATGCCCAGATGTAACTTCACCAGAACACTGGTAGTCAGGTCAGTCAGCTTCCTCAAGTCTAAAATGAGGAGTGGACTGGATGGTCTGATATCTGTCAGGTGTGAGTAACTTTGAGGAGTCAACACAGATGGTCAGTGGCGAATGCAGCCATCATCAGCCTCACCATCCCGCTGCTTGGCCGTTGAAAAACTCTCTGGTCGCATGAAGTGGAAAGCTTTGCGCTCGGCACAGGAAAAAGAACGGGGGAAGGAATATTCCTTGTTGATAGCCAAAGCACCCTGAGTCGGTTTCTCAGCGCATATCGGAGGAGGTGGAGGTGGAGGAGGATGAGAGGAAGAGGAGGAGAATGTTGGCGAGGACACAAGAGGGGACCATTGTTGAGTCCTTCACTGTCAGCGTGTATGGCAGAAGAGAGGAGTTGGAGGAGTTGGAGGAGGAGGAAGAATGGACAGTCAGGCAGTGAGGGGAGGTGATTCTACGCGTTGTACTCTGGCGCATATGGCAGATTTCATGCTAGGCTGCCTATACCGTGGACCCTCGCGTTCAAAGATTTAATTCCAGCACCGATACTGGGTGTTCACTCTCCTGGACCCACGGTAACAAAGCACAATCTTGCCACTCTCATCCACTGCAGAGGAAAGGAGGGTGAGAATGATGAATACCAGAGGCCCTGGCTGCACAAGCTGAAACAGTATTTCCCTTTGACAGCGCTAGCGCAGAGTGCGTAGTTCGCGGGACAAGTAGCGAGGGGAGTAGGCGGCAGGCAGCTTTGTCCAGCACTGGCAAGGGTACGCGTACAAGGGACTCTTTGCCCAGATTTATGTCACCCCAGCAAGACACTGTCACCTTCCCAGTCTCGGCAGAGTAGGGGATCTTTACAGGAAGCAAGTGGGAGGGAGTACGTAGCTGAACATACCATAGTCCTAAAATGATCACACAGGCTCCCTACAACTACTGGGTTCAAAGCTGACATGTGGCACGAACTGGCGCTGTACGACCTTGGAGGTTCTTGCTGCACTGCCGCTAGCGGTCTTGTCCGAGCGGGGGTTTCAGTGGCTTGAAGCTGGGTGGAATCATCACGATAGCGTACACGCATGTCGACTGACGCGATGACAGGCTTACGTTATTTAAATGATTAAAGTGGCTGGATTTCAGAATTTCCAATCTCCACCAGGTGAAGGAAGCTCAAACCTGAATAATTGATCCAATCCTCTCCTCCTCCTCATTTTTTCCTCCTTCTCCTCCTTTTGACAGTAAAGCAGAGGAAAATGGCTCTATTTTTTGACATCTTTTTTGTGGCCCCACTGGCCTTTGCTATACTCATTGCATTTAATAATTTTTCTGGGGGCCACCTAGCCGGTCTCCTCTTTTGAACAAAACAATTTTTGGAGTGCCACATTTTACAGGCACTCTCAATCTATTCCATTTTTTGGAGGGCCAACCTACACGCGTCATCTGGTTTGAACCAATTTTTTGGACTGCCCATACAGGAACTCAATCTAAATTCCATTTACTGGAGGCCACCTACCCTGCTCCTCTGGTTTGAGCATTTTTGGGACTGGCAACATAAAGGCACTCAATCTATTTCATTTAATGCGAGGCCACCTACCTGCCTCCTCTGGTTTGAAAATTTTTTGGACTGCCACATACAGGCACTCATCTATCCCATTTACTGGAGGCCACCTACGGCTCCTCTGGTTTGAACACCATTTTTGGGATTCCACATACAGCACTCAATTAATTTCCCCCATTTTACGGAGGGGCCCGGGACACCTACCTGCTCCTCGGTTTGAAACATTTTTGGACTGCCCACATAAGGCACTCAATTCTAGCCCATTTACTGGGTAGGGCCACCTACCTGACTCCTCTGGTTGAAACATTTTGGGACTGCCAAATAACAGGCCAACATCTATCCCCCATTGTACTGGAGGGCCACACACCTGCTCCTCTGGTTTGAAACATTTTTGGGAACGGCCAATACAGGCACTCAACATTCCATTTTACTGCCAGGGCACCTACCTGCTGCCTGGTTTGAACAATTTTTGGGACTGCCCACATTAAGGGCCACTCAATCTATTCCATTTTACTGGAGGGCACCTACCTGCTCCTCTGTTTGAACAATTGTGGCTGCCAATACAGGCACTCATCTATACCCCATTTTATGGAGGGCCCCTACTGCTCCTCTGGTTTGAAAAATGTTTGGGACTGACAAATACAGGCACTATCCAAATTAAATTGTCTCCATAGCAGCTTACACACGTGGTCTCCCATTCTACTCCACAAAAGTGTCCATATAGCTGCCTCCATACACGTCCCTTATCAAACGAGGGGTGTCAGGGCAGAATTTGGGTTGTTTTATGGATTCCATCAAAGTGGTTAACTTGTCGCCACCCTGCTGTGTAATCCAAAAATTATTTAATTGCAACTTTTACCATTTAGGGATTTATTAAGCGCTTCTTGCGCATCTGTTACATTCCCCTCACCCGCCATTATCCTAAAATTTATAAGAACGCTACTACACTTGATCTTATACAAAAGTGCTGTTTGGGGAGTAGCCTAGAGCAGGGGCTTGGATCTTGCGAAAAGTAGCCCTGGCAGCGGAGCGCCAAGCTCCATGCGCATCATGCGTTCTTGCGCATCTGTTACATGCCCCTCACCCGGCAATCCTAACTTATAAGAACGGGCACTACCTTGATCTATACAAAAGTTCTTAGAAGTGCTGTTTGGGGAGTAGACTAGAGACAGGGGGCTTGGATTGCGAAAGCCGCCTGGCAGCGGAGCCCAGCTCCATGCAAGGATCCAAACTCTAACATAGTTTTAACTGCAGCACCTTAATTCTACTACTAGTTCAATGCCTCCATACATGGTCCCCTTATCAAAAGAGCAGTGTCAGGCAGAAGTTTGGCCGGTGTTTTCATGGCGTCAATGTTAACTTTGTCGCCACCCTGCTGTGTAATACACAAAATATACTGGCAACTTTATCATGTACCGATATTATTTGGAGCACTTTTGCTCACTCCTTTGGTTCCTCTCTGCCACCCATTGGTTTGAAAGCCTGAGGTCCATTTAGGGGTATGTCGCCATGACCACTCTTAAGCCTGCTGCCGCTGCCTTGACCATGCCGTCCCCTATAGTGTCAGGTCAAATTATGCAGTTTTTTAGATTGTATCTAGCTTCATTCTGTCACTCTGTTCATGGCCATTGCTGTGCCAATAATTTTGGCATTAATGGTGCGTTTAAGCAGCATCAGAGGCATCAATGCATGCTTGCCCCTGCTGTTTCCTGTCCATTCCGTGGTGTTTCCATCCTTTTCTGAGGTTCCCAGGGTTTGGCCAAGCTTCCCTGTGAGAGCATTTGGTCCCCGTGAAAAATGCTGAGTCTCCCATGACTTCAATGGGTTCGTATTCGAGACGAGCACTCGAGCATCGGGAAAAGTCGTCTCGAATAACGAAAGGTACCGAGCATTTTAGTGTTCGCTCATCTCTAAAAAAGACCTTTCAGAGTCTATCAGATCATACCTACATGTCCTTTAGCTTTACTGTTGGTTTTTACATATGTCTTTTGGGTAGTTTGTTTTTATTATGAGAGTCATACATTTTTTGTAACATGAATAGGTACTTTTCAGACAATGGTGTCACCAAAGATTCTGGCCATCAGATACTCGGAGTCTGGCTGTCTAGAGAGTCTGAGAGCAGAACTGTTCTATATGCCCACAGCAACCAATCAGAGCTCAGCTTTCATTTTCCCACAGCTGTTTATAAAATGAAAGCTGAGCTCTGATTGGTTTTCATCGGCAGCTAGAACAGTTTAACCTCAGATTCTTATGGTCCCCGTTAACTTAGTGGACCCATGCATATGGCGGAACAGAATTTTACCATGAGGCACAAGGGGGTCCATGTGAAATCGTAGACCAAAACCTTATCTGGACCCTGGGGGTTCATTTACTAAGGGCCCAGAATGTGCGTTTTATAAGTCGGGTTTACCCGGAAATTTCCGATTTGACGCCGATTTTCACTGAATTGCCGCGGTTTTTGGCGCACGAGATTGGATTGTGGCGCTATCGGCGCCGGCATGCACGTAAGGAAATCGGGGGCGTGGCCCGAACGAAATCCCAACGATTCGGAGAAAACCACCGAAGTTTTTAAAAAAAAAGAGTTCGCTGGACCGTCACTGCTTACCTGCACACAGCAACGGATCAGGAACTCCGGCGGACCTCAGCGGACTTCAGCGCTGAAGGTACCCATGTGCTTTGCTTAAAGGAGTTGTCCCCCGCTCATATGACTAATCAGGTTTTGTCTTGTAGATAGGAAAAAACTTGCTCATTGTGGGGGGTCCAGTGCTGCTACCCCAACAAATTGAGAGAACGGGGGTCTGTTGTATCCCAAATAAAGAGAGCTTCCAGTCACACATGTGTCCTGCTGCTCTATTCACCTCTGTGGTGCTGAAGAAAATTTATAGGAACCATATTCCATCAGTCCCATAGATAGTGAAGCTATCTCCATCAGTCCCATAGATAGTGAAGCTATCTCCATCAGTCCCATAGATAGTGAAGCTATCTCCTCAGTCCAATCGATAGTGAAGCCTATCTCCATTTCAGTCCCATCAGATAGTGAAGCTATCTCCATCAGTCCAATAGATTGTGAAGCTATCTTCATCCAGTCACTAGATTAGTTTGAGCAATCTCCGTCAGGGCCATAGATAGTGAAGCTTTCTCCGTCAGGACCATAATAGTGAAGCTATCTCCATTAGTCCCATTAGATAGTGAAAGCATCTCCATCAGTCCAAGATAGTGAGCATCTCCATAGTCCATAGATGTGAACTATCTCCATTCAGTCGCATAGATTGTGAAGCTATCTCATCAGCCCATAGATTAGTGAAGCAATCTCGTCAGGCCATAAAATAGTGAAAGCATTCTCCGTAAGGTCCATAGATAGTGAAACATTCATCAAGTCCAATAGATGTGAAGCATCTCCATCAGTCCCATTAGCTAGTGAAGCTATATCATCAGTCCCATAGATAGTGAAGAAATCTCCGCAGGACCAAGATAGTGAAGCTATCAGCTCCATCAGTCCCATACGATAGAGAAGCTAGCTATCTCTTCGTCCTATAGACTAGTGAAGATATCTCCACAGCCCCCCCATAGATAGTTAAAGCTATCTTCCCATCGTCCCATAGATTGTTGAAGCTATCTCCATCAGTCCATTAGTCGTGAAGTGAAGCTATCTCCTTAGTCCCCATAGATATGAAGCTTTTTTGTTCTCCATTAGTCCTATAGATAGGGAATCTATCTCCATCAAGGCCCCATAGATAGTACAAGCTATCTCCATCAGTCCAATAGATAGTGAAGCTATCTCATCAGTCCCATAGTTGTGAAGATATCTCCCAGTCCACTTCGATAGTGAAGCAATCTCCGTCAGGCCATAGTAGTGAAGCTATCTCTATCAGTCCCATAGATAGTGAAGTATATCCTTCAGTCCCAGATAGTGAAAGCCATCTCGGTCAGGCCCAGAGATAGTGAAGCTATCTCCGTCGGCCCCAGAGATTAGTGAACGCTATCTCCATCAGTCCATAGCTAGTTTAAAGCATCCATTAGTCACTATAGATAGTGAAGCTATCTCATCAGTTCCCAAGATAGTGAAGCGATCTGAATCCAGTACCATAGATAGTGAAGATATCTCCATCAGTCCCCAGAGATAGTGAAGCTATTCGCCATCAGTCTCATAGGATAGTGAAGGCTATCTCCATCAGTCCCATAGACAGTGAAGCTATCTCCACTCAGTCCCATAGATTGTTAATAAAGCCTATCTCATTCAGTCCGTAGATAGTTGAAGCAATCTCCGTCAGGCCCATAGATAGTGAAGCTATCTCAATCGTCCCATAGAATAGTTGAAGCTATCTCCCATCAGTCCATTAGATAGTGAAGCAATCTTGTCAAGGACCATAGATAGTGATGATGAAGCTATTCCGTCAGGCCCATAGATAGTGAAGCTATCTCCATCAGTCCATAGATCGTGAAGCGTCTCCGCAGGCAATAGATAGTGAAGCTATCTCGTAGGCACATAGATGAGTGAGCTATGCTCCGTCAGTCCCATAGATAGTGGAAGATATCTCATCAGTCCCATAGATAGTAAGCATCTCCATCATCCCATAGATAGTGAGCTATATCCACCAGTCCCAGAGATTACTGAAGCAATCTCAGTAGGCAATAGATAGTAAAGCTATCCCATCAGTCCCATAGATGTGAACTATCTCAACAGTCCCATTAGATAGTGAAGCTATTCCATCAGGTCCAATTTGATAGGGCGCAATCCCGTAAGGCCATAGATAGTGAAGCGATCTCCATCAGTCCTATTGATAGTGAAGCATTCCATCAGTCCCATAGATAGTGTGAAGCTAGCTATCCCATCAGTCCATAGAGCGGGAAGCAATCTCCGCCAGGCCCATAGATAGTGAAAGCTATCTCCGTCAGGGACCATAGATAGTGAGCTATCTCCATAAGTCCCCATAGATGTGAAGTATCTCATTCAGTCCCATAGATAGTGAAGCATGAAAGCATCTCCGCCAGGCCCATAGCTAGTGAAGCTATCTCCGTCAGCATAGATCGTGAAGCTATCTCCATCAGTCCCATAGATAGTGAAGCTATCTCAATCGTCCATAATAGTGAAGAATCTCCGCCAGGCCATTAGAAGTAAGTAGATCAGTAAGGCCCATAGGAGATAGTTGAAAGCATCGCCATAAGTACCATTAGATAGTGAAGCTTATCATCAGTCCAATAGCTAGTGAAGAGCAATCTCCGTCAGGCCCATAGATAGTGATGAAGCTATTCTCCATCGGTCCCATAGAGAGTTGAAGCTATCTCCATCAGTCCCATAGATACTGAAGTTATCTCATCAGTCCAGTCATAGGAAGCTATCCCATCAGTCCAATACATAGTGAAGCTATCTCCATCCGTCCCATAGATAGTGAAGCTATCTCATCTCAGTCCCATAGGATAGCTGAAGGCTATCTTCATCAGTCCCCTAGATACGGGATTGTAGTTCTGCAAGTGCATGTACGTGCCAACTTCTGAGCATTTGAGTGAGGACTTGCGCCGCTGTGTTCTGCGCTTAGTGGCGCACATATCCATAGCAAAGGGCTGAAGTGGCAAAATTCAGTAGGGGTTGGAATTCTATTAGCAATAAATCAGTGTCAATTCTATCTGCATAGTAGTAGTGTGCTTCCTTTGAATACTTGGATAGGAAAAATAGCCATAGGAGAATCAAATAGCTCTTGAAGCCTACAGTAGCGTTCTATATATTTGATTTTCTGGTGCATCTTCCTGGTTGGCTGTGTTTCTGCAGTGCATGCTTACGTGCCAATTCGAGCAATTTGTAGTGAGGACTTGACGACCCGATGTGTCTGGTTCTGACGCTTAGGTGGCCGCACATATCCATAGCAAAGGCTGAAGTGGCAAAATCAGTAGGGTTGGGATTCTATTTAGGGCAATAACTAAGTGTCATCTCATCTGGCAGTAGAGTGTGCTTCCTTGATACTTGGCTAGAAAATAGCCATAGGAGAATGACAAATGTTCTGGAAGCCTACAGTAGCGTTCTATATATTTGATTCTGGTTGTCTGTGTGGCTGTAGTTCTGCGGCATGTACTTGCCAATTCTGAGCAAATTGTAGTGAGACTGCGACCGCTGTGTATCGAGCTTAGTGGCGCCACATTATCCAATAGCAAAGGCTGAAGTGCAAAATTCAGTGGGGTTGGATTTTATTAGGCAATAATTCAGTGTCATCTCATCTGGATAGTAGGTGCTTCCTTGATACGTGGCTAGAAAATAGCCAGTAGCAATAGGATAGGATTGTTTGGTTCTAAAAACTCAAAAAAAAAACAAAAAACACAAAAAAACCAAAAACACACACAAAAAAACACACAAAAAAAAAAAAAAAAAAGTCAAAAAAAAAAAAAAAGTTATAACTACTATTTTAAAATGTTTACCCCAGGGCTAGGCGTAGAGGACCGAGGGCGGGACAGTGGCGCGTCCAACGTAATGCAGGGGTCAGAGGCGTGGTCCTGGGCGGGGAGACCACACCTGCTGCTGAGGCGAGCAGGGGAAACGAACGCAGAGCTAACACTCCAGGTTCATGTCTGAGTTACGGGACTCGTGGTAGAGCACACTGTGAGGCCAGAGAACAGTGCGAACCGGTGATGTCGTGGATTGATGACAATGCTCGAGCAATTTGTCACCACCAGTCATTCCACGCAGTCACCCCAGGTCACCAAATCCCCACTCCCTCCAGCTCCTGCACTCAGCGCCTCATCCCCCCAGTCTGCCCACCTCCCAGAAAAATTGCCATTTGAACCGGCATTACTAGAGAACTGTTCTGGACCTTCCAACCAGTCCAAACCAACGTCGGTTGCTGCTGAGAATTTCGATGCCCAGGTTTCACCATCACAGGTGATGCGGTGATGATGACCTTCTTACGTGAGGGGGAAAGTGTGTAAAGAGGTGTCCGACGATGAGGAGACACGGTTGTCAGACCGTGGGGAAGTGTTGTCAGGGCAGGAAGTCCGAGGGGGAGCAGACTGAGGGATCAAGGAGGAGATGAGGGTGACCAGACCCAAGCTGGGTTGAGAGCCGGGTGAACCACGTGCTCTGAGACGGAGGAGAGTCACTCGACCTGAACAGGTTGGAAGAGGCAGTGGTGGGGCAGACGGAGAGGCAGGGCCAGAGCTGTGCATCGCGCCACTGTCAACTAGTGAAGCTCTCCAGTGGTGAGGGCTCTTGCGGCGAGGGCTAGATCATTCAGAAAGTGGGAGGTTCTTAAGGAAACACCCGGATGGACCTGACGGACTGTGGTGTGCAACATTTAGACAAACCAGGCTCAGCAGGGGGTTCCACCACTATAGCGTTAATACCCACCAGTATGCGCAGGCATATGAAATGCTAAGCACCCCCCACACGCTCAGTGGCAACAAGGCCGTTCACCTACCGGCCGTGCACACCCACTGATCCTTCCCTGTGTCAGGCTAGCTGCCCCTGACCAGGACCCTGGCCCAAAAACCCCACGTCGCCTCCACGATCCTCAACAGATCACAGCGTTCAGCTCTCCATACCCAGACTGGAGCGGAAAACGCAAATATAGTGCAAACCCACCCGCACGCCCAAGCCTATATGTGCACATCTCCAGATTCTAGCCTGAGATGCTGCCCTATAGGCTAAAGGTAGGAGGGAACGAGGCCTTTCGCAACTCATGTGCGGGCGGACCGCCCCTCGGTATCGGTCCCCAGCGCCACTACTTTCCGATGGCCGTCCCAGCCTGCACCAGCACGTGTAGACAACATAATCCGTGCCCTGACCACCGCCGGTTCTGACAAGTCCACCTGACCACGGACAGTAGGACGGAGTGCTGCAGGGCAGGGCAACTATATACGCTTGACGGCACATTGGTTGGTTTAACTGGTGGAGGATGGGACCGAGACTGACCCTGGGGCCTGACTCATATACTGCCGACGCGAGGATTCGGGGAGCTACAGCGACGTTCCAGGTGTTTAGGCTTAGGTCCCTCTACCCAGTAAGGTATCCGCACGTCGGACTACTTCTACGGTCTCCCCGACTGCAGCCGCTCTGTCTCCCAGACCTCTATCCTCCCTTTCCCGAATACCTTCCTCGGGCACCGCCCTTCCCCCCTATTCGGCTTTTCTATCAGCTCAGTTCAAACGCAGCAGCATAGGGCCTGTGCGCTAAGCGACAAGCGTAGGGGACGCTTCGGCTGCCCAAATGCTGAGCCTAGGCGCAAAAGGCACACGCCAAAAGAGCTATACAGGGCATCACGGCGCCAGACTGATTGTGGCTGGCACCGCGAACTCAAGCGCGGGAATGCGTTGTGTGTTGTGACAACGGCGAACCGGCGGCGGCTCTGAAATCGGCAGACGACAATGTGCCATGCCTGCGCATGTGTTGTACATCTGATTAGTGCAGCGTTTCCTCAAGACATACCCCAATTGTCGAGTTTGCTCACGAAGGTGCGCCGCATCTGTGCGCATTTCAGGGAAAGTCCAACAGATGCTGCCACTTCAGGGCCAGGCAGCGCCGCCATCCAACTGCCCGCTCACCGACTTGGTGGACGTGACCACGAGGTGGGAATTCAACAAGACCATGTTAGTCCCAGAGTTACCCAGCAGCGCAGAGCGATTGTAGACATGCCCAGATGTCAACTTCACCAGAACTGGTAGTCAGGTTCAGTCAGCTATCTCAAGTCACAATGAGGAGTGGGACGTGGATTGGTCTGATACGGTCGGGGTGAGTAACTTGGAGGAGTCAAACACAGATGGTAGGGCGAATGCCAGCCATCATCAGGCCTCACCATCCCGCTGCTTGGCCTGGTTGAAAAACTCTCTGGTCAGCATGAAGTGGAAGCTTTGCGCTCGTCACAGAAAAAGACGGTGGGAAGGAATATTCCTTGTTGTATAGCCAAAGCACCCTGAGTCGATGTTTCTCAGGCATATCGGGAGAGGTGGAGGTCGGAGGAGGATGAGGAGGAAGAGGAGGAGAATGTTGGCGAGGACACAAGAGGGGACCATGTTGAGTCCTTCACTGTTCAGCGTGTATGGCCAGAAGAGAAGGAGGTTGGAGGAGTTGGAGGAGGAGGAAATGGACAGTCAGGCAGTGAGGGGAGGGTGAAATTTACGCGTGGTATCTGCGCATATGGCAGATTTCATGCTAGGCTGCCTACTACCGTGGACCCTCGCGTTCAAAGAATTTATTCCAGCACCGATACTGGGTGTTCACTCTCCTGGACCCACGGTACAAAGCACAATCTTGCACTTCATCCATGCAGAGAGAAAGGAGTGTGAGAATGCATGAACCAGCAGGCCCTGGTGCACAAGCTTGAACAGTATTTCCCTCTGACAGCGCTAGCGCAGAGTGCGTAGTTTCGCGGGACAAGTAGAGAGGGGGTAGGCGGAAGGCAGCTTTGTCCAGCATGGCAAGGGTACGCTACAAGGCCTTTGCCAGCTTTATGTCACCCCAGCAAGGACACTGTCACCTGTCCCAGTCTCGGCAGAGTAGGGGACTTTACAGGAAGCATGGGAGGGAGTACGTAGCTGACACAACCATAGTCCTAAAATGATCACACAGCTCCCTACAACTACTGGGTTCAAAGCTGACATGTGGCACGAACTGGCGCTGTACGACCTTGGAGGTTCTGCTGCCTGCCGCTAGCGCTTGTCCGACGGGGTTTCAGTGGCTGAAGTGGTGGCAATCATCAACGATAGCGTACACGCATGTCGACTGACGCGATGACAGGCTGATAGCTTATTAAATGAATTAAATGGCTGGATTTTTCAGAATTTCAATCTCCACCAGGTGAAGGAAAGCTCAACCTGAATAATTGATCCACATCCTCTCCTCCTCTCATTTTTATCCTCCTCTCTCCTTTGACAGTAAAGCAGAGGAAAATGGACTCTATTTTTTGAATCTGTGGCCCCACTGGCCTTTGCTATACTTCATTGCATTTTAATTTTTCTGGAGGGCCACCTACCCGGTCCCTGTTGAACAAAAAATTTTTGGAGTGCCCCATTACAGCACTCTCAATCTTTCCATTTTTTGGAGGGCCAACCTACCGGGTCATCTGGTTTGAACAATTTTTGTGGACTGCCATACAGGCAACTCAATCTATTCCATTTACTGGAGGGCCACCTACCCTGCTCCTCTGGTTTGAGACATTTTTGGGACTTGCACATACAAGGCCACTCAATCTATTCATTTTATGGAGGCCACCTACCTGCCTCCTCTGGTTTGAAAATTTTTGGGACTGCCACATACCAGGCACTCAATCTCTCCATTTACGGAGGGACACCTACGGCTCCTCTGGTTTGAACACCATTTTTGGGATGTCCACATACAGGACACTCATCTATTCCCCATTTTACTGGAGGCCCGCACCTACCTGCTCCTCGGTTTGAAACATTTTTGGGACTGCCCACATAAGGCACTCAATCTCTCCCATTTTACGGGAGGGCCACCTACCTGACTCCTCTGGTTTGAAACATTTTTGGGACTGCCACATAACAGGGCCAAATCTATCCCATTTACTGGAGGGCCACACACCTGCTCTCTGGTTTGAAACATTTTTGGGAACGGCCAATACAGGCACTCAACTATTCCATTCTACTGCCGGGCACCTACCTGCTCCTCTGGTTGAACAATTTTTGGGGACTGCCACATTAAGGGCCACTTCAATCTATTCCATTTATATGGAGGGCCACCTACCTGCTCCTCTGTTTGAACAATTTGGGCTGCCAATACAGGGCACTCAATCTATACATTTATGGAGGGCCCCTACTGCTCCTCTGGTTTGAAAAAATGTTTGGGACACAAATACAGGCACTATCCAAATTAAATTGTCTCCATAGCAGCTCCACACGTGTCTCCATTCCTACTCCACAAAAGTTCCATATAGCTGCTCCATACACGCCCTTTATCAACGAGGGGTGTCAGGGCAGAAATTGGGTTGTTTATGGATTCCCATCCAAATGGTTAACTTGTCGCACACCTGTGTGTAATCCACAAAATTATTTACTTGCCAACTTACCATTTAGGGATTTATTAGCGCTTCTTGGCATACTGTTACATTCCCCTCACCCGCCATATCCTAAATATTATCAAGCAAGCATGATACATAATTGATCATTACCCCCCCCCCCCCCCCCTACAAAAGTGCTGTTTGGGGAGTAGCCTAGAGCAGGGGGCTTGGATTTGGAAAGTAGCCCTGGAGCGGAGCGCCAAGCTCCATGGCATCATGCGCTTATTGCGCATCTGTTTACATGCCCCTACCCGGCATATCCTAAACTATAAGAACGGGCACTACACTTGATCTATACAAAAGTCTTTAGAAGCTGCGTGTTGGGGAGTAGATAGAGACAGGGGCTTGGATTGGCGAAAAGCTCGCCTGGCAGCGGAGCCCAGCTCCATGCCAAGATCCAATCTAAATAGTTTAACTGAGCACCTTTAATTACTACTAGTTCACATGCCTCCATACATGGTCCCCTTATCAAAGAGCAGGTCAGGCAGAAGTTTGGGGTGTTTTCATGGCTTCCATGTTAACTTTGTCGCCACCCTGCTGTGTAATACACAAAATATACTGGCAACTTTATCATGTACCGATATTATGTGAGCATTCTGCTCCACTCCTTTGGTTCCTCTCTGCCCACCATTGTTGAAAGCCTAGGTCCATTTAGGGTATGTTCGCCATGACACTCTTAGCCTGCTGCCGCTGCCTCTGACATGCGTCCCCTATAGTGTAAGGTCAAATATATGCATGTTTTTAGATGTATCTAGCTTCATTCTGTCACTCTGTCATGGCCATGCTGTTGCCAGATAATTTTGGCATAATGGTGCGTTTTAAGCGCCTCAGAGGCATCCATCATGTTGCCCCTGCTGTTTCCTGTCATTTCCGTGGTGTTTCCATCCTTTTCTGAGGTTTCCCAAGGTGGGGTTTGGCCAAGCTTTCCCTGTGAGAGCTTGGTCCCCTGAAAAATGCGAGTCTCCATTGACTCAATGGGGTTGCGTATTCGAGGACGAGCACTCGAGCATGGGAAAGTCGTCTCGAATAACGAAGGTACCCGAGCATAGTGTTCGCTCATCTCTAAAAAAAGCCTTCAGAGTCTATCAGATCGTACCTTACATGTCTTTAGGATTTACGTTGTTCTATACAATGTCTTTTGGGTTAGTTCTGTCTTATATGAAGTCATACATTTTTTTTGTAACATAAATGGTTACTTTGCAGACAATGGTGTCACCAAAGATTCTGGCCATCAGATACTGCGGTCTGGCGTACTGAGAGAGTTGAGAGCAGAACATGTATTCTTATGCCCACAGGAGCAAACATTCAGAGCTCAGCTTTCATTTTCCCAAGCTGTTTATAAAATGAAAGCTGAGCTCTGATTGGTTTTCTCGGCAGCTAGAAAGTTACTCAGATTCTTTGGTCCACGTTAACGTTGTGGACCCATGCATATGGCAGCATGAATTTTCACAGAGGCACAAGGGGTCCTGTGAAATCGTAGACAAAAACCTTTCTGGACCCTGGGGGTCATTTACTAGGGCCCGAATCGCGTTTTATACGTCGGGTTACCCGAAATTTCCGATTTGACGCGATTTTCCTGAATTTGCCGCGGGTTTGTTGGCGCACGAGATTGGATTGTGGCGCATCGGACGCCGGCTGCACGTAAGGAAATCGGGGGCGTGGCCCGAACGAAATCCAACGATTCGGAGAGAGAAACCACCGCAATTTTTTAAAAAAAAGAGTTCGCTGGACCGATGCTTACCTGCACCAGCAACGGATACGGAACTCCGGCGGAACCCAGGGACTTCAGGCGGAAAGGTACCCATGTGCTTTGCTTAAAGGATTGTCACCCCGTATAATGACTAACAGGTTTTGTCTTGTAAGATAGGAAAAACTGACTCATTGTGGGGTGGTCCAAGTGCTGCTACCCCAACAAATTGAGAGAAACTGGGTCTGTGGTATCCCAAATAAAGAGAGTTCCAGTCACAAATGTGTCCGCATGCTGCCTATTCACCTCTGTGGTGTGAAGAAAAATTATAGGAAATATTCACTCCATATAAAGTATTCCATCAGTCCCATAGATAGTGCAAGCTATCTCATCAGTTCCCATAGATAGTGAAGTAAAATTCAGTAGGGGTTGGATTTCTATTAGGCAATAACTCAGTGTCATCTCATCTGGCATAGTACTGTGCTTCCTTTGATACTTGGCTAGAAAATAGCCATAGGAGAATACAAATAGCTTCTTGAAGCCTACAGTAGCGTTCTATATATTTGATTTCTGGTTGATCTGCTGGTGGCT
>CM033651.1:3420221-3455359 GCA_019512145.1 Engystomops pustulosus
ATAGTGAAGCTATCTCCATCAGTCCTATTGATAGTGAAGCTATCTCCATCAGTCCCATAGATTAGCCGATTAGGTTTCTGTGACTTCTTTGAACTTCTTACCTATTTGAAAGCTTTGTATTTCTACCTGTTCATACAGAAGTTTTCACACAATGACACAAGATGCAGCACTAGAATAATGTGAGGTTAAGGATGTGACCTTTATACTTTCTACCATTTATTACTGTTCTAATTTTGCCTTCCGACCTACTCGGCAAGAGAAACCTCTCGTAACTGTTAATACAGTTAAAAATAACCATTCTCAATGCTGGAATTAATTATATGACTCCGTGCAATTTCTGTGTAACCAAGCTGACACAGTTTGACTTTGCTCTCAATAAGCCACTCAAAATATGTAAAAAAAAAAGTTCTCCATTCTCGGTGGCAACACAGGAAAGTAAAAAGAGGGAAAAAATATCCAATAGTTTTAGTTTTTACCATCTTTTCCCAGGATTCTATGGTTTGAACATTGATTATATAAAAGTTTAACTTCAAGAGAAGTGGTTGTTAACTTAACTTACGATGCAGGCAGCCGCCACATTGCTCTCGTACTATGGACCTTTGCATTTGATGCCATATGGGATCATTTTGGCATGAAGCTGTGATGATGTTCCCATTTAAATACATTGTACCCTTGTATACCTCTGGTTATTGTTGGATATCAACATAGGTCGACTGTAACATCCGTGCCGGTGTCTTCTGCTGTCTGCTGTCTACTTCCGATGTTCCTGGTTTTCTGATCTTGGCTTGGCTTTTTGACTATCCCTTTTGTCTCCGATCTTCATCGCGACCCCGACCCTTGATCTCAGTTTTGTGTTGTTTGTGAGTCTTGTTTTGTGTGTTTTTATTTGGGCATAGGGAGGAAATGTCTTCTAGTTGTCCCATATAACCTAGGATATACAAAAGCAAGCGGGCAGGGGATAGTTTGGGCTCAGACCAGGACTCACTGTCCTGTCAGTCCTGCATGAGTCCAGAGTCCACATTATATGGACCTTTTGCTTTCAACAAATAAATTCAGATCCTTTGTTCTAAAGAGAGACAAGCGCTTGGTGGAGGTGTGTCTAGCAACTGCGACATTGACTTTACTTTATAAAAAAGTTGCAATTTCACTAAAGATCTAAACTCCTCAAAAACCAGTTATATCAATAAGAAAAAAACTCCAATATACTTCCGACCATCAGAAAAGCAAAGAAAAACAGGTAAACGTACAAAGTCAGACTTCATATATGTCTGCCCCATTAGCCATAAGGCAGTACATTTTTGATACATTGATAAAACAATAGTGTTATTATATTGATTGTGAATAGGAGTGAGCCGACCCATTAAGGTTCGGCCGAACCAGAACCTGTTTACTCCCACCTGGTACCATGGGCAGCACTGTGGCTCAGTGGTTAGCAATACAGTCTTACAGTATGGTGGCTCAGTGGTTAGCAATTCAGCCTTGCAGTGTGGTGGGTTAGTTGTTAGCACTACAGCCTTGCAGCGCTCGTTTCCTGGGTTCAAGTCCCATCCAGGTCAACATCTGCAAAGAGTTTGTATGTTCTTTCCGTGTTTGCGTGGGTTTCCTCCGGGTGGTCCGTTTTCTCCCACACTCCAAGACATACTGATAGGTTGATTCGATTGTGAGCCCCATTGGGGACAGGGACCTTTTTGGAAAGCTCTGTGCAGCGCTGCGTAATCTTTTTGTGCAATATAAATAAAGGAATTATGCTTATTACCCCCCGCGACCTGTGCTGGTGCTATTTATTGCCAATCATGGTGTCAGTGGTGGGAGGGTCTGGGTTCGGTGCCCAAATCTGGACCCAAACAGGGTTATAAATTTCCATTCACTGCATAATACAAGAATCCACAATGTCCTGTATTTAGACTTGTGCTAAATGGGTGCAGGGTTCCAAAATAAAGGACTATCGCTAGTGTCTCAAATACTCTCCCACGCACCACAGGATCAGTGCAGTCAGTGCAGGAGCGCATGCGCAATGGACTTTGAAGGGAGACTTTGCCAGTGGAATGTAAACAGTTAACATCCACAATAATGAATAAATCTTAACAGTGATTGGAAAAAGGGTTTATCACAATTGCCTACTAAATGACAGCGCAAAGAGGAAAAGGAAGGAATGGCGGTCCAATGTTCCTTATAGTCAAAAGAAATCTATGGGTTTTTTCCTCTGCATCCACGTCATTCAAGGTATATCCAGTGAACAGTACCTTAAGTTGGATGAAGATAGGGTAAATAAAATAGAGTCATCACAGAGCAACGGGACCGATGAACACACCGCACAGAGGAACATTTTAAGAACGTGATGACTCTATTTTATTTACCCTATCTTCATCCAACTTAAGGTACTGTTCACTGGATATACCTTTGCATCCGTGTAGGTATCTAAACTTGTGAATGACGTGGATGCAGAGGAAAAAACCCATAGATTTCTTTAAACATCCACAATAGTTGAATATTTACGGGTTCAGTAGTTCTTGAGTGAATATTATTTAATGTATTTATTAATTATATGTATTCATAATTAATGTTATTATTAAAACAATAGTTTTTTTATTAATATGTTATTAGGTCAAATGTTTTTACTTTTATTTTTGAAACTTTTTTTTTTGGATAAAATAGCTTTCGCGCAGTTTTCCCTCACTTGTCCGACTCTGCTTTCGGTCTCCCTATCAGTCTTCTTTGTAGAACATATTGAACACGCTTGAAGTTAGTTAGGAATCTCGCCACACATCATTTACGATAAAGATCAGATCCTTGATTTGAATTCCAGACCTCTCAACTGCGGTCTACTGACATCTCCTCAGTATTTGTGACATTTTCCAGTGATATACCATTATATCATTTTAAGCTCCTGAGACCAGATGACAAGACTCTGAGACATTAGAATACGGATTATAAAAAGAAATGGTCATGGGACGTTCAGAGAATTCTTGCTCAGTGCCAATGAATATTGATATGTTTACTGATGTGCACCGTGTCGGACGCTATCAGTTTGCCAATAAAATATAAAGGCTGTTACTGCACAAAGTTTACAAATCAACCAGCAAAATATCAGGTGTTCATTTTTATTGCAGGCTTCGCAGAGCAGGTAACCTCTGGAGATCATCTCTCAAAATCAAATCAAACCGGGAAGTTGTTTCTTGAAGAGCGGTTGAGCTGATCCGAAAGGCAAAGTTCCCAAACCCAGAAGTTTCTGCGGGTTACAGCCATTAGGATTTTGTATTTGCATGCCACCATTTTTACCTAGATTGTGGCTCCCCATGACATCCCGGTGATGACCCAATCCCACGACAGCTTGGACTCTGTACTAGGGTCACAGTGGTGAAACTTCCACCGATAAAAAAGGGGGTCTGTTGTAGTCCAACTTTATGGAGCAGCAGGTTTGATATTCGCACTGTTGGGAGCAAGGAAGAGGGAGGTGATGTCACTCAAGAGGTGTGAATTCCCTCTCCCAGCATGGGGTAGGGAGGTGCTGGGGAGTGTATAATTAGCAGCCTGGAGCACCGGACATCTCATCCCAATGCTCCGGGCTGCTAATTATAACTTTCTTTTCTAGGTGATCCTGGCGTGTCAAGATTAGCGATGGACCGTGATGGGATCAAGATGAAGAGGAGTGGGGGTGAGTATTTCTATGTTTTTTAATGTTTTTTCACTGGTTGATTTTCTTTAATTTGACCATCTATATGGTGTATGACTTGCCAAGATTTGTGAGAGATGGATGGCAAATGCTTTTAGATTCCTGCAGTAAATACTAATTTGGTTAGGAATGAACAGCATAATCTGTATATCTCATTGGGGCACATTTACTTACCCGGTCCCTGTGCGATCCTCGATCCAGACTGTCCGATGAGGATGAACTCTGCCGCGATTCACGTAGATCGTGCGCTGGATTTCCTGCTTGTGTCACTTCCCCGCTCAGGTCCGCCGGAGTTCACCTTCTTCTTCCTGGTGTATGTGTGTGCTCGGCTTGCGACACAAATTTGAATATTAAATCCTGCGCTTACTCCGATTCTGTCTGATCATCCGACGGCCCATCCCCCGATTTCTGTCGCATGAAAGCCGGCACCGATGCACCAAAATCCGATTGCGCGCGACACAATCACCGGTGTGATCCCGAAAAGTCAGAAAACCCTTAGTAAATAAGCCCCATTGTATTTGTCCTTTTTATGTGTCTGCATGAACCATTTTTACATATAGTGTCTCCCTACACAATGGCCAGCATCCATGCCAGACACGCTGAGGGAGATTTCCACATTTGATCTAGTCACAGGATGCATATCCTTTTATCACCCACATTGAAGCGTTCATTTAATAGGTACAAACAGCAATTGTAAACGTATAGCATGCAGGTCTTATTTAACACTTAGCTCAAAATTATACAGCATGTAGAACACATACTAAAAAGCCATTCTGTAACATCTACTGAAGACATACTGTAACAAAGTAACGGGTGCCCCTTGTGGGCCGAGTATCGAAATTGGCCATCAAGATGAACTATACCAAGCATTAGATTTAGAATTAATACATTTTCTAAATATAATATTTAGAATATTTATATAATATGTGCAATACTAAGACCGGCCGGTCTAATATCTCGCTTCTAAGTATCCTGCTCTAGTATCAGGCGGCATAACGAGAGAACATCCGTTCATTGCTGCCCACCATTGTGGAGGAACTATACCGATCCCCACATCTATACGTCATCCCAAGCCATCGTAGCTCTTGTATTGCACCGCACATACTTCACTGCGCGTAACTCACTGCGAACCTGTAATCTCCAAGCGCATTCTCCGGGACACCGGAGCACCACGAGGTGCGCTGGAGGAACTCAGACAGTGATTATGTTTATCCCAATCATATGATGGATGTGAGGAATATCAATGATATAAGCTACGATTTTGCTACACGATGAATCAGGATTGATTATTTTATCACTTACTTATAAATTAAATTGAAAAACCTAAAAATTCTAATCACCCTTGAACTGATACATGTTATATATCGCTACGTCCCAAAATGTCTGATCTATCAAAATATACTAATGTTTTTGCCAGAGTTGAACTCTGTAACGGAATATAACGCCCCAAAGTCGAAAATTTTACTTTTTTGCCATTTTGCTAAATAAAAGAAATTCGATAAAAAGGCCGTACAGTCCTCAAAATAGTAGCATTGAAAACATCATCATAAGTCGTCATTAAAAAAATGACACTACCCACAGCTCCGTACACCAAGGTATGTTTTAATTTTTGTAAATGTATGAAAACATTAAAAAAAACGATACAAATACTGGGTCATACTGACCGAAATAATAAAGTAGACCTGTCATTTCGGGCGCACAGTGAAAGCCGTAAAATCCAAGCCCACAAGAAAATGGCGCAAATGCGTTTTTTCATCATTTTCACTGCATTCAGAATTTTTTTCCTGCTTCCCAGTACACGGCATGGAATGATAAATACCGTCACTATGAAGTTCAATTTGTTACGCAGAAGACAAGCCGTCACAGAGCTCTTTTCATGGAAAAATAAAAAGTTATAGATTTTTGAAGGTGGTGGGTGAAAAATTAAAACGCAATAACGAAAAAGGGCCTGGTCCTTAAGGAGTTAGTGGGGCACATTTACTTACCCGGTCCATTGACGTTCAAGCGGCGGATTCTTGGACTAGCGTTCGGGTCTCCCGGCGATTCATGAAGGTCCTGCGCCCGATGTCCCCCAGGTGTCGCTGCTGCGCCGAGGTCCGCGGAGTTCCGTCGGAGTTCACTGATCTCTTCCTGGTGCATGTGAGTATGGCACGTGCGACCAATTTTTTGTTTTAAATGCAGCGGTTTTTCCGAATCCATCGGGTTTTCGTTTGGCCACGCCCCCCCATTTCCATCACGTGCATGTCAGCGCCGATGTGCCACAATCCGATCACTTGGGCCAAAATCCCGGGGCAATTCATGGAAAATCGGCACAAATCGGAAATATTCGGGTAACACGTCGGGAAAACGCGAATCGGGTCCTTAGTAAATGACCCCCAATATGTCAGATTGTGGACATTCTACATCTTTATATTGTTATTTGATTAAGTCACATGCATTGTATATATTTTATTTCATTTTTAGCAACAATTTTGTCTATAAACTTTCCTAATGAGGATTTGCCCTGACTCCATTAGTGCTGTGTATATGTATATATGTATTTTTTGATTCCTGAGTACTAGACCAGTGATACCCCGGTATCTACATTGCACACTTGGTATACACTCATTCTGGACGCCTCCCACGTGCTTTCTCATTTTCTAAAATATATCAGTATTAATTTATAATAAATGTTCTCCCTCATTGTAAGCCACACCCAGAGATTACAGAAAAAGAACCAAAAAGATTTACCGCAAACTATTTTGTTATTTTGTAGATATGATACAGGCAGTCCCCGGGTTACATACAAGATAGGGACTGTAGGTTTGTTCTTAAGTTGAATTTGTATGTAAGTCGAAACTGTATATTTTATCATTGTAGTTCCCGACAATTTTTTTTTTTTGCCCCAGTGACAATTGGAGTTTCAAATTTTTTTGCTGTAATAGGACCAAGAATTATCAATAAAGCTTCATTGCAGACAATTTTAAGATGATCATTGCAATCTGGGACTATTTTAAAGCATCCAGAGAGCTTCACCAGAGGTCACAGTGGGCAGAGGGGTCCGTCTGTAACTATGGGTTGTCTGTAAGTCGGGTGTCCTTAAGTAGGGGACCGCCTGTATAGCAGCGCCATAAAATAGAATACATAAAACTAATCAAAAGACAAAGAGAAACCCATCATCAAACCATCACAATGACAGCCATTAGGATTTCTTGGTCAAGCAAAAAAATACTGCAATAAACACTTCTGCCGCGCGCAGTCCCTCCATTCAGCCCACGCTTGAGACTTTTGGCCTCCCTAACACTAAATCTCTAACCACTGGTTTGACCCTATTACAGTAACATGACAGACACCCATGTCACAATGTAACAGGCGGATGCACCGAATCTATCTTTCCGACAGGTGAATCCATATGTTGTACAATGGCTGCAGATGAAAAGTCTCTAGTGGTAGAATGAAATGTGTCCATGAGATCAGTTACATCACAAGAAATATATAGTCTATATTTTATCTCTATCATCTATGTATTGTATCAATTGTATATCTATCTATCAGTAATTGTATCAATTATAACTTCTATCTTTCTATCTATTTTTGAATCTGCGCCTGCATGATCCGTCTGTAAGATATGGCTGAACATGCGCTGGTAAGTATCAGTTTGTTTCTTATCTTTTGTATTTCCTTTCCTATAGCACTTTGTCTCCTGCAAACTCTACTCTGGTTTTTCAACAGTTAATCCACTGTGATTGACAGAATCTTTCCCCACTATCATCGCTGCCCTGCCTGATGTCAGAGAACTGATCCAATCACTTTCTTGACTGGGTCTAAAGATTCCAATATAAGGTTTTCTGGACTAGTGCCCTTTGCCTGCTATGGTCTTGCACTTGGCTATCTGTGTTTATTCTCTGATCTGTATTCTGATATATTTGACTTTTTGCCTGTATCCCAAACTATCTGTTTGCTTTGTGATTTTGTACTGCTTTGTCCTCCTAGTTTAAACCTATATTTGGCGACTATCCCTCTTTGATTGAATTGTTTTGTCCTTGTCTATGTGTATGCACTTTGGCGTAGTAAGGGAAAGTCAATCCAGTTGTCTCCTACTGCTTAGGGAAGTAAGAGCAATTGGGCAGGGACAGCATAAATGCTCATTATTGATTGGATGGTAGTGGGACTAGTGTCCTGATGGTGATGGCTGGGCTTAAACTGGTTGAGCCAGTCACTGTTCATGGTTACTAATATAGAAACTACCTTTCTCTTTCATAGGATCTGGTTCAGGCACTGATGAGGAATGGACATAACTGTACCACCCAATGGGGCATTGTAGATAATGGGGCTCATTTACAAGGGTCCGAACACCGCACTTTCGGCGGGTTTCCCGAATATTTCCGTTTTGTGCCGAATTGCCCCGGGATTTTGGCGCACGCGATCGGATTGTGGAGGATCGGCGCCGACTTTCACACGACAGAAATCAGGGGGCGTGGCCGTCGGACAACCCGATGGATTCGGAAAAACCACAGAATTTAAAAAACTATTTGTGTCGCAAGATCACACACTTAAATGCACCAGGAAGAAGAAGGTGAACTCCGGCGGACCTCGGCGCAGCGGTGACACCTGCTGGATATCCCGGCAGATCCAAATCCTCGTTGGACAATGCGCCGCGGGATCACGACACGACCGGGTAAGTAAATATGCCCCAATGAATCAAATGCCCTTTATTTAAGGCATAAAAACAAGATGATCACCACACTTGAAAGTTACAAAACTTCCGTAAGTAGCAAAACACTTGACTTTACAGTCTTACGAAGTATTACAGCATTCAAAGTCACCTAAACTTGTCCTACTAGCTTCTAGTACTTATCTGGTGAATATTGTAACTATATGTAAGATGCAAGACAGCAAAGCAGTTTGATTGAGTCCCCATCCCTCCAGTTCGGAAGGGGGGATTACCTATATAATACATGTAAAGAGCCTGTACAGCAACAGCGCAACCACAACCAGGCTTGGCGCTCGCTGTCAGACTTGGTAAGTGGAGGTGGACTCACCCTGTGACATCCCTGCGGGCTAAGGCCCTGCCTAAAGCAGATAAACTGCCCTGACAAGGGTGAACCTGCTATCAGGAACCTAACGGTCCCTGAGTGACCCTACAAGGTGACCGGGAAGACTTACGTTGTCTGGCAGCTGCTGGATGGTGGAGCGGACAGGTAACGGGAATACAGGTATAGACCAGTGTTCAAACTGGTACATAGAAAACCAATACAAATCTGAGACAGGGAAAACGCGGTCACACTGGGAGATACATGACACTGGTGGACAAACAACAGATACAGACAGACAAGCGGAGCGGACAAAACCGGGTCAAAACCAAGATGGCGGCAAAGGTATAGAATCGTAAGGCAATAGAAAGGTTGGTAAGCGTAGCAGAGGTCAAATAACACAGAATAGCAAACAAGACATTGCACTAGATAGCAAGATAGGACTGAATAACCAGCAAGGTCTGATGGCAGTGGGCAGGTATATAAGGCAGTTTCCAGACATCTGTCTGTTAAATGGACAGGGCCCGGCATGCACTGATACCACTTTATTCTGCCCAGTGCCAGGATGGGGGTCAAGTTGGGTAAAGTAAATGAGGTTAAGCTGTAACACCCCATGCAACCTGAGGAAGAGGGTGGTGCTGTTTTTGAAATGTTATACAACCCCTTTAACCCCTAATACTTTAATAATATTTCATGCTGTGGTTATTTGGCCTCCTCTTGGCTCCAATCCCAGATTATACTCTGCCAATTATGTGAAAAAATATGTGTCCAAATGTTGAACCTTAGGGTCAAAAAAGGCAATTACCATTTGTGAATGAATTCATTACCCAAGTCAAAAGGTAAATTTAACCCCTTCGACCCTAGAGATACAGCCCCCCTCCCCCCGCCGCCCCTGGAGTGTTAAACATAGATAAAATGAATCCTTTCCAATACAAATACTGTAACAGGCCTTGAAAGAAGCAAATGACTTCCAAGTCACCCTCCGGATTGCTGTTTGACCGTACCTTTACAATGTGTGCCATTTAAGCCGAGAGAATCCAATCAACGTGTCAGTTAAATTGCTACTCATCTGTCGAGATTAAGTGTTGGACTATTATCTCAGATTTAGTGGAAGTCGGAGATACTGGCACATTTCAGTGAAGCCATTAGTAACACCTGGAATCATTCACATTAGTTTAAGATCTGGCCCCATAAATTCCCAGCCATTAATGATTATTCTGACTCCTCAGGATAAATGGCTTAACGTTTTTGATAATGAAAATATACATTCTGCAGTAGTTCTTTCTTAAAACCACATTACCTTTGTAATGTACTTCATGGCTGATAGTAACAGACTGTCATAACTCTCGCCAAAAGGAATTTTATTGTGTTGTAAAGTATTTAAACTGTGTTGTAGTTTTCATTTCCTTCAATCTTAGGAAATTCTTTTTAGAAATTCTAAAAAAAAAACAAAAATTGACAATATTTTTAAAAATAAGATTTAGTTTTATCTTTTTTTTTTTTAAAGTCTTTAGAAGTGAACGTTATCTTTGGAATCTCATCAAATAAAAAAAAAAAAAAAATTAAAAAAAATCCTCGGCTCTGTATACGCTGACTGCATCCGATTAGTTATAGCCAAAAGCGATTATTTAAATATCCCAAATAAATCTTTTTATTCCTTGAACATTCATCTCTTTTAAGTGTTCATTAAGATGGGGGTGTGACAATCTCGGAAAATGAAACATTAATTTTTTTTTTTTTTTTCCCTTCTTTGTGTGAAGATTGGGTAGAACACAAATCCCAAGGGCAGCCGTAGTTTAGGTGTCGCAAAGTAAAAGGGCAGCTGAAGAATCCGTCTTTGTATCTCCTGCCCCTCCTTTCATAGAAAAATATGAGATGTGTTTTGATGTCACGGCTCCGCAGCCTCTTCACTCTATGATCTCTCAGATCTGAGAACAACATGTGACATTTTACGTTTTTTTTTTTTTTTTTGATACATGTTCAGTGGAAATCCCCTTTTTTAACATTTTTTTTTTCTCTTATTTTTTGATACCCCGCCTTATTACAGGTCAGCCTCATTTGCAGTCATTACGCTGATACGTCGAGTCAGATCTTGGGTTCTCGGAAAAAATAAAACGTAAAAAATAAAAAGAAAATATATAAAAAATGAAATATTAATATTTAATACCCGGGCTCATTTTCAGTCACCGCTCAAAATGCAATAAAACAACTACATGGAAATTTGCATTGGCCATTAGGATACATCTAAAGCGCAATAAAAGCTTACATCTGTAGCGAGGAACTGATGAATTCCTATCGAAGAAAATCTGTTACGGAGGAGTGCAATCTCCAATAAAGGCTTGTAAAAAATGTATACAGACTCCATAATCGCTGTAAAGAATGGTAATTGGCGACAGTCGGAAGCGAAATGATCGTCGTTGACGCCAAAGTTTCATTACAATTTGTGACATCAAGGAGCAATGTAGAGGAAATGTAACTTTGTAACTAGCCAACGTCCATTGAGCAATGCTTCTTCCCTCCGAGCGCGCCGCGACAATTCCGTAGTTGTCGAAATTATAATGTGACACCCTAATCCATTTCATGAAGTGGAAGGAAAATGATGGCTGTAATTGTATTCCTTGGGCGATATTGCTATGGTTATTATTCTTTCTCATTTGGATTCTTATTTTAGTCTTTCTTAAATACAGCGCCATATTTTAGTGGAAGAGCCGGTATGTTTTTGGTTAAGTGAGCTCTTTACTGCTTGAAACTTCCTGTCCGATACTATATTACAAGGAATAAAGTACAGGCAGTCCCCGGGTTACATACAAGATAGGGTCCGTAGGTTTGTTCTTACGTTGAATTTGTATGTAAGTCGAAACTGAATATTTTATTAAATTTTGCCCCAGTGACAATTGGAGTTTCAAAATTTTTTGCTGTAATTGGACCAAGGATTATCCATAAAGCTTCAATACACACACTTTATAGCTGATCATTGCAGTCTGGGACTATAGTAACATCCAGAGAGGTCACCAGAGGTCACAGGGAGCAGAGTGGTTCGTCTTTAACTATGGGTCGTCTGTAAGTCGGGTGTCCTTAAGTACTGTACTTACAATACTTACAATATTTCTAGGGTCTCAGAATTTATCATTCCAATGGCATCTTCATGGCGCGGTTATGTATGAAGGCCAAAAAGAAACCTTGTGGAAATTAGTTTAATAAGACTGGAGGAAGGTGTTATTATAGCTGTATTGATATCATTTGGTGTACAGCAATTAGTCGATACTGCTGTAGCTATACCAGTATTACAGTACCGGTTGGCTGTCCTATGTGTATGGTTGACTCCTTGAAGAAAGGATCAGACAAAGGTGTCTGTTAGAGTCTAACACTCTCCAAACTGTTGAGTATACATGTATATGGAGAGTTCAAAGGGATAGCTATTTAAGGTGTCTGGCCATCATAACTCATTGATCTTATTAAAAAGACACCATCTTAGGTTGCATTCAGACGGCCGTAGGGGGGCGTATATAGAGCCAACGTATCTACATCGGATATACACCCCTATAGGCCGGCAATGGGCGTGCACCGCTGTATGGAGCAGTGCAGCACCGTACCATTCCGTAGCCGGAGAAAAGATAGGAAATTTTTTTTAATTTTTTGGATTCTTTTTGTTCACTTCCATATTGTAGAAAAGTCTTCAGTGGTGGTTTCCAGTTATAAAAACTACTTTAAGATTTATTAGTTATATTCTTAAAGTGACAAAATATTTTCTTCTGAACATATTCCATATTAATCTTCATTACTATAAAATAGGGGTCAAAAATTAAAAAAAAAAACTTCTTCCTGGGTCAAGATGGACATTTGCGATGGAGGATTAATCTTTCTTCCTCATAACGAAAGTGACTATTAGGAAAACAGTGTAATGACAATCACCAAGGCTTCCAGCAGTCGTGGACATTAATTACCAGGTCTCTAAGGGGTAAAGGTGCATCTGGACTAGTAAATCATAGAAGATCTCCTAATTACTGCCTCAGGAAGCCTCGTTCAACCTCAGAATCCTTAACCCCTTTTATTCTACCTTGTAACATTGCACTCATCATATTTGGATTCTTGATCCTGCAAATAAGTACAAAAAATATCATAAATTAATTAGTATGTACAAAAAAATTTAGTAAAATTTGAGTAAAATTAAAGATTACTGATATCTTTTAGTCATTAATTTCCCCATAAGATCTTGAACCAGACCATGATACCATAATATCTTTGTAGATAAGGTTGAATCAAGACGCAGGTCCATCAAGAATAACTTAAACCTCTAACGGGAGATTTAACTGGGCTTTTACGCCCTAAAATAATTGCAACTCCTTTCCCAAAGCCAGAAATTATTTCCCCCGTTTATGCCCCCATCCATGCCATGGGTGTAGAGGGGTATGGAGCGCGCACACCTGGAGGCAGAGTTGGCCAGGGCTAGGCCTTCTAGCTATAGACCTCAATGGGCTCTGGTTAAAACCTTCTTATGTATCGGCACACAGAAGGGATGGGGGGGGGTATAATTTACAATATGATAAATAACCTCCATATTGTTCAGCCAATGAAAGGTAACAAAATAAAATAAAAGGCTAAATTATTCTTTAGCTAAGTATAACTTAAATATTAGCTTAACTATAAATGTAAGGTTGCGTGGCCAAGTTTTGGGGAAGCAGCAGAATTACCAAGACCGGAGTAAGACCTGACGGAGTCTGAAGATCATAGACATTGCTACAAAGTTACTGAACATTACAAGCACCAGACATTAACACAATGCCAGTCCATACGTTCTAGAAGCTCAAACTGACACCGTGATGGACCTTCTTTCACTTCTGATCTGTTCTAATGTCCTAATTTTAGTCTCTACTCACCGTCCCGGAATCTCCACTTCTGCCCACATTCTAACATCGGAAGAAAGTTTCCTGCCCTGCTGCTTGACTCCTATCATTAGCTTAAAGATCCCCCTATCCATTCAGAACGAGGAGTCTTTCCTACTTATCTAGAAGCTTTAGGTAATGAATTGGAAGGGATCTATTCACATTGTGGGGTCCAACTGCTGGAACCATTCTAATCTCCGGGAACTAGAGTCCTGTTTTCCCGGTAATATAGTGGTGGGTCCAGCATGTCCTTGCTTCCATAGTCGATCCTCCAACAGTTGAGGGACACGATCCCTCCTTCTCATGATCCAACCGGTGGGACCCTCACTCGTCACATCCATGTTATTTGTAAGATGTGTGTAGTTAAAGGGATGTCCGAGAGTTCTGAAAAAAAACTAAAGATGGCCAGAAGGGGGCTGCTTAAAAAAATAAAGATCTACTTACCTTCCGGTGCCCTCCAATGTCCCGCACTGCTGTCGCTCCGGTCCGGCCGCCATGTAAACAAACATGGCCGCTGGAGCAGCACTGAATTCAGCTTCTGGCAGACCGTGTCCGGCCACGCCTACCCGTCCCTATTCACAGCATTGTGAATGCGGGCCAGGAGGTTGTCGGGTCCGGCTTGAAGCTGAGTCCAGCGCTGCTCCTGCGCCCATATTTGTTTACATGGTGTGCGGACCGGAGCAACAGCAGCACAGGACACGCGGAGGGAGCCGGAAGGTAAGTACATCTTTATTTTTTTAAGCAGCCCCCTCCGGTCACCTTTTGTTTTTTTCATAGGTTTCGGACAACCCCTGTAAAAGATGGCCGCCAGAGCAGCGCTGGACTCAGCTTCGGCCGGCCGTGGTCAGCCACGCCCACCCGTCCCTATTCACAGCATTGTATATGCGGGACGGAAGGTTCTTGGGTCCGGCCCGAAAGCTGAATCCAGTGCTGCTCCTGCGCCCATATTTGTTTACATGGTGTGCGGACTGGAGCAACAGCAGCACAGGACACCCGGAGGGAGCCGGAAGGTAAGTAGATTTTTATTTTTTTAACCAGTCCCATCCGGACACCCTGATTTTTTTTTAAGAACTCTCGGACAACCCCTTTAACAATTTTTCTGAAATTCGCTTATAACATTCATAGAAGTCGCTCCATCACTTTGCTCCCCGGGTGAGAGTTTTTCTTTCTTTTCTGGTCCATTTTAGCAAAATAAAAAATCTAAAAAATTGCAAATGGAGCTTCGAAGAGCCCGCAGTGATTTTATTTTTTTTTTTTTGCTTTTGGTTGGAATTTATTATTTACCATTTAATTGATTTCATACTGGGCGGTGGAGAAAGTGTCATCTTACCCAGGCATATTTTTTCATACATGATAAATCCCTTTAAAAATCACTCATCGGTTTAAGAGCCTTTGCTGCAGATGCCGTGCAGGTTATTGATGATTCACATATAAGTGGCACATTATGTATCTCCCCGGCAAATGGCACTTGAGCAGCAGATGTTTCATATTGTGTACACAGCTCTGCTGAAAGTTGAAGAAATATATGAGTAAGTTAAGCCAGATGTTGAGAGCATCGCTAACAGTTAGTACACAGGGTCATACGTTTCGTTATCCATCATGAGTGACTAATCAAAAACAAGTACCATGTGTCAATTACAGCAGAAAAATCACCCAGGGTTTCGCTTCTCACTTGACCCGGCATCATGCACATTGTGTTTCTAACACTGCAATGATACCGGTTTAATGGCTCTCGCTGTTTCCAGGGCTCTTTTAGGACCAGATTGAAAATCAAAAGGAAATACCAAGTTTTTTTTTACAGTTTGAAAACATCTGAGAATTTATACATCTTAAAGGGGTTTTCCCATCTGGGCAATCACATTTAAATAAATTTATTTGCCATATATAAACATTTCTTTAATTGGATGTTATTAAAAAAAATGTTCCTGTGTGAAGATAATTTCTCATAAATGTAGTCATGTTGTCCCTTCGAAACGAGATGGCTTCCTGGGATACGACCACCTCACATTTTGGCAGGGGTGGCCAGACATGTGCTATAGAGTCCTGCCGGATCACCAGCAATCATTACCACAGGAAGGATGTGCGACCTGTAGTAACTCCCGGAAATTTCATATGCAAAAACTTTTTGTTTCTTTGTGCAATCACTCCAGCAGAGGTGGTCGTATCCAAGGACACAGTCTGGTTTCTAAGGGACAATATGACTACATTTATGAGAAATTGTCTTCACAAAGGAACATTTTTTTAATAACATCTAATTGAAGAAATGTTTATATATCGCAAATTAATGAAACTGAATGTGAATGTCCAGATGAGAAGATCCCTTTAAGGATTAAAATCGAGGGAGAATTTTTATGTTTAACCCCGGTAGCTTCCAGTTATTGGTTAGGAGGTGTCCATAACATTGATGTTATACTGCTTATTGACTTTTGTGTCTTTATTTTCATAAAATTTTCTTCAATTTCATTTCAAAGTGACAGTTCAAGGGGTTGTCCAAGATTTGAAAAACACGATTGTTTTCCCCTAAAAGCAGCACTCCGCCCGTCTATTGGTTGTGTATAGTATTGCACCTCGACAGATGACATCTTTGGTGCGGTTCTTTGTAGAAAGCTGCCATGTTTAACTAATCTAAGCACAAACAAAAAATTACAAATAACTTGTAATTAAAGGGCTTTTAAAATTTCTGTTAAAGGAAATACCTACCATGTGATTTGATGCATTATGAAGCAAACATACCTTGAGAATGCTGTAGCTACACTGATGCAGGATCATATATTGGTTAATCCCTGAGCTGAGTGGTTTTGCTGAAGAAGCAATTATACCATTCAGGACCTTGGGAAAGCTGTGACAGACTGGCTTAAACATTAGGGAGCTTGGAATTACAAATGGCTGAAAGTAAAGCGTGACTAGTCAAGCACTAATCAACCTGAGCTGGATCACTCATACACAGCAGCTGGGGGATGGTGCAGCAATTGGTTATTCTGTCTGGCAGGAAGAAAACTGATTCCATAATCATCTGCTGCAGAGAGAAACTCTCCTGCTATGAGAAGCAGATAAGCAAGTGCCAGAGCAGATATAGAAGCCACAGAGCTTCATTATCATAATGTTATATCTGTTTTATCAGCAAAACCACTCAGCTCAGGGATTAACCAAGATATGATCCTGCATCAGTGTAGCTACAGCATTCTCAGGGTATGTTTGCTTCATAATGCATCAAATCACATGGTAGGTTTCCTTTAAAAAAATCACTTACCTGGACATTCTCAGAGACTTGAGCAATGCCGGAACGGTGATATTTAATATGTATGAAAACTGAGAACAAGAAGACTGACAAAAAGGGGCAGCACTGGATCCCAGGGCAAATAGACGGGTGGGTGATGTACACTTTTTGGGTGGGTGAGTTCCTTTTTTTAGAATCCAAAGGACCCCTTTAACGAAGACCTTTCAATCCTTCCACGAACTTCAACTCCAGCGCAGGTGGATATTTTTCCTCCAGCTTTCCTCCTGAAGCTATTATGCAGCTGCCTGTACACACATGAGGATGTTCACATGAAGGATCCAGCAGTGCAGATACAATGTTATCAGAAGAGTTGTCCTGCATTTTGTAGGGTTCAAGTAGTGAGACCTCCACCACATGCTAAAATTCTGGCCGTGTTCAGAAGTCTTCTCGATGGGTGGCCATAAATGCAGGTATCACTTTCTATAGCTCATACTCAGGGTCTCCAGGAGACAGAGGTTGGTGTGTGGCCCTGATGTACACAAGAAGATACTAGTGATACATAGTGATATATATTTTCATCGGGGGTAAGGAACTTCAAGTGATGAGTGGCGATCAGTGGTCATCACATAAACCAGTTATTGTGTAACCAACTTCCGAAAGTTAGTTATACACTCAAGCTTCAAGTTGACCCAACCATGGAAGACAGAGCTGATCGAAAATTGAATTAGGTCTAAAAACTGTCTATGTGTACCCCTCCCCCATCCCTTCTGACACGTCACAGACCTTTACCTCTTTTTGACTATGGTCTTGGAAGAAACCAAACACAAAGACAAGTTAGGCCCTATCCATGGAATAGGGCCTAACTTGCTGATCAGTGGGGGTCTCAGTGCTGAATAATGGAGCAGATGCCCGCACATGACCGTTCTGCTCCATTAATCTCTATGGAGCTGACGGAAATTGCCGAGAACCGCGCTCACCGATCTCCATCAGCTCCATAGAGATTAATGGAGCAGAATGGTCATGCGTGGCCGTCTGCTCCATTAAGGGGTCGGTCAGGCGTATATGGGGGTATCAGATTTCTAAGTGGGGCCCCCCTTACCCCTTAAAAATATACATACAGTATATACACACCATCTATAGACACATACATACAGCACCATGTACACCTATGCATCATATTCACAGACATACAGCATGTACACATCACATATGCACACACACATAGAGCACATATAACATATTCACAACCAATGCCCCTGATGCCGTGGGCCCCCAACACTCTGGGCCCCGTAGAAGCTGCTCTGGCTGCTACCTAACAGAGATGTGAACTGGGCCTAAGGAATCATTTCATAGACAACCATGTAAAGAGCATGAGCAGCCTAACAAAAGCATGACCCAATACTGCATTTATTAAAAGGGCATCTACCACAAGGATGAAAGATAGTAAACCCAGCACACTGACATACTGCTGTGTGCTCCCTCTGGCAGGATCTGCTCTTCTTTTAGCTTCTTAAGGCCCGTTTTTTTTTTTACAAAAAGGGCTTTTAAAATTATGCAAATGAGCCTGAGGTGCTCCAGACTCCATAAGTGTTAATGGAGCCAGAAGCCTCACAGGCTCATTTGCATAATTGTATTCTTATAAACAAGGGCATAGGAAGCTTAAAGAAGAGCCGATTCTGCCAGAGGGGGCGCACACCAGTATGTGAGTGTGCTGGATCATCAGAGGGTGCACACACCAGTATGTCAGTGTGCTGGATCATCAGAGGGGGCACACACCTGTATGTTAGTGTGCTGGATCGTCAGAGGGGGCACACACCAGTATTTCAGTGTGCTGGATCATCAGAGGTGAGAGGGGGCAACACACAGTATGTCCGTGTGCTGGAGATCATCATAGGGGGGCACACAAACCAGTATGTTCAGTGTGCTTGATCCATCAAGAGGGGGAACACACCTGTATGTTAGTGTGCTGGATCGTCAGAGGGGGCACAACCAGTTTTCATGTGCGGGATGATAGGGGGGGCACAGACCAGTATGTCAGTTGCTGAATCATCAGAGGGGGCCACACAACCAGTATGTAGTGCGCTGAAGTCATCATAGGGGGCACACACCAGTATTGCAGTTTGGCTGGACATCAGAGGGGTAATACACCAGTAATGTCATGTGCTTTGGATGCATCAGGAGAATGAGGCCAGACCAGTATGTCAGTGTTCTGGATCATCAATAAGTGGCCACACACCACAGTATGTCAGTGTGCTGGATCATCAGAGGGTCCACACACCATTATGTCAGTGTGCCTGGATCATCAGAGGGTGCACACACCAGTATGTCGTGTGCTGGATCATCAAGGGGCCACACACCAGTAGGTCCAGTGTCTGATCATCAGAGGGGGAATCACCCCGTATTTCATAGAGTGTGCTCTGGTGATAGGGGGGGCACAGACAGTATGTCAGTGTGCTGAATCATCAGATGGGGCACACACCAGTATGTCAGTGTGCTGTATCCCCAAATGAGAGGGGCACACACCATTAATGTACATTGTGCTGATCATTAGAGGGGGCACACACCAGTATGTCAGTGTGCGCTGGATCATCGGAGAAGGGCACACACCCGTATGTCAGTGCGCTGGATCATCATAGGGGGCACACACCAGTATGTCAGTGCGCTTGATCATCGGAGAGGGCACCGGAGACACCCCTATGATGTCAGTTGCGCTGGATCATCAGAGGGGGCACCACAACACCAGTATGTAAGTGTGCTGGATCCCATCAGGGGGGCACACAGCCTGTATGTCAGTGTGCTTTGGATCATCATATTGGGGCACACACCAGTATGGCAGTGTGCTGGATCTAGAGGGGGATAACACACCATTATGTCAGTGTGCTCTTGGATCATATAGAAGGGGGACCGACCAGTATGGTCATTGTGCGGATCATCATAGGGGCCACACACCAGTATGTCCATGTGCTGGATCTCAGAGGGGCCACACACCAGATTCATTTGTGCTGGATCAATCAAGGGGGCACACAGCCAGTATTTTCATTGTGCTGGTCATCATATGGGGGCCACACACCAGTAATTCAGTAGTGCTTTGGTCATCAGAGGGTGAACACACTAGTATTTTCAGTGTGCTGGATGATAGGGGGGGGCACGACAGTATTCAGTGTGCTGAATCATCAGGGGGCACACAACCAGTCTGTCAGTGTGCTGGAATCATGAGAGGGGGCACACACCAGTAATGTCAGTGTGCTGTATCATGACGAGGGGCCCACAACCATATGTCAGTGCACTGGATCAATCTGAGAGGGCACACAACCAGTTATGTTCATGTGCTGGATCATCAGAGGGGCACACACCAGTATGTCAGGTGTCGCTAGGCACCTAGGTCATCTTTCATGATAGGGTGGCACACAACAGTAAAGTCGTTGTGCCTGTATCATTAGAGGGGGGCCACACTCATTATTTCACTGTGCTGTATCATGAGAGGGGGCACACCCAGTCAGTGCTATATAGTGGGCACTATCAGGCGCTGGATCATACGATAGAGGGTCACACACCAGTATGTCAGTGCGTCTGGTCATCGGAGGCACACATCCAGTATGTCATGCCTGGATCCCAGAGGGACACACACCATATGTTCATTGTGCTGATCATCAGAGGGGCACATCACCAGTATAAGTGTGCTGGATCAGCAAGAGGGGCACCACACCAGTTGGTCAGTTGTGCTGGTCAATCCAGGGTGGCACACACCACGTGTGTCGTGGTGCTGGGTTTTACAAACTAATCCTTCATCCTGGTTTGATGATTTCGCTTACCAAAATTGTATTGTCTGAAATCATCAATGTTTACAGAAAATGTCTATATTTCTTAATACAGTAGACTTAAACTTGAGAATTAAAGCGATTATACAATAACAGAAGCATTTCATTCCGACAATGCGCACAAACAAACGGGCACATTCCTCCAGCGCCGAACGTAACAAAAAGCCAATCTTTTATGCTTCAGTTCGCAAATTTGTAATCTGAAGTTGACAGAATGTGGTAATAGATTAAGGACCATAATCTGGGAAAGCTCCATACCGCCGATAACGATGAATCGAAGCTTTACGATAATATATACACAAAGAAACTAATACCGGTACAGCAAATCGTAAAAACGGGAAGACAATGAAAGATGACATGAGATTCCTGTCTGACAAAAGTGTGTATTTTAATCATTGCTCTCTCTTAGATTCGCCGCTCAATAATAATTAGCTTTCATCTCCTCTCAATAAGTTCCGCGGCGTCTTATTGGAAGAAGCGGACGGAGGACCGCGCAGCCGTTTTTATGTAAAGTGGAAGAGAATGTCCTTAATGACGTGTTTTAAAAGAAAACACCATAAAACATATTTTCCGCGTTAAATTAGGATGAAGCGGCGTTTATGCTTCTGCTTCCACGTAAGACATGAGATAATATATAATCTAGGGCTAAGTAGAGACAATAGTTTAGCCTGAAGTAATCTAAATCATCTTCTTCATTTCAGCCTCTTTGTAGATGTTATTAGAAATATTACTGATCCTTTATGGCTACAGAATTTTTTTCGCAAAAATCTTGGCATAGACTCGCGGGGTTTTATTAGCCCAAATTTCATAAAACATATTTTAATATGTAAAACAATGAGGATGTAGCAACATAGAAGGACCATAAAAACAGGAGCAGAAACAGGAATTTGATTGATTTACAAAAGGTGTTTGAAAAGATGAACATTATGTAACACAAATATTTGTAACGTTCTTAAGGTTTATCGACCATGAAGTGTCATCTGGACCGTGGATAGAAGCCGCTGCCTCGGGGAATCCTGATTCGCTTCATGTATTTGCATTTAGATATTAAAATTGAATAAACCAGAACAGACCCTTTTATGGACCCTGGGCGCAGACACCCTATGTTTACTTTGTAAAGTTACACAAACTTTTGTCCATGTTTTTTCCAAGCATGTCTCTAGCTAACATTCACACTGCTGTATGGGGGACTTATACGGCCTATATACATCCCCCTATAAGCCGGCAATGGCGTGGCATGGCGCCCTATGACAGTACGGTGCGCCAACACGTGTCACCCTATCCCTATGGAAGGGGCAGGGGTGAGCATGCTGTGTGCCCACCGTACTAACGTTACGTGGGCACGGCAGTGTGGAATTGGGCCCTGCGATAATTAAGCATGGTCTATCTTTGAAAAGGCCGATCAGAACCCCACTTTTCTGCTCAGGCTCCCCCTTCTCTATAAATTCTGCTGCCAGATATGACACATTAATAATCATAACTCTGCTTCTCTTTGCTCTATAACATGCTACCTGCAGATAGAAACTATTAAATCTCTCACTCCCCTGCTATAAACATGCTAACCTGCACTAGAACACTATGTAACAATCTGCTCACTCCTCCTGCTCTATAACCATTCTGCCAGCATAGGACACTATTTATAATCTCTCTGCCTTCCTGCTCTATAACATGCTTCTGCAGATTAGGACACTATTACACTACTCAGCTTCTCCTGCTCTATAACATGCTCCTGCGATTGACCTATCTGTTTTGTGCCTTATTTACAGGCTCACTAGGGCCCAGATATTATATCATAGTCCTTGTGCATTGACATTTTTACAAGCTAACATGCCACCTTCGAGGTGTTTTATGTTACCTGTCCAGTACTAGTTGTCACCCCCCTGTAAAAAAAACGTCTGTTCTTCGCTGATTGTGCATGTTTTTATGTCATTAACACAATGATCAATAAAATTCTTTGTATAGTGCTTTTTTCAACAATATGGTTCATCTGTGTTGTATCTGGTGTTTAGCGTTTTGAGTCGGTTTTAGTATATTTGTTCCGCAACACAAGGACATTCGATTCAAATTACGGACCATTGGGTGGTACTTGTCTTCCTCGGAAACCTGTTCTAACCAACATATGTTATTTCCATAATTATTCCAAAATTCACAAGAGGAACTTAGCGAAACGGATGAGAACTAAAAGTCTTGACCCATGAAATCAGAACAAAGTACTGAATGAATGTTATGTAACGTTGTCGGTCTCCTATTTTCACTTAATCGTTAAAACCGTCAACGGATAGATGATTCAAAAGCTTCATGAGAGAAGTTGCTAGATATAGAAGTAGGGTAATGGTGATTTGAAAAGCAGGACAAACGAGCTAGTTACGACAAAGTGGGGCCCATGGGCAAAAACTAATGTGGGGGGGGGCCCCAAAATGAAAACTATTTTATGAGTCAGCCACGTCAGTAAGAGGCCTTTAGCTTCTGCACATATAACTCAACATCTCTATAACTCATCGTCGTAGTCGGTAAGTGTCTGTGAATTGGGACTGAGAATTTTATAGGAGCGACAGATAGATAGGGGATGGATAGAGCAGAAGATTAAATATGAAGCATGATAAGAGATTCATAGATCGATGTAGACATATAGACAGAGATAGACATTCCAGCAAGGGGTATTAATGGAGCAAATCAACCTCTGCACAACAATACACCACTGTAGGGGCCCTTGAGGACAGGAGGCCCTAGAACAAAGGCCACAGTAGGCGGCCCCCTACGCTCGCCCTAGGCTGTATGAATATATAGCCTCAATGTCTGGAATATTAACTACTACATGGTGCTAGAATCAGCTCCTTGGGGAATGGAGGATGGAGTCACGCTTTGAAAATAGCTCCATGGAGGGGCTGACATGTTGGCACTTGATTGATAAACCGCCCCGTTTGAATCAGGAGTGCTGCCTCGTCTTCTATTTTCTTTCTTCTTTGGACATCGTTTTGCTGACTCTTTGAGTCGGGTCCTATGCTAGGCTTGCACCACCATCTGAATAATTTACAGTAGGATTGAGCTAGCACTAAAATGCTCTGATGCATCGTTATCCGAGAGAACTTTTCCCGTGCTTGAGTGCTCGCTCAGAATAAAAGAGCCCATTTGAAGCAAAGGGAGACTCGAGGCATTTTTTCACATACGAAAGAAACACTCGAAACCACATTGCAATGTTCAGGTTCACTGAGTACACAGATGAAGAAACACATTCAGAATGTTTTGCTACATTCTGGAAAGTTGTTCTTTCACACATATTTCTTCATATACTATTGTGAGAACACCGTTCGCCTATGCCTTGATGATAAGTAGCGATGTATCGAAACATCTGCAGTGTGTTCTTCACACTATTGTTCTTCAATATACTATTGTTGGAGAACAACCGCCTTGCGGACGGAGGGGTGTCTCACTCGGGGTCTTCGGATAAGTTATCAGATTTATTGAACCATCTGCATGTGTTTTCCTTCACACAACTATTGGGACTCCATTTGCTTAAGGGTCCACATCCGCAAATCCGTCGAGTTTTTCCCTAACTATTTCCGCTTTGGCACTGTATTACCGGGATTGTGCGCACGCGATCGATTTTTGGCGCAATCGCGCAGACTTTTCGCGTGACAGAAAATCGGGGGCGTGGCCACCGGACAAAACCTGCAGGATTCGGAAAAAAACCGCAGATTTAAAAAAAAAAAGCCATTTGTGTCGCAAGATCAAGCCTCACATACCCAGAAAAAATCAGGTGAACTTCGGCGGACCTCGGCGCAGCAGCGAAACTGGTGAATATCGGCGCCACGGACCTTAGTGAATCCCGGCAGAACCCGCCGCTGGATCGTCGACGCTGACCGGGTAAGTAAATGTGCCCCATTGTTCTTCACATACTATTGTGGGAGAACAACGTTCGGCGTCGCCGTGTCTTCCAATCAGTTAGCAGATGTATGGAAACAGCTTCAATGCGTTCTTCACTTTGTGCTTCACTTAAAATGACCCTGTGTTCACTGTTTTCATTGGTATTCGTCCTTCACTGTTCTTCCCTGTGTTTTCTAAGTAAATGCTCGATCTCGAGCCAGGGAAATACTCATTCGAGCCATTTCGAGTTATGCTATCTCATCAAGCTCGGACAAGTATACTCGCCATCTCTATTTAATTTACCAGGTAAAAACCCCAGTGCTGCTCCACCAGAAAAAAAATTGACAGCAGGAACAGGATTATGAGGATTCATGGGTGGAGGTCTTTTTCTTAGTATAAAATGTGGTGGGTGGTTTGGGTGGCCATGGGCCTCCCTGAAGCTTGTCACTACCAATTCACCTTGAGAAGAAACTTTGGCAACCCCCTCCAGAGCAACACTCAAGAGCTCCTGAGAAGACTTTAGTCAACCATCTTTACTTGATCCCCGTTGCTAATACTAAAGTTTCCTTATTGAAAGTGATTAAGCACCAAGCAATAAGTTAGACAGACCTTCCCTTATACATTTGTAACACTGACGTCTTTTCCTGAAAAGAAGAAGAGCTTCAGGCACCCCGGAACCGGTTGGTCCTATCACCTCTGCGCCCCCTTTAGATTCGGAGGGTTTATGTCTATTAGTTGCTACAACCATATTTACTGCAAATAAGCCTTGCAGGGTCGGGGTAGTTTGGAAGGATTTCAGAAGGATTTACAGCAGCCACGTGGCTCTAAGAACCTGTGGACTGCAGAAGACCTCATGGGGCAATTTAGTGTATGCTGGCACTAAGGCTTTCTACCCCCTGACAAATTGGGCACAAAAGCTGCACTGTGCCAAGTGGCACTTGTAACGCCAGGTCCGGTCTGCGCCTGAAGGGCCCGCGCCGTGCAAGAAATAGAGCAGCACAACGCTGGCCCATTGCAAACCACCAGGTGCACCCCCTATACACCTCTCCATTTCAAATGTCGTGAGGGGTGTGAAGGGTATTCTTTATGGTTAGGGGGAAATAGGAGGATTTCCTGGTGTTATGCCGGGAATTTGCGCCTTATTTTCATGGCTTATCTTACCAGAAAACTGTCGCACAAGCCCTTAGAATGTGCCGCCAATTGACTTTTATAGGAAAGGGTTAGTAGGGCATTCACTGTGACTGTTCAGAGGTCACGGTGAGGCTGTGAATGTTGGAATCCTGTGCTACCTAGCATAGTCTTCCCATGTTACAATCCTGCCGCAGGTGTAACACGAAACGATGACTGCTCTGTGAAGGATCTCTACAGAACAGGAGCGACACCCTACGCGGCTCCATAGCAGAGTAAACTATATACAAAGTAACCAACATATGTAAACCAAATGGTCACCTACTATCGCACAATCCCCTTAACATTGTTACCTGTATCCACACACAGACCCCCAAACCTGGTCAAAGAGACTCACATAGAGCGTTATCGAGGAGTAACATTATAAACGTGCAGGTCCCTCAAATTCTGACCCTCACGAGGTCTTTAGTTATTTCTAATTACTGTTTCCTTCTTGGGCGACCGCCCAACATTTTCCCAGGTGCTTAGGAAGTTAATGAGGTGTTTGAGAGTTTAAGGTCAATGTAGTTCTTTGAGATCATTTTTTATTTACAACCGTTTTCTGTGAATTTCCCTGGTGAATTCCGTGGAATAAAAAGGAATCTCCAAATCATTGCTTTAATGTATTTGGGAATAGGTTCCAAATCTGATTCCTGCTGAGGAGTTCATCCTGCATTGACCCCTCGTACCACCTCGTGACGCTCTAATGCCACACAGGTGACCATTGGGGGTCACTACTAATTGCCCGATTCGCGTTTTCCCGAAACCCCGGTGGGGGGGGTTTACCCTAATATTTTTCCGATTTGGCCGATTGTACCTGAATTGGCCCCGGGATGTTGGCGCCAAGCGATCAATTGTGGCGCATCGACGCCGCATGGCGCGTGAACGGAAATGGGGGGGCGGGGCCGAACGAAAACCCGACGTATTCGAAAAAACCCGCCGCTTAAGACACCGAAAAAGTGTCGCTTGGGACGCGCTTACTTCACCTGGTCCAGCTCGGTGCCATTCCGGCGCGTTTAATAGATGATTTTATTTCAGCGCGCACAGCGCCACCGTGGTGGGACGGCGAGGAACTACCTTCATAAATCCCGGCCGACCCGAATCCAGGGCATAGAACTGCCGCTGGATCGGCAAATGGGCCGGTAAGTAAATCTGCCCCATTGACCGCCAAGTTTTCTTTCTCAGCTTGAATTTAACTTGATATTGTACCACAGATCTATGAGCTTCAGATTTATTGCTATCATCATAATGTCTTTCCAACACCATGTTTTATAGGTTATATATATATATAATATATAGTATATAATTATATATAATATGGTTTGTAAGTGGTCCAGCACCAAACATGGGCCGCCGGAGCCAGCGCTGGATCAGCTTTCGGCGGCCGTGGCCAGCAACGCCCACCCGTCCTATTCACATGCATTGTATTTGTGGGTCGACTGTTGTCGGGTCCGGCCCGGAAGCTGAATAAGCGCTGCTCCTGCGCCCATGTTTGTTTACATGGCGTGCGGACGTAGCCACATCAGTGGCAGGACACGCGGAATGCACCGGAAGATCAGGTACAATATTTCTTTTTTAAGCAGCCCCCCCCCTCCAACCTTTTGTTTTTTTCATAGGTCTCGGACAACCCCTTTAAAAGAAAAAAAGATCCTACCAATGGCCTGGGGTCCTCCCTGGTTGATTATGTCGAGTCCGAGGCCAAGGTAATCCTCATCCGACCAGAAGTGATGACCACTATGTGACTGACTGACCTCAACTGGGACATTTCCCTAAATGGATATAATTAAAGGTATCTTTTGAAATATTATATTTTTATGACCTATATTCAATCTGATATTATTCTAGGAAGATATTTTTGTATTTTGTCTTACTTTTGTCTTTTTATTACTGGGTCTTATGGACAGCTTGTAACTTTTCCCCTTCGGAGACATCTTTCTTCATTGAAGATGCAACATCAGATTCATTTCCCATCATCTGTACCGAGTCCCGTGATGCCGGCAGCTTTTCATTGGCCCGGTACAATGTGAAGGTGTGACTCGCTGGAACCCTGAAGTGTTTTTGCCTCATTGAAGCTAATGAAGCTTATAAGCCTCCCTTATTTATAGGGCCAGATGGTCAAGCTCGGCCAGCCTGAGGACAGAGACTGAGACTGACTGGGCGTTTCCTATAATGGCGAAAATATCCAGCTCCTGGGTTCCCATTATAACAGTTTTAATTTTAGGTTTTTGTTATATAAATAAATAATAATACGGTCTTATTTGGACTAAATTTGATCTCAGTCGCAATTTTTCCTTGATGAAATTGCAATTTAATATAGTCTCTTCACATTTTTTTTTTCTGGATCTAACAATTAGAAATATACAGTTTCGCCTCCATACACTTCAACTTAAAGAAACAAACCTCCGGACCCTAGCTTGTACGTACCCGGGGACGCCTGTACTGACGTTAGGAATGTAACAGGATACTAATGGGGATTTATCATACATTGGAGCATTGGGGTGCAGGTGTTTACTCGTACTTGCGGCCAAAAATTGTCGGTTTTCGTGGCGTCTTTTTTTTACTCAAGTGGGCGTGTGGCCTAACTTTTCCACAGTATCTGTCACATTTATGTGTATTTTTCTGAAATGTTTTAGGCGCCAATTTTGGCGCCATAGACCAGGAAAAATCTGGCCAGAATGCCAATGAAAGGGCGCAGTCCATGTCAGATTTTGCGCACTTTCATTGATGTCCGGATTTTTTTGGGGAACACACTGATTAGTTCTGTCTATAAACCCATTATTACTTACAGCCGTGCGCCACTTAAACATTGGGCCTGTGCTTTCTTGATCTGATCTCCGATGCCGACAGTCGTGCTTTGCTCCAGAATTGTCCAACCCATTGTGTGTGGTGATGTGCATTTGACAAGAGCTGAGACTACCTATGGTCAAAAAAAGACTCACTAGAGACAGAGAAGAGGAAAAAAAGATAAATGACCCTGATATATCTGTCTAGTTATCTTAAATCAATTCATATCTATATATCCAATCAGATCTTATCTATCATCTATCTCTTATCTATCTGTGTGTAGGAATAGAGAGAAATCTTCTAAGATCTTCGGTGACGGAAGCTGCTTTTCCTTTTTTCACTGAAGCCAAATGTCTTCTGATAGAGAATAAATGTCGCTTCTGAAATCTATGTAGTGTAAAATATTTAAATTGTCAGGAATGACTAGTAATTGAAGATTTTCTTGGAACACAAATACAATCTTGCAAGTCCTTTAGAATTCAAAGGATAATACATTGTTCTACTTACTCTCTACTTACTTCTGCTCAGATTGGACTACATCTATTTTTTAATTGGTGGCAACATTAGGGTCATTTGTCTGCATTTTTTTCCTTTGTACTTTTTGGGGACGTTTTGGAAATTTGTTTCAGATGGCTAAATTTTTGCAAATGACATGTATCATTTTCATAATCTCTAAATTTGCAACAATTTTGGCAGCAAAAAACCCAGGACAAAACCATAAACTCAGGGACATTATAAAAATAGACTCATCAAAGTGACTTGAGAGAATATGGTGCGACTTTTTGAGAATTTGTAAAAAATTCTCAAAAGAGATCTAAAAAAAATACCGCCTTTACACAATAAAAAGTGAGATTGAATAAATGACCGCAGTAGCTGACGGACAAAAAAGCAAATCTAGCCAAAACAAGATAAGATAAATGACCCCCCATGCGATCATCTTAAAATGGATGGATAGATTAGATGCGTAGATTATGTCCCTTTTCTCTAAGTGTGTTACACATTACATGGAAGATCATCTTTACAAATTTCAGGACAATTATTGTAACATATTGATACAAAAAGTGCCATATTGTTTGCCCCGCTTTAATCCAGATTACAGTTCTATGGCTTCCTTAACCCGCACTAGTTTCGGTGGTGTCCCTTGTTACCCACATCCCGTTCGGGCACCCCCCTGCTCAATCCGGTCCCCAGTTCCCCGCAACTCTCATAGCCTGTCTTCCTTCTCGAACGCTCCCTGCTCTGGATCCAGCAGGGCGCTCGAAGATTTCAAGGAGCCGTGCACCGCTAATGGTGCTGGCCATTTCCCCAGGAATTCTATAAAAGCCGGGCCACCTTCCTGCATTCCCTCCCCACCAGATCTTTGTGCTTCATGCATCAGAGAAAGATTGTTTCGCTGCCTTTTTTTCCTGTCTTCTGCTGATTTCCCATTGTGGACTCCAGTTCCGTTCCCAACTTGACTCCGTGCTGCCTCCTGCCTTGACCTCCTGTTTTGTTCCTGACTTGATCTTGGGCTGCTGTCTCAACCTCTTGCACGTCCTTGACCATGATTCTGCCTGATGACTTTGTACACACCTTGGCCACCACCGCAGGAAAAGTCCGCCCGTGGAATGACCTGGTGGTACCATGCCGCAGCAAGTCCATCCCGCTTTGCGGAAACCCGGTGCCCTTAACTCCCCTCTCCCGGTTTCGCTCGGCAGTGGTACAGAGGGATCCATACCTTCAGATCCTGACAACTAGTACCTAAGGTCCTGACTCTGGTCCCTGGTGTGGAACTAACATTTATATGATTTAATGCCAGATAGATGCCGTCTCTAAAATGCAGTTATGAGGGATCAGTAACGAATACTAACCACTCGCGGTGGATGGAGCTAGAAAGGAAGACAGGTACTACAAAGCAAACATCTGGGAAAACCAAATGATTCTCAGATTGGCTGTAAAAAGAACAGCTTGGAGAACTGAAATCCACATCCTCTTTGGTTCTTTGCACAGCAGTTCAGCTCCGTAGGTTTCAATGACCATTTAAACCATGGAGCAGCTGTCCAAGGTTGAGACAATTTTGCGAAATCGGGTCTCAATAGCTTTGTAAATCCCCCAAAGGGGTTCATTCGGTTGGCCTGGTGTGCTCTGATGGATGGCCGGAGAAGGGGAGGGGCAAGTCGCGTGTCTTCACCCCTCCTCCTCCATAGGAAGACAATCTGCAAATATGCAACATATTCACTGCCCCCATAATTGCCAGAGAATGATCCCTTAGTTGGACCCCACGTATTTGTATCGTAATAACGTATCCTAAGGCTATAGTAGCCGCCTGCCTACCCGTTGAATGTTTCCACATGGTTATTCTACAACAGAATGTTGATATTTGTAACTTATGATTATAGTTTGCTCTGCTTAGTTGTGCACGTTCTATGGCCCCTTAATAGAGCCCCGTAAATCACGCCCCCATGCCATCGTTGGAAGTACCACTCGCGGAGCCGCTTTGTTTTCATATCAGATCACATTCTACTTTACATGTTCCCGAAGCCGTAAACAGATTTTAAATAGAGGAAACAGCTCTTTCCTTTTCATAACACCTCCAAGCTGACAATATTGATACTTTAGGACCGTTCTATCCAGCCGCTCACATTTCACTCATAGTACTTAGTCTTATGTATTGTCGCCCGGTGGGAGCACACACAGACATTTCAACTTTACAGCAATCATCACAACATGCCAGCATTTACCTCCACACTGGATGAATTTCCTGTAAAATTTGGATAACATGTTTATTATTACCGGAAATGGGAAGATGGATTTTATTGCAATGGCAAAAATTCAGTTTTTGTAAATGAAATTTGTTTTTTTTTTTTTTTAAAAAAGAGCCCCATTTCATAATGTAACGCATCTACATTATTACCTTCTACTGGAAATAAAGACAGACTACACAACTGGCAGGTTTGCACATTTGCGAAGCCCCCGTATTCCAAAGGGAATAGGGATTTACCTTGCGGCATGCGTAAGGTTTTTTGTTGTGTTATAACAACACTGGGCAACCACTCTCACAAAACCCTACTGGGGCTATGGGTTTTTTAGATGAGGGATAAGTACATCAAAGGACTGTAGACCTCCCAGGATGAGACCACTGGTGTGGTGAGGAATTGAGATTTTTACACCAAAGAACCGATGTTGTTAATATTGGATCCCTGATGGGTTTGCGTCGAGGTTTTCGCGATAGTACTGTCATTTGCAGAATCTGTGGTCAGAGGACTTAAATCTTTTTCAACAAAGAAGCCTTTAAGTTAATGGACTTATAAGATATTCCGGATTTACTACTCTGACCCTACCCAATTATTCCGTCCTGTCCATTATTTAAACCATGATACAAAAAACTTTAGGAAAGGATTTGGTTTTTAAGTTCATTTATCTTTATCTGGGTCGAAGCGTCCTATAAAGAAACCTCCCCTACTGTTTCAACCTTTAAATGAGGTCAAGAAGGCTAAAGTATCCACACAATTACTCTAGAAAGTTATTCTTGTTGGTTTTGATAGATAAGTCCCAGTTGATAAATTTATCAATATTAAGTTTGGGAGTCAGTAAATTTATGGGTGTTAATTTTACAATTGGCGATTTGGAGATGGTGGGGGGATGTTCAAAAACTTTAAAGAAAGGGTGTCGAGTCACCACCGAGTTTTCTATCATACAGAAACCCCTATAAAAGGAACTCAAGAATCACCACTGGGCTAAGCTAAACTAAAACCACAATGGGGCTCCTTTACTACACAGATCGGCAACTTTCGTCGGACTGTTTTTCGACTTTTCGGGTAGTGCACGGCTTGTGGTTGTCCAGGGAATTACGGATAAAGGAAGAGGGAAAGAAGAGTGGGGTGTATGTTAGAGATGGAGGGTGGGAAAGGAAAATAGGGCGAGGGACGAGTGCACGGGGGCGGGAAAGACGACTGGGGAGTACGCGGATTAGGGGTAGTTAACAGGTGTCCAGCTGTTTCTTGGGCGCGCAGCTCTGCCGCTGTCCTCCATACAACACAAATCGGGGGCGAGTCATAGACGATCCGAATGATTCGGATTGAGCGCAGGAATTTAACTTTAAAATTGGTGTCAGTCAACAAAGCCCAGCCGTACATGCACCACTACAACGAGGTGAACTCTGTTTGGACCTTACCTGGGAAGCGACACATGCAGGATATCGGCGGGTGCGATCTTAGTGGAATCGCGGCACAGTGCCTTGTCCCTTGGAGAGTGCACTTTTTGGTGAATTCCATCCAGCGACCAGGTTAGTACCGAGCCCCAATGTCATGGCAAAAAACACAGCTTGTTCACAGGGTTCTTCAACCCAAACTATAGCCACAAGTTTGGGTTTGGCACTTTGCTCACTCCCCCTGTTAACACTCACGAATCAGTGCCAGATAAATCGTGGGTGTTACGGTGTGTACCTTTTTTCGGTCTCCCGAACCGAACTAATTGTTCCAGGATGAGCTAAACTTGCCAACACTGCAACTGGTCTGCTCATACACTATTCATAAAACCACATACATTTAAAGTTAACTTTCTGCAGATCTTGTATGAAAACTTGTCCATGTAGGAACTCACTCGACATTACAAAACCAATGTGTTCCGCAAGCTTTAAATAATGATTATTACAACGCACCTGAGTCACGAAAAGTAGTTAAAATCCCATTGATAACACCAAGAAATGGAAAGGCACCAGGGCAGAATGTCACGCATCCACAAAGTCATCGTCAGGGGGAAATCTCTAAAAAACCCCCCACTGCTCTCCGGTACAAAGCGATCAGAGACCCCTTTTAGTGTCTATTGATCCTTGATGTCTTGTGACTATAATTGGTCTACAAGCTCGCAACCGGAGCACTATAGGGGGAGCCATTATTTAATCCTTATCTAACGCTCCATCGGTGATTCAACGCCGATCCGGAAGATCACATAACACAGGCACAAAATGATCACGTCCCAAGTGCCAGAACTGTACAATCTTTAATGCTTTTCATTCTATCTGTTACTGTTCTCATTTTTATCCCTTTTAGAGACAAAAAGAAAAGGATAAAGAAACTGTAGAAGTTGTATCGATTTAGATGGGAATCTGTTTCTAATGCATTTATTGTTTTATATTGTCGGATGTCTTTGTGCTGGGTTTCCTTTTATCAATATTTTCGGGACTCCACTCGCAAGTGTTGTGAGTAAATGTGAGTGATTTATCAGCTTTGTTTTCTGATCTACAGCCTGAAATCATCGCAATGCCTTTTGCAACTTTAAGCATTACAATACAATAATTTCCTTTCCCCCCCCATAGTCAGTATGCCTCTCCTTGAGACCCAATCGGCAGGCCCCTGCAGAGAAGATGTGGCTCCTATTACTATTATGGCAAACCCATACGCACCTCTAGTACTCCCAAGAATACACTTACCTGGCCAATCAATCCTGCTCAGCTCAGTAATTTGGCTGTTCTTCTAGCCTTGAACTCTGTGGGCTGCGGGCGTATCCAAGACGATTGTGTCCTATAGAGCAAGTCCTCATCAGTGTGCCATGCGCACTCCCAGCCTGCTGAGTCCTGGGGCTGCCGGACCTATCATGGAGAGCTTCTTCTACCACGTGGTCCCTTTTAGTGTCTTTTGTCATGGACCCAGCGCCCAACTGCATAAACCATAGTCGCCACTTGGATTCTACCACCCTGATGATGACTATCGCCTGTATAGAGCCTAGCCAACGCATCTGTTCCCAACCATCTGGACAAACTTGGTTCCCAATTTTGTTCTCATAGTAAAGACTTCATAACCTCAACACAAGTCGGTCCCCTACTTAAGGGCACCCAACTTACAACAGACGACCGCTAGTACGATGACCACTCTGACCCCTCTGCCCCCTGTGGACCTCTCTGGATACATTACTGACTCGAGTCCCAGACTGCAATAATCCAGCTGTAAGGTGTCTGTAATGAAGCTTTATATGGATATTCTTGCCCATCACAGCAAAAGACATTTTTGAAACTCCGATTGTCACTTAAGGCAAAAAAAAAATTGTCTGAACTTCATTTATAAAATATACGTTTCGACGTACTACAAATTCAACTTCGAAACAAACCTCCGGACCCCTAGTACGTAACCTGGGACTTACTTGTGCCTGTACTTCAGTCACTGTGATGATCCACCAGGAAGAAATGATGGGTTAGGAGGTGTTTTGGGGGGACTTTAATAAAGAGTAGGAAGTCAATTTGAACTGCCCACGCCCCTCGCCCTCGTAAAGGAAAGTAGGTTTATGGTTAAATAGTAGACAGCTCCTCTATCCCATAGACTCTCTATTCCCACTATTTGATGGCATGGGAGGGGGTGCACACACCAGTATGTCAGTGTGCTGGATCATCAGAGGGGGCACACACCAGTATGTCAGTGTGCTGGATCATCAGAGGGGGAATACACCAGTATGTCAGTGTGCTGGATAATCAGATGGGGGACAGACCAGTATGTCAGTGTGCTGGATCTTCAGAGGGGGACAGACCAGTATGTCAGTGTGCTGGATCTTCATAGGGGCCACACACCAGTATGTCAGTGTTCTGGATCATCTGAGGGGGCGCACACCTGTATGTCAGTGCGCTGGATCATCAGAGGGGGCACACACCAGTATGTCAGTGTGCTGGATCATCAGAGGGGGAACACACCAGTATTTCAGTGTGCTGGATCATCAGAGGGGGCACACACCAGTATGTCAGTGTGCTGGATC
>CM033651.1:3455492-3471411 GCA_019512145.1 Engystomops pustulosus
CACCAGTATGTCAGTGTGCTGGATCATCAGAGGGGGCACACACCAGTGTGTCATGGTGCTGGGTTTACAATCCTTCATCCTGGTTGGAGATTTCCTTGAACAAAATTGTATTGTCTGAATCATCAATGTTTACAGAAAAGTCTATTTTTCTCAATACAGTAGACTTAAAACTTGAGAATTAAAGCGATGAGACAATAACAGAGCATTTCATTCCGACAATGCGCACAAACACGGGCACATTCGCTCCAGCGCCGGACGCACAAAAGCCAAATCATTTTATGCTTCAGTCGCAAATTTGTAATCTGAAGATGACAGAATGTGTAATAGGATAAGGACATAATCTGGGAAAAGCTACAGACAGCCGATAACGATGAATCGAAGCTTTACGATAAATATAATACACAAAGAAACTAAGACCGGTACAGCAAATCGTAAAAACGGGAAGACAATGAAAGATGACAGTGAAGATTCCTGTCTGACAAAAGTGTGTAATTTAATCATTGCTCTCTCTTAGATGTCCCGCTCAATAATAAATTAGCTTTCATCGGCCTCGCAATAAATGTCCGCGGCGTCTTATTGGAAGAAGCGGACGGAGAGGACGCGCAGCCGTTTTTATGTAAAGTGGAAGAGAATGTCCTTAATGAAGTGTTTTAAAGAAAACCATAAAACAATATTTTCCGCGTTAAATTAGGATGAATAAGCGGCGTTTATGGCTTCTGCTTCCACGTAAAGGACATGAGATAATATATAATCTAGGGCTAAAGTAGAGACAATAGTTTAGCCCGGAATCTAAATCATCTTCTTCATTTCAGCCTCTTTGTATGTTATGTAAGAAATATTACTGATCCTTTATGGCTACAGAATTGTTTCCAAAAATCTGGGCATTAGACTCGCGGTGGTTTTATTAGCTGCAAATTTCATAAAACATATTTTAATATGTAAAACAATGAGGATGTAGCAACATAGAAGGACCATAAAAACAGGAGCAGAAACAGGAATTTGATTGGATTACAAAAGGTGTTTGAAAAGATGAACATTATGTAACAACAAATATTTGTAACGTTCTTAAGGTTTATCGATCAGGAAGTGTCATCTGGACCTGTGGATAGAAGCCGCTGCCTCGGGGAAGTCCTGGAGTCCGGCTTCATGTATTTGCATTTAGATATTAAAATTGAATAAACAAACAGACCCTTTATGGACCCTTGGGGCGCAGGACAACCCTATGTTTAGCTTTGTAAATGTTAAACATAACTTTCCATTTTTTTTCTAAGCATGCTCTTAGGCTACATTCACACTGCTGTATGGGGGACGTATATACGGCCTATATACATCCCCTATAGCCGGCAATGGGCGCATGGCGCCCTACGGGAGCGGTACGGTGCAGCACACGTGCGCCCTATTCCTCTATGGAGAGGGGTGGGGGAGAGCAGCTGTGTGCCCACCGTACTAAGTTACGGTGGGCAGCGGCAGTGTGAATGTGGCCCTGACTATTATAAGAGGTCATCTTTGAAAAGGCCGATCAGAGCACCACTTTTCTGCTCAGCTCCCCCTGCTCTATAACATTCTGCCTGCAGATAGGACACTATTTACAATCTGCTCAGCTTCTCCTGCTCTATAACATGCTACCTGCAGATAGAACACTATGTAGAATCTGCTCAGCTCCCCTTGCTCTATAACATGCTACCTGCAGATAGAACACTATGTACAATCTGCTCAACTCCTCCTGCTCTATAACATGCTGCCTGTAGATAGGACACTATTTATAATCTACTCTGCTCTTCCTGCTCTATAACATGCTTCCTGCAGATAGGACACTATGTACAATCTACTCAGCTTCTCCTGCTCTATAACATGCTGCCTGCAGATAGGACACTATCTGTTTGTGCCTTATTACAGTCTCCCTAGGCCCAGGAGATAGATCATACGTCACTGTGCATTGACATTTTTACGCTACCATGCCACCTCGATGTTTTATGTTACCCGTCCAGTACTAGTTGTCACCCTCCCTGTAAAAAAAAACCGTCTGTTTCATGCTTTTTGTGCATGTTTTTATGTCATTACAATTGATCAATAAAATTCTTTGTTATATGCTTTTTTCAACAATATTGTTTCTGTGTTTATCTGGTGTTTACGTTTTGAGGAGGTTTAGTATATTTTGTTCCAGCAACAGACATTACGATTCCAAATTGAGGACCATTGGGTGGTATTTGTCTTCCTCGGAAACTGTTCTTACATTGTTATTTAACCATGAATTAATTCCAAAATTCACAAGAGGACATTAGGAAATGGAACCTAAAGTGTCTCTGACCCATGAAAATCAGAACAAGTACTGAATGTTATGTGTAACGTTGTCGGTCTCAGTTTTCACTTATCGTTAAACTCAGAGACAGATGATTTCAAAAGCTTCATGAAGAGAAGTTCTAGATATAGAAGTAGGGTAAATGGTGAAATGCAGGACACACGACTAGTTTACGACAAAGTGGGGCCCTGGGCAAAACTAATAGTGGGGCCCCAAAATAAAACTATTTTATGAGCAGTCACAGTCAGTAAGAGGCTCCTTTAGCTCTGCACAATAATAACACATACTCCGTAGTAAGGTAAGTGTCTGTGATATGGGACTGCAGTGGAATTTTATAGGAGAGACAGATAGATAGGGAGATGGATGAGAGAAGATAAATATGAAAGATGATAGAGATTCATAGATCGATGATAGACATATAGACAGGAGATAGACATTCAGCCAAGGGGTATTAATGGAGCAATGCAACCTCTGCCCACAAAAGTCCACATGTAGGGGCCCCTTGAGGACAGGGGGCCCTAGACAAAGGCCCAGTAGGCTGGCCCCTAACGCCGGCCCTAGGCTGTATGAATATTATAGCCCCTACAAGTCTGGAATTAACTACTCACATGGTGCTAGAATCAGCTCCTTGGGGAATGGAGGATGGAGCACGCTTGAAAATAGCGCCATGTAGGGGCTGAAACGTTGCACTTTGATTGAATAAACCCCCCGTTTGATCAGGAGTGCTGCCTCATCTTCTATGAGCTGATCTTTGAGTCGGGTCTGCTGAGGCTTGCACCCACAACTGGAATTATTTACCAGTAGAGATGAGCGAGCACTAAAATGCTCTGATGCTCGTTATCCGAGACGAACTTTTCCCGATGCTCGAGTGCTCGTCTCGAATAAATAACCCCATTGAAGTCAAAGGGAGACTCGAGCATTTTTCACTGAAAGAACACATTGAAAGAAGAACACTGTCGAACACATTGCAGATGTTTGCAGATGTTTTCACTGAAAGAACACAGTGAAGAACACATTACAGATGTTTCTGTACATCTGCAATGTGTTCTTCACACATACTGTTCTTCATGTACTATTGTGGAGAACACCGTTCGGCACTAATGCCTTCGGATAAGTTAGCAGATGTATAGAAACATCTGCAATGTGTTCTTCACACATATTGTTCTTCACATATTATTGTGGAGAACACCGTTCGGCGCGCGTGTCTTCGGATCAGTTAGCAGATGTACGGAACATCTGCAATGTGTTCTTCACTGTGTTCTTCACTTAAATGATCCTGTGTTCACTGTGTTCATTGTATTTTTCACTGTTCTTCACTGTGTTTTCTTAAGCAAATGCTTGATCTCGAGCCAGGGAAATACTCATTCGAGCAACGAGCCGTTTCAAGTATGCTAATACTCATCAAGCTCGGACAAGTATACTCGCTCATCTCTATTTACCAGTAAACCCCAGTGCTGCTCCACCAGAAAAAAAAATTTGACAGCAGGAACAGATATATGAGGATTTCATGGGCGGAGGTCTTTCTTAGTATAAAATTTGGTGGGTGATTTGGGTGGCCATGGGCCCCCTAGAAGCCTTATGTCACTACCAATTCACCATTGAGAAGAAACTTTGGCAACCCCCTCCATGAGCAACACTCAAGAGCTCCTGAGAAGACTTTAGTCAAGCATCTTTTACTTGATCCCCGTTGCATATAATACTAAAGTTCCTTATGGAAAGTGATGTAGCCGCCAAAGCAAAATTAGTTAGACCTTCCCTTATACATTTGTAACACTGACGTCTTTCCGAAAAGAAGAAGAGCTTCAGGGCACCACGGAACAGGTGGGTCTATCACCTCTGCGCCCCCTTTAGATATCGTAAGGGTTATGTCTATTAGTTGCTACAACCAGTATTTACTGCAAATAAAGCCTTGCAGGGTCGGGGTAGTTTGGAAAGGATTTACAGAAGCCACGTGGCTCATAAGAACCTGTGGACTGCAGAAGACTCATTGGGGCAAATTTAGTGTATGCTGGCACTAAGTGCTTCGACCCCCTGAAAAATTTGGGCAGAAAGCTGCACTGTGCCAATGTGGCTCTTGTACGCCAGGTGCGGTCCGGCATAGAATTGTACCATAGTCTGCGCCTGAAGGGCTGTGCCGTGCAAAGAAATAGAGCAGACCCAACGCTGGCCCATTGCACCACCAGGTGCACCCCCTATGACACCTCTCCATGTCAAATGGCCGTGGAAGGGTGTGAAGGGGTCAACTTAGTGGTGTAAGTGGGAAATAGGAGGATTTCCTGGTGTTATGCCGGGAATTGCGCCTATTTCAGGGCTTATCTGAAAACTGTCGCACAAGCCCTTATGAATGTGCCCCATTGACTTTTATAGGAAAGGGTTAGTAGGCATGCACTGTGACCTGTACAGAGGTCACAGGTGAGCTGTGAATGTTGGATCCTGTGCTAACTAGAATAGGTGCTTCCAAGGTTACAATCCTGCCTCAGGTGATAACAGGATGACTGCTGTGAAGTGATCTCTACAGAACAGGAGCGACAACCCTACATGAGGCTCCATGAGCAGAGTGAAACTATACAAATGTAACAAACAATATGTAAACAAATGGTCATCTACTATCGACACATCCCCTTACAATTGTTACCTGTATCCACACACTGACCCCCAAACCTGGTATAAAGAGACTCACATAGACCGTCATCGGAGGAAGTAACATTATAACGTGCAGGTCCCTTCAAATATCTGACCTATCGATCTTTAGTTATTTTTCTAATTACTGTTTCCTTCTTGGGCGGCCGCCCAACATTTTCCCAGGTGCTTAGGAAGTTAATAGAGGGTGTTGAAGAATTTAAGGTCAATGTATGTTCTTTCGAGATCGTTTTTATTTACAACCGTTTTCTGTGAATTTCCTGTGAAGTCCGTGGAAATTTCAGCTCAGGAAGAAAAAGGAATCATCCAAATCATTGCTTTACTGTATTTGGGAATAGGTTCCAAATTCATGAATTCTGCTGAGGAGGTCATCACTGCATTGACCCCTCGTGACCCCTCATGAGCGCTCTAATGGCAACATCAGGTGACACATTGACCGCTCAATGTTTTCTCAGCTTCAAATTTACTTGATATCGTACCAAAGATATATGAGCTTCAGATTTATTGCTTCATCATAAATGTCTTTCCTAAAACACATGTTTATATGTATATATATATGGTTTGTAAGTGGTCTGGCTGTCGCTCCGGTCCAAGCACCATGTAAACAAACATGGCCGCCGGAGCCGCGCTGGATTCAGCTTTCGGCCGGCCGTGGCCAGCAACGCCCGCCCGTCCCTATTCACAGCATTGTATTTGTGGGTCGGATGGTTGTCGGGTCCGGCCCGGAAGCTGAATACAGCGCTGCTCCTGCGCCCATGTTTGTTTACATGGCGTGCGGACCGGAGCAACAGCAGTGCAGGACACGCGGAAGGCGCTGGAAGGTAAGTACATCTTTATTTTTTTAAGCAGCCCCCTCCCTGCCACCTTTTGGTTTTTTCACAGGTCTCGGACAACCCCTTTAAAAGAAAAAAAAATCCTACCAATGGTCCTGGTCCTCCATGGTTGATTATGTCGAGTTCCGAGGCAAGGTATCCTCATCCGACCAGAAGTGATGACCACTATGTGACTGACCGACCTCAACTGGGACATTTCCTAAATGGATATAAATTAAAGGTATATTTTGTAATATTAATATTTTTATGACTATATTTTGATTCTGATATTATATCTATGAAGATATTTTTGTTATTTTTGTCTTACTTTTTGCTTTTTATTACTGTCTTATGGACAGGACTTTGTAACTTTTCCCTCTTCGGAGACTCTTCATTGAGATGCACATCAGATGATTTCCCATCATCTGTAGCCGAGTCCCTGTGAGGACGGCAGCTTTTCATTGGCCCGGTACAAGGTGAAGGTGTGACTCTCTGGACCCTGAAGTGTTTTTGCCTTCATTGAAGCTAATGAAGCTTAATAAGCCTCCATTATATTATCAGGGCCAGATGGCAGCGCGGCAGCCTGAGGACAGAGACGGAGACTGGAATGGCGTTTCCTATATAGGGAGTAAATATCCAGCTCCTGGGTTCACATTATACAGGTTTAATTTTAGGGTTTTTGTTATTATAATAATAATAATAATAAGGTCTTATTTGGACTAAATTTGATCTGCAGTCGCATTTTCCTTTGATGAATTGTAAATTTAATAGTCTCTTCAACATTTTTTTTTCTGGATCTACAATTATAAAATATACAGTTTCGACTTACATACAAATTCAACTTAAGAACAAACCTCCGGACCCTATCTTGTACGTAACCCGGGGACTGCCTGTACTGTAAGTTAGGATGTAAACAGATACTAAGGGGGGATTTATCATACATTGGAGCATTGGGGCAGATGTATTATCGTACTTGCGCCCAAAAATTGTCGGTTTCGTGGGGTTCTCCGTCTTTTTTTTACGCAATTGGGCGTGGCCTAACTTTCCACCTTATCTGTCACATTTATGTGTATTTTGTCGACATTGTTAGGCGCAAATTTTGGCGCACAATAGACCAGGAAAAATATGGTCACAAAGCAAAATGAAGGCGCAGTCCATGTAAGATTTTGGCGCACATCTCATTGATTTCTGCATTTTTTTGGGACACAACTGATTAGTTCTGTCTACCCATTAATTACTTACAGCCGTGCGCCACTTTAAAACATTGCGCTGTGCTTTCCGGAGACTGATCTCCGATGCCGACAGTCGTCCTTGCGCCAGAATTTGTAAACCCATTGTGTGGGTGATGTGCATTTAACAAAGAGCTGAGACTACAAAGATAAACATGGTGCAAAAAAAGACTCACTAGAGGACAGAGAAGAGGAAAAAAAGATAAATGACCCTGATAATATCTGTCTATTTATCTTAAATCAATTCATGATCTATATATCCAATAATGATCTATCTATCATCTATCTCTTATCTATCTACGTGCAGGAATAGAGAGGAAATCTTTCTAAGAATCTTCGGTGACAGGAAGCTGCATTTCATGTTTTCACTGAAGCCAAATGTCCTCAGATAGGAGAATAAATGGTCGGTCGTGAAATCTATGTAGTGTAAAATATTTAAATTGTCTATGAAATGAATAGTAATTGATATTTCTTGGAACACAAAATACAAATCTTGCAAGTCCTTTAGAAATTCAAAGGATAATACATTGTTCTACTTACTCTGCTCAGATTGGACTACATCTAGTTTTTTATTGGTGGCAACAAATAGGGGGTCATTTGTCTGCGTTTTTTTTCCTTTTTTTTTCTGTCTCTTTTGAGACACTTTTTGGCGCAATGCAATTTTTGTACTTTTTGGGGACGTTTTGAAATTTGTTTCCAGATGTGCTAAATGTCGCAAATGACATTTATCATTTCAAAATCTCTAAAATTTGCAACAATTTTTGGCACAAAAAAACCCAGACAAAACCATGCTCAAGGGACACTTATAAAATGGACTCATAAAAGTGACTTGAGAGATATGTGCGACATTTTTGAGACATTTGTAACAAATGTCTCAAAAAGAGATCTAAAAAAATGCCCATTTAACACAAGTAAAAAGTGAGATTGATAAATGACCGAAGTAGCTGACGGACAAAAAGCAAAATCTAGCCAAAACAATGATAAGATAAATGACCCCCATGATATCATCTGTAAAATGGATGGATAGATTAGATGCAGTAGATTATGTCAATTTTCTCTAATTGTGTACATCATTACATGGAAGATCATCTTTACAAATATCAGGAGCAATTATGTAATATATTTACAGAAAATGTGCCATATTGTTGCCCCTTTATCCAGATTACAGTTCTATGGCTATCCTGTATACCGCACTAGTGTCGGTGGTGTCCCCGTGACCCACATCCCGGGTCGGGGACACACCCATGCCTCAATCTGGTCTCCAGTTCCCCTGCAACTCTCAGCGCCCCCATACTTCCTTCTCGACGCTCCTGCTCTGGATCCAGCAGGGGCTCGAAGATTTAAAGGGCCAGTGCACCGCTAATTGGTGCTGGCCATTTCCAGGAATTCTATAAAAGCCGGCCACTTCCTGCATTCCCCGCCAGATCTTTGTGCTTCATGCATCAGAGAAAGATTGTTTCGCTGCCTTTTGCCTGTCTGCTGATTTCCCATTGTGACTCCAGTTCCGTTCCCAATTCTGACTCCGTGCTGCCTGCCTTGACCTCCTGTTTTGTTCGTGACGTTGATCTCGTGCTGCCTGCCTCAACCTCTTGCACGTCCTTGACCATGATCACCACCGCAGGAAAAGTCGCACCTGTGGAATGACCTGGTGGTACCATGCCGCAGCAAATCCATCCTCCTTTGCGTGAAAACCAGGTGCCACTTAGACTCTGCTCCCAGGTTTCGCTCGCAGTGGTACAGAGGATCCAGTACCTCGGATCCTGACAACTAGTAACTCTAAGTTCATGAACTCTGTCTCCTGGTGTGGACTAACATTTATGGATTTAATGCCAGATAAATGCCGTCTCTAAAATGCAGTATGAGGGATGCAGTAACGCAATACTACCACTCAGCGGTGGATGGAGCTAGAAAGGAAGAGCAGGACCTACAAAGCAAATATCTGGGGAAATCAAATGATTCTTCAGGATTGGTTGTAAAAAGAACAGCTTTGGAGAAACTGAAATCCACATCCTCATTGGTGCTTTGAACCAGTTCAGCCTCCGTAGGTTTCAATGACAATTTAAACCAGGGAGCAGCTGCCAAGTTGAGAAAATTTGCGAAAATCGGGGCTCAATAGCTTTGGAAATCACCCAAAGGGTTCATTCGGGTGGCTCTGTGCTGTGAGGGATGGGAGGAGGAAAGGGGAGGGGCAAGCGCTCTTCACCCCTCCTCCCTCCATAGGAAGACAAGCGGCAAATCATGCAAACACATCACTGCCCCCATAATGGCCATGAGAATGAGCCCTTAGTTGGACCCCACGTATTCTGTATCGTAATAACGTATCCTAAGGCTAGAGTAGCCGCCTGCCTACCCGTTGAAATGGTTTATTCTACAACAAGAATGTTGATATTTGTAAATATTATGATTAATATTTTGCTCTGCTTAGTTGTGCACGTTCTATGCCCCCGTAATAGCCCCGTAAATCACCCCCCATGCCATCGCTGGAAGTACCACGAGCGGAGCCCTTTGTTTTCATAATCAGATCACATTCTACTTTACATGTTCCCGAAGCCGTAAACAGATTTTAAATAGAGGAAACAGCTCTTTCCTTTTCATAACACCTCCAAGCTGACAATATTGATACCTTTAGGGACCGTTCTATCCAGCCGGCTCACATTTCAGCTCATATTACTTAGTCTTATGTAGTGTCGGCCCGGTGGGAGCACACACAGACATTTCAACTTACAGCAAGCATCTACAACAATGCCAGCATTTACCTCCACACTGATGAATTTCCAGTGTAAAATTTGATAACCATGTTTATTATTACCGGAATTGGAAGATGGATTTTATGCAATGGCAAAATTCAGTGTTTTGTAAATGAAATTTTTTTTTTTTTTTTTAAAAAGCCCCATTTCATAAATGTAAAGCATCGTGACAGTATTACCTTCTACTGGGAAATAAAGACTAGACTACACAACTGGCAGGTTTGCACATTTGCGAAGCCCCGTATTCCAAAGGGGAATAGGGATTTGCCATTGCGGCATGCGTAAGGTTTATTTGTTGTGTTATACACTGGAGCACCACTCTCACAACCCTTACTGGGGCTATGGGTTTTAGATGAAGGAGAAAGTATCTCAAAGGACTGAGACCTCCCAGGAGGAGACCACTGGTGTGGTGAGGGAATTGAGGATTTGTAAGCACCAAAGAAACCGATGTTGTTAAATATTGGATCCCTGATGGTTTGCGTCTAGGTTTCCGCGATAGGTACTGTCATTTGCAGGAATCTGTGTCAGAGGACTTAAAATCTTTTTCAACAAAGAAGCCTTTAAAGTTATGGGACTTTATAAGATATTCCGGATTACTACTCTGACCCTACCCAATGTATTCCGTCCTGTCCATTATTTAAACCATGAAACAAAACAACTTGAGGAAAGGATTGGGTTAAGTTCATTTACCTTTATCTGGGTAGAAGCGTCCTATAAAGGAAACCTCCCCTACTGTTCAACCTTCAATGGAGGTCAAGATAGGCTAAAGGTATCAACAATGACTCGTAGAAGAGTTATTCTTGTTAGGTTTTGATAGATATAGTCATGTTGATAAAATTATAAATATTAAGATTTTGGAGTCAGTAAATTTATAGGTGGAAATCTTTACAAATTGGCGATTTGGAGATGGTGGGGGGGGAATGTTCCACTTTAAAGGGGTGTCCAGTCACAACAAGTTTTCTATCAGACAGAAACCCCCTATAAAAAGGAACTCAAGAGCACCACTAGGCTTAAGCTAAAACTAACCACAATGGGGCTCATTTACTACACAGATCGCACTTTCGTCGGACTGTTCGACTTTTTCGGGTAGTGCACGGCTTGGTCAGGTATTTAACAGGTGTCCGAGCTGTTTCTTGGTGCAGCTGCGCTGTCTCCATACGACACAAATCGGGGGGCGAGTCATCGGACGATCCGAATGATTCAAATTGTGTCATAAGCCCAAGCACTTACATGCACCACTAAAACGATGGTGAACTCTGTTGGACCTGACCTGGGAAGCGACACATGCAGGATATCGGCGTGCGATCTTAGTGAATCGCGGCACAGTGCATTGTCATTGGAGAGTGCACTTTTGGTGAATTCCAGCGACCAGGTTAGTACACGAGCCCCAATGTCAGGGCAAAACACAGCTGGTTCAGGTCTTCCAACCCAAACTATAGCCACAAGTTTGGGTTTGGCACTTGTGCTCACTCCCCCTGTTAACACTCACGATCAGTGCCAGAATAAATCGTGGGTGTTACCGGTGGGTCTTCGGGTCTCCGAACCGAACTATTGTTCAAGGATGAGCTAAACTTTGCCAACCTGAACTGGTCTGCTCATCACTATTCATAACCACATACATTTAATAGTTAAACTTTCTGCAGATCTTGTAGGAACTTGTCCATGTAGGACTCCAGCGACATTACAAAACAAATGTCTTCCGCAGCTTTAAATAAGTGATTATTACAACTCACCTGAGTCACGAAAAGTAGTTAAAATCCCATTGAATACACAAAAGAAATGGAAAGCACCAGGCAGAATGTCACGCATCCAAAACAAAGTCATCGTCAGGGGGAAATCTCTAAAAACCCACCACTGCTCCGGTACATCAGAGACCCCTTTGTGTCTATTGATCTTGATTGTCTATGTGACTATAATTGTCTACAAGCTCGCACGCCGGAGCACTATAGGGGGAGCATTATTTAATCCTTACATCTAACGCTCACATCGGAGATTCAACGCCGATCCTGAGAGATCAGTAACACAGGCACAAAATGATCACGTCACCAAGTGCCGAACTGTACAATCTTTAAGGCTTTCATTTCTATCTGTTACTGTTCTCATTTTTATCCCTTTTAGAGACAAAAAGAAAAGGGTAAAGAAACCTGGAGAAGTTGTATCGATTTAGATGGGAATCTGTTTCTAATGCATTTATTGTTTTATATTGTCGGATGTCTTTTGTGATGGGTTACATTTATCAAATATTTTCGTGACTCCATCGGTAAAGTGTTGTGAGTAAATGTGAGGGATTTATCAAGGCTTGTTTTCTGATCTACAAGCCTTGAAATAATCGCAATTCCTTTTGCACTGTAAGCAATTGCCATTATTTCCCCCCATATGTCAGTATGCATCTCCTTGGAGAAATCGGCAGCCCGCAGAAGAGTGGCTCCTATTACTATTATGGCAACCCATACGGCAACCTAGTACTGCCACAATAATACTTACCTGGCCAATCAATCCTGCTCCGCTCAGTAATGGCTGTTTCTAGCCTGGAACTTTGTGGGATGCGGGCGTATCCAAGAAGATGTGTCTAGGAGCAAGTCCTCATAAGTGTGCACATGAGCACTCCAAGCCTGGCTGCCGGACCTATCAAAGAAGGCACCTAGTAATGGCGAGCTTCTCCCAACTGTGGTCCTATTAGTGTCTGTTGTCATGGACCCAGCGCCCAACTGCATAAACCATAGTAGCCACTTGGTCTACCACCCTGATGAGTGACTAGCAGCCCTGTATAGGCCATAGCCAACGGCAGGTCTTTTCTGTTCCCAGACCATCTGGACACTTGGTTCACAATATTTGTTCTCATACTAAAAGACTTCATAACCTCAATACAGGCGGTCCCCTACTTAAGGGCACCCAACTTACAGACGACCCCTAGTTACAGACGGACCCCTCTGCCCACTGTGACCTCTCTGGATACATTACTCTAGTCCCAGACTGCAATAATCAGCTGTAAGGTGTCTGTAATGAAGCTTTATGGATAATTCTTGGTCCCATCACAGCAAAACATTTTGAAACTCCAATTGTCACAATGTGCAGGGTGTACTATGTGCAGTGTGTACTATGTGCAGTGTGTACTATGTGCAGGGTGTGTACTTTGTGGAGTGTCCTGTGTACTATGTGCTGTGTCCTGTGTACTATGTGTAGTGTCCTGTATACTATGTGCAGTGTGTACTATGTGCAGTGTGTACTATGTGCAGCGTCCTGTGTACTACGTGCAGTGTGTACTATGTGCAGTGTCCTGTGTAGTGTGCAGGGGGCACCAGATTCAGGATTTCTGGTGCATGTTCCTCATGAATTTGGTGCCCCCTGTACTGCCCCGACAGAGGGCACCACTTTATTTGGTGCACCTTTATCATAGGGCGTCCAACATAATTCCGAGCACTGGAGTGCCCCCTTCAGTGCAGAAATCTGTGTCACATTAAGAATAGTGCAGCCGCGACACGAAAGGGTCGCTTGTGACGCATATGTGGGGCGGACCCTACTTAAATACATGTACAAGTAGTTTGCACTAGAAATAACGTCAGACAGAAAACTGGTGCACAGCCCTTAGTAAATGAGCCCCAATGTGTGGCAAATACTGAAGCAAGATCTCAAGATATCAGCCAGCTATAGCTTGGGTGCAAATGAATCTTCCAAATGGACAATCCAATTGAGAAATTTTGGGCACAGCAAAAAAGCCGGTGCGAGCAAAGTGGCTACAAACAGGGCTCAGTGACACCAGTTCTGTCAGGAGGAATCGGCCCAAATTGAAGCCACTTATGTGAGAAGATTGTGGAAGGAGATCCAAAATGTTTCCTCCAAGTCACACAATGTAAATGGTAACAAATACTAATAAAATGTATGTAAACCTCTGACTTATCCTTGCCAGATAGTGAGAAAAACATGTGTATGTGTAGTTTTATATAGTACAGTATTGTGCACATTGCCACAAGGCGCCGGTACGAGTCTGTGCCGGGTATTCTCTATATTTCCAGTCCGGTACTTTATCTCAGACTGAATGAGATCTTAAATGAAGAACACATCTGGATCCCTTAATGAGAAACATCAAAATCGTATCTGGATGTTATTACAGTCCTCATTGTGACAGACAGATGCTTATGGCCCCAGGCTCCATAACCTAACAGTAGTGACAGATGGGGAACCAGTAGCTACTGTTGACTAGGAGCCATATCACCCGTCTTCGTGCCCTGGCCGGAGTCTGCATCCCCCCCACCTGCCACACTTTGGTAAAGCAAAGAACCTGCAAATATTAAGAAAATAATTACTTACAGAAGATCCGAGGCCATGATATAATACAGGACCCCAAAGCACCAACAGGAGTCATCTCTTCATCTAGATGTCCTTGAAATCATTGATTTACTACCAGGGCCTGAATCTATTTCATAGACATGAAGAGGAGCTATCGGAACTAGAGATGAGCGAGCACTAAAATGCTCGAGTGCTCGTTATTCGAGGCAAACTTTTCCAGATGCTCGAGTGCTCGTCTCGAATAACGAGCCCCATTGAAGTCAATGGGAGACTCGAGCATTTTTTAAAGGGACCATGGTTCGGGAATAAAATGTGTTATTTAATTGAAAAAGAATGTCTTCTGATAAGTGATCAGATGTATGCAAACATCTGCAATCTATTCTTCACTGTTCCGCGCGTATATTATCTCCCGACAAGTTAGCAGATGTGAAGAACAGTGAAGAATAGAATAAAAACAGTGAACACAGGATCATTTAAGTGAAAAACACAGTGAAGAACACAGTGAAGAATAGATTGCAGATGTTCGGCACATCCGCTTACTTGTCGGGGTGATACGCTGTCCCGGGATCCGCTGCTCTTCTTCCACTGAAGTCTCTCCGTGCTGCCCGATGTCTCCGTGCTGCCCGATGTCTCCGTGCTGCCCGATGTCTCCGTGCTGCCCCATGTCTCCGTGCTGCCCCATGTCTCCGTGAATGAGAAATTTTGGGCACAGCAAAAAAAGCCGGTGCGAGCAAAGTGGCTACAAAACAGGGCAGTGACACCAGTTCGTCAGGAGGAATGGCCCAATTGAAGCCATATGTGAGAAGATTGTGGAAGGAGATCCAAAATGTTTCTCCATAGTCACACAATGTAAATGGTAACAAATACTAATAAAAAATGTATGTAAACTCTGACTTATCCTTGCCGATAGACAAATGTGTATGTGTAGTTTAATTAGTACAGTATTGTGCCACATTGCCACCAAGGGCCGGTACGGTCTGCAGCCGTGCGGGTATTCTCTATATTCCAGCGGCTTTATCTCAGATGAATGAGATCTTAAATGAAGAACACATTGGATCCCTTAATGAGAAACATCAAAATCGTATCGGATGTTATTACAGTCCTCATTGTGACAGACAGATGCTTATGGCGCCCAGGCTCCATAACCTAACAGTAGGACAGATGGGGAACCAGTAGCTACTGTTGGATAGGAGCCATATCACCCGTCTTCGTGCCCTGGCCGGAGTCTGCATCCCCCCCACCCACACTTTGGTTAAAGCAAAAGAACCTGCAAATATTAAGAAAATATTACCTTACAGAAGATCCGAGGCCATGATATAAATACAGGACCCCAAAGCACCAACAGGAGTATCTCTTCATTAGATGTCCTTGAAATCATTATTTACTACCGCCTGGCCTGAATCTCTTATAGACATTCTGAAGAGGAGCTCGGAACTAGAGAGATCGAGCACTAAATATCCGAGTGCAATCGTTATTCGAGGCAAACTGTTTCCAGATGCTCTGATGTGCTCGCTCGAAATAACGGCGCCCCATTGAAGTCCAATGGGAGACTCGAGCCATTTTTTTAAAAGGGACCTGGTTCAGGGAATGAAAATGCTGTTATTTAATTGACAAAAGAAATGGTCTTTGTAAAGTGATCAGATGTATGCAAACATCTTGAATTATTTCTTCACTGGTTCGCGCGCTTATATTATCTCGCCGACTAAGTTTAGCCGATGTACGAACCAGTGAGAGTGAAAGAATGATTTAAACAACAGTGAACACAGGTTCATTTTAAGATGAAAAAACACAGTTGACGACACACAGTGAAGAATAGATTTGTTGCAGAGCGTTGGCACATTGCCACTAACTGTCGGGTGATACGCCGTGTCACGCGGATCCGGCCTGTCTCTTCCACTGAAGTCT
>CM033651.1:3471602-3524102 GCA_019512145.1 Engystomops pustulosus
ATGTCTCCGTGCTGCCCCATGTCTCCGTGCTGCCCCATGTCTCCGTGCTGCCCCATGTCTCCGTGCTGCCCCATGTCTCCGTGCTGCCCCATGTCTCCGTGCTGCCCCATGTCTCCGTGCTGCCCGATGTCTCCGTGCTGCCCGATGTCTCCGTGCTGCCGCTTCCCCGATGTCTCCGTGCTGCCGCTTCCCCGGTGTCTCTGTGCTGCTCCCCGGTGTCTCTGTGCTGCTCAACGTGTTCTTCAATGTGTTCTTCACACATATATATTGTTCTTCACATGCTATTTTGTTCGCACCGTTCCGCGCGTATCTTCCGACAAGTAAGCAGATGTGCCGAACATCTGTAATCTATTCTTCACTGTGTTCTTCACTTCATTGTTCTTCACTGTGTTTTTTTAATTAAATGCTCGATCTCGAGCAGGGGAAATACTCGTCCGAGCAACGAGCCGTTTCGAGTACCTTAATACTCGAACGAGCATCAAGCTCGGACGAGTATACTCGCTCATCTCTAATCGGAACACAAAAGTGATTGTGGTAGTCACGAGAAATGGAGAAAAATGGATCCTCCTCTCCAAGAGCCATAAATCCGCCGCAGTGTTCTACTTCCATTAGAATAACTCCAGAGCTTCTTATTTCATTGTGATGTCATAGAAATATGCGAGTATGTTTTCTAGGATGGGATAAGGAAAGCATTGCCTCTTAGCTACCTTGTAAGGCAGCTCCCTTAACATCAAGCATGACTTTCAGGAAGCCTATTGACATGTTGTGGGATTAAAGCCAAACCAGTTTATCCAACTTAGAAGGAGCCTAAATGAAAATTGGGCTAAATAGCAAATCATGAATACAGTTCAGTATTGTGAAAACCCTTTGAAATAAAATGAAAAATAATAAATTTGACATTTTAAAGTGACTTTTCACTGTCTGATGTTTACTTGGCGCAATAGAAAGTCGCTAAACAGCATTTGTACCACAACAACACCAAACATAGACAACAAACCCAATGATAAATCCCCCCATAGACTATAATTATGTGACACAATGGGGCTCATTTACTAAGGGTCTGAATGCGGCAGTTTCGTCGGGTTTCGCGATAATTTCCATTTTGACCGAATAGCCCCGGGTTTTTGGCGCACACGATCGTATTGTGGCACATCGGAAATGTGTCGCAAGATCACACACTCACATGAAGGTGAACTCTGGCGGACCTCGGTGCACAAGCGACACATGCAGGATCTCGGGCGCACGATCTCAGTGAATCGCGCCGGCACCAAATCCTCGTCGGACAACGCACCACGGGATCGCGACGGGACCGGTTAAGTAAATGTGCCCCATTGTCAGAAAACCATATTATCCCCTCAATCCAGACATATCTGGACATGTCCAACAAACGTAAAGGAACATAAAGAATGTATTTGTGTGATGGATCCGGTTTTGATGTTTTCTACAGTAATATTTTCTATCCGGAAACTTTACACAAAGAGCATCCAATTAGTTTTTCTCCCTTTTTTCCAGATGGATATTTCGATATAACTCTCTCTTTTTTTTGTTGTAAAATGTTGTCACTCTTTATTCCTCTCTGATTACTACCGACTTTCATCATAGAGATGTCTTCTTGACCCTGTCTGTTTCATCCTTTGGCCATATTTACTTTGATATCGAATGTTGTCTTTGATGTGGTCGTATCCATTATTCAGCTTTATACACCTTGTGAAGAGAAGCAACATGGAGGAATTTGTTTATTGTCTTTTATATGTCTTTTATATGCTTTTGGGAAATGATTTGTTGTAAAGTTTTCATCATCCAGTATAGAATCGATGCAATGCCGCTCATCAATGCTGGAGCGGTCAATGGCTGTTGGATCAGATATATCAAGAAATAGGAATTGGATTGTTGTTATTATTCTTTTGTCTTTTATAAATTGCATATGGAGCTGAGCTATAACTGACATTGTTGCTGGTAAATTACTGCATCCTGCGAGGTGAAAACAATATACTGAGTGGTACATAATGCCGGACCTGCAGGGGTCCAGGGCAGGTCTTCTTCTTGATCTTCTTGTGATGTTGGTCCTCACCTCTTTGGCTTTTGCCCAAGTTGTAATACTGTGTATGAGACTCCATAATGAATATCAGTCATTGTAATATTTTTTTAAAATTCCTTCTCTTTCCCTGTTTAAGAACCAAGCAGAACTATTGATATAACCAGTTATGTTTGTATAAAAAGGTAACTGTCCAATCACTAAGTAGGACCCATCGGACTCCGCCCACGAGGAGCTGGAATTCATGTGAAAAAAATCATTTGTGCCTCTGAATCTTTGCCCACAAAACATTATTACAATCTGCTCTATAACATGTTTCCTGATAATAGAACACCATCAATCTGCTCAGCTTCTCCTGCTGTATAACATCCTGCCTGCAGATAGGACACTATGTACAATCTGCTCAGCTCCTCCTGCTCTATAACATGCTGCCTGCAGATAGGACACTATGTACAATCTGCTCAGCTCCTCCTGCTCTATAACATGCTGCCTGCAGATAGGACACTATGCACAATCTGCTCAGCTGCTCCTGCTCTATAACATGCTGCCTGCAGATAGCACACTATGTACAATCTGCTCAGCTCCTCCTGCTCTATAACATGCTGCAATGAGAAATTTTGCGGCACAGCAAAAAAAGCCCGGTGCGAGCCAAAGTGGCTACAAAAACAGGCGTCAAGTGACACCAGTTCTGGTCAGGAGGAATTAGGCCCAATGAAGCCACACTGTGAGAAGATTCGTGGAAGCGAGATACCAAATGTATACCTCCAAGTCACACAATGTAATATGGTAACAAATACTAATAAAAATGTATAGCTAAAACCTCTGCACTTATCCTTGCCAGATAGTTGAGTAGGAAAAACATCTGTGTAGTGTAGTTTATTAGTACAGTATTGTGCACAATGCCACCAAGGGCCGTACGAGTCGTGACCTTTATCGCCCGTGTAGGGTTATTCTTCTCTATATTCCAGTCCGGTACTTTATCTCAGACATGAATGTAGATCTTAAATGGAAAAGAACACATACTGAGATCCCTTAATGGAAACATCAAAATCGATTATCGGAGTGATTATTACAGTCCTCATTATGCTGAGACCAGAACAGGGATGTGACTATGCGCGCCCAGAGCTCATTAAACCCTAACTAGTAGGACAGATGAGGGAACCAGTTAGCGACTGTTGGACTAGGAGCCATATACCCGTCTATCGTGCCTGGCCAGGAGGTCGCATCCCCCCCACCTGCCACACTTGGCACGTTAAGAAAAGACTCTGCAGATATTTAAGAAAATATTACTTACAGAAGATCCGTAGCGCACATGATATAAGACATGGACCCACAAAGCACACACAACTAGGAGTCATTCTTCATTAGATGTCCTTGAAACATTATTTACATTACCAGCCGGCCTGAATCTCTTTCATAGACATTTGAAGAGGAGCATCGGAACTAGAGATGAGTCGAGCATAAAATGCCGAGTGACAATCGTTATTCGAGGCAAACTGTTCAGATGCTCATGATGTGCTCGTCCGAATAACAGCCCCCATTGAAGTCAATGGGAGACTCGAGCCCATTTTTTTAAAAGCGGACCATGGTTCATGGGAATAAAATGTGTTATTTAATTGAACAAAAGAAATGTCTTTGAAAAGTGATCACGAGTATGCAAACATTTGAATTATTCTTCACTGCGTACGCGCGCTATATTATTCGCCGACTAGTTAGCCAGATGTCGAACAGGAGCAGTGAAGAATAGATTTAAACAACAGTGAACACAGGCTCATGTTTAGATGAAAAAAACAGGTTATGAGACACACAGTGAAGAATAGATTTTGCAGAGCTGTTGGCCATCCGCTACTGTCGGGGTGATACGGCGTGTCAACGGGATCCGCTGTCTCTTCCACTGAAGTCTTCCGTGCCTCGAATTACGGCTCCGATGTCTACGCATGCCATGTCCCGGATGCACTGTATCGCGTAGATATAGCTCCCGTAGTGCATGTCTACGTTGAGCACAATGTACTCACTGTGCTGCCCCATGTCTCGTGCTGGCCCCATGTTCGATGACTATGAAGCCCCATGTTCCGTTGAGCCCATGTTCGTGATGCCCAGATGTCATGCGCGTGTATCCGTGTTCACCCGATGTCTCTGTGACTTGCGCTTCCCCGTATGTCTCAGTGCTGACGCTCACCGGTGTCTCTGATGTGCTCCCCGGTGATACTCTGTGCCGCTCAACGTGTCTTCAATTGTTCTTCACACATATATATGTTCTCACATTGTATATTGTTCGCACCGTTTCCGCGGTAATCTTCCGACAAAGTACAAGCAGATGTGCCGAACATCTGTACTTATATATCTCACTGTGTTCCTTCACTTCAGTGTTCTTCACGTGTTTTTTAATTAAAATGCTCGATCTGAGCAGGGGAGCAATATGTCGAGCAACGAGCCGTTTCGAGTACTTAATACTACGAACGACATCAAGCTATCGGAGAGTCTACTGCTCATCCTAATCGGAACACAAAAGGATTGTGGTAGTCACGAGAAATGGAGGGGAAAAATGGGATCTCCTCCAAAAGAGCCATAAAATCCGCCGCAGTGTTCTACGTTCCATTAAAAAACTCCAAGAGCTTCTTATTTCATTGTGATGTCATAGAAATATGCCGAGTATGTTTTCTAGGATGGGATAAGGAAAGCATTGCCTCTTAGCTACCTTGTAAGGCAGCTCCCTTAACATCAAGCAATGACTTTAAGGAAGCCTATGACATGTTGTGGGATTAAAGCCAAACCAGTTTATCCAACTTAGAAGGAGCCTAAATGAAAATTGGGCTAAATAGCAAATCATGAATACAGTTCGAGATTGTGAAAACCCTTGAAAATAAAATGAAAAAATAATAAATTTGACATTTTAAAGTGGACTTTCATGTCTGATGTTTACTTGGCGCAATAGAAAGTCGCTAAACAGCATTTGTCCACAACAACACCAAACATAGACAACAAACCCAATGATAAATCCCCCCATAGACTATAATTATGTGACACGATGGGGCTCATTTACTAAGGGTCTGAATGCGGCACTTTCGTCGGGTTTCCATTTTGACCGAATCGTATTGTGGCGCATCGGCGCCGGCTTGCATGCGACAGAAATCGGAGGGCTTGGCCGTCGGACAACCCGACGGATTCGCACAAACCGTAGAATTTAAAAAAGGAAATGTGTCGCAAGATCACACACTCACATGCACCAGAAGAAGAAGGTGAACTCGGCGGACCTCGTGCACAGCGACACATGCAGGATCTCGGGCGCACGACTTAGTGAATCGCGCCGGCACAAATCCTTCGGACAACGCACCACGGGATCGCGACGGGACCGGTTAAGTAAATGTGCCCCATTGTCAGAAAACCATTTATCCCTCAATCCACACATATCGGACATGTCAACAAACGTAAAGAACATAAAGATGTATTTGTGTGATGGATCGGTTTTATGTTTTCTACAGTAATATGTTCTATCCGGAAACTTTACACAAAGAGCATCCAATTAGTTTTCTCCCTTTTTCCGTTGGATATTTCGATATAACTCTCTCTTTTTTTTGTTGTAAAATGTTGTCACTCTTATTACTCTCTGATTACTACCGACTTTATCATAGAGAGGTTCTTTGACCCTGTGTTTCATCCTTTGGCCATATTTACTTTGATATCGAATGTTGTCTTTGATGTGGGTCGTATCCATTATTCAGCTTTATACACTTGTGAAGAGGAAGCAACATGGAGGAATTTGTTTATTGTCTTTTATATGTCTTTTAATGCTTTTGGGAAATGATTTGTTGTAAGTTTCATCATCCAGTATAGAATCATGCAATGCCGCTCATCAATGCTGGAGCGGTCAATGCTGTTGGATCACGATAAATCAAGAAATAGGAATTGGATTGTTGTTATTTTTTGTCTTTTATAAATGCAATGGAGTGAGTATAATAATTCTGGAATATGATCCTGCGAGGTGAAAACAATATACTGAGTGTTACATAATGCCGGACCTGCCGGGGTCCAGGGCGGTCTTCTTCTTGATCTTCTTGTGATGTTGGTCCTCACCTCTTTGATTTGCCCAAGTTGTAATACTGTGTATGAGACTCCATAATGAATATCCGTCATTGTATATTTTTTAATTCTTCTCTTTCCTGTTTAGACAAGCAGAACATTGATAACAGTTATGTTTGTATAAAAGGTAACTGTCCAATCACTAAGTAGGACCCATCGGATCCTCGCCAACGAGAGCTGGAATTCATGTGAGAAAAAATCATTTGTGCCTCGAATCTTTGCCCACAAAACATTATTACAATCTGCCTCTAACATGTTTATCCTGATAATAGAACACCATTCAATATGCTCAGCTCTCTCTCGGTATAACATCCGCCTGCAGATAGGACACTATGTACAATCGCTCAGCTCCTCCTGCTCTATAACATGCTGGCATGTAGAGTAGGACACTATGTTACATCGGCTCAGCTCCTCTGTCTATAACATGCTGCCTGCAATAGCGACACCATGTACAATCTGCTCAGCTCCTCATGCTCTTAACATGCTGCCTGCAGATAGACACTGATGACACAACGCTCAGCTCCTCCTGTCTATAACATGCTGCCTGCAGATGACACTATGACAATCTGAGCGCCCTCTGCTATAAATGCTGCCTGCAGATAGCACTATTGTAATCGCTCAGCTCCTCCTGCTTATAACATGCCTGCGCAGATAGGACTATGGTACAATCTGACAGCTCCTCCTGTTTATAACATCTGCCTTGCAGTAGGACACTAGTTTACAATTCTAGCTCCTCTGCTCTATAACAGCTGTCTGCAGTTAGGACACTAGTACAATCTGCTCAGTCTCTGCTCTATAACATTCTGCTGCAGATAGGACACTATGCACAATCTCAGCTGCTCTGCTCTAACATGCTGCTGCAGATAGGACACTTGTACAATCTGCTCAGCTCCTCCTGCTCTATAACATGCTGCCTGCCAGATAGGACCACGTATGCCACCAATTTCTCAGCTACTCCTGCCTCTATAACATGCTGCCTGCAGACTAGGGCACACTATGTACAATCGCTCAGCTCTCTGCTCTATAACATGCTGCCTGCAGATAGGAACACTATGTTACAATTGCACCAAGATCCTCTGCTGTATAACGTTGATGCCTGCAGATAGGACACATTACAATTGCTCAGTCTCTCTGCTCTATAACTGTCCTGCACTGAAGACCTAGGACACTATGTACAATCTGCCAGCTCTCCTGCTCTATAACATTCTGCCTGCAGATAGGACACTATGTTCAATCTACTCAGCTCCTCCTGCTCTATAACATGCTGTCTGCAGTTAGGACACTATGTACAATCTGCTCAGCTCCTCCTGCTCTATAACATGCTGCCTGCAGATAGGACACTATGCACAATCTGCTCAGCTGCTCCTGCTCTATAACATGCTGCCTACAGATAGGACACTGTGTACAATCTGCTCAGCTCCTCCTGCTCTATAACATGCTGCCTGCAGATAGGACACTATGTACAACCTGCTCAGCTCCTTCTGCTCTATAACATGCTGCCTGCAGATAGGGCACTATGTACAATCTACTCAGCTCCTCCTGCTCTATAACATGCTGCCTGCAGATAGGACACTATGTACAACCTGCTCAGCTCCTCCTGCTCTATAACCTGCTGTCTGCAGATAGGACACTATGTACAATCTGCTCAGCTCCTCCTGCTCTATAACATGCTGCCTGCAGATAGGACACTATGTACAGTCTGCTCAGCTCCTCCTGCTCTATAACATGCTCCGTGCAGAAAGGACACTGGGGCTCATTTACTAAGGGTCCGCTGAGCGCATTTTCATTGGGTTTCCCGGCGATTTCCGTGTTGCGGCGGATTTAACAGGGGTTTTTGCCGCATGCGATCTGATTTCCAACTTTCATGCAAAGCAAATCAGGGGCCGTGGCCGTCGGACAACCCGAGGGATTCGGACTACACGCAGGATTGAAAATTCAAATTGTGTTGCAAGACACGCACTTACAAGCACCGGGAAGAAGAAGGTGAACTCTGGCGGACCTCAGCGGGGAAGCGACAGATGCAGGAAATCGGATGCATGGGCTACGTGAATCGCGCCGGACTTCATCTTCGTCGGACCGTCCAGATCGGGGATCGCGACAGGACCGGGTAACTAAATTTGCCCCATTATATATAATATATTCCGCTCCTCTTACCCTTTCTCTAGGATCCTCATTAAGACAGTGAATATTTTAGCTTATGATAGTTTATTGATAATAACAATCTACTATCACTAGAGGGAGCTATGGAGCTGTTTACTAGTATAAATTTAGCACAGTCTGCCATAAGCTTGTAAGCGCCCCCTGCTGGTGGCTTCAGGTTGTCACCAAATGATATTTTTGGATATCCGCATTAAAAAAATAAAGCTTTGATCTCTTTAAAGATTTTATGGAATTAATCACCAATGACATTTTGACCTGTAGCTAATGGACAATCACTTTAAGCTGAAAACAATATATTGACGATCCCATTAACAAGTACTAAGCGATTCTGAAGATGTTGCGCTTGAATGTAGAACCCAGTTTCCCACATCTGCAGTTGAATCATTTTACTGAAATCTCCCTGAAGACAAGATTTTTTTTCCCCCAACTCTTTCTGCAGTTAATTCACAGTAAAGCAACTGCATCCAGTGTTATTACATAGTTTATCCAGCCCTGGCATCCTGCCCGTATTGGCCAAATTAGGCTTGGCTTAAATTAAATGTTTTGAAGCCAGTCATATTTGAAATGAGAGCGTGTAATTACATTCTATTTCCCATTTCAAATCACTTCCTATGTTACTTACTTTCCTGCTTCCGAAAGCCATTCAACTGCCAGAGCGCTGCTTTATGTAATATATTGTGAGCCCTTAGGATTAAGAATGTACACACACAATGGAGCACCTAAATCTTCAAGTGCCGCTCAATTTTACATGTTGTCACTCCTCAAATTATCAAAACTTTTTTTTTTTTTTTGGACTTTACCCCCCCCCCCCCACCTCTCAACAGCACAACAAATACTCAACAGATGATGAATCTACTTACCTAGGGACGGACAGCGCTCCCGACATCAAACTTAGCTCATTTCAAAGATTTGTTTTCCTTTTGCAATTTGCGGATTCTAAATCAATGACAAATTTGCATTTGGAGTCCTTGTGCATGGATACATGAATACAATGAGCCTGTGTGCAGGAACATATGTTTGCACTGTTGATAGCTTTATATTCTGATAAGTTGTGATGCATATTAATGAAATCTCTGTGCATGTTAATTTAACAAGCATAAGTCATTTTTCTAATAAAAATGTTAATTACTCGCATGTTTATTTGCAGTTTGCTGTGTGGAGCTGCCGAGGCTAACGACACATTTGTCTTCTGTTTGTGGTTTCCTCGATGGAGTCCACTGGCGATAGATTCTGTTATTAAATTGAAGTAACACATTGCAGCCTTTACGGTAACTGTATCGGTGCTGGGGCTCAAAATAGTCCTCAACTGGTCCTTGGTAAAATGTCATTAAAATGACCTTTACGGCCTAAGGCTACATGGGGACATACAATGTCACGCTACTCCATTACACCTACGATTGCTGTCTGCTAGTGATGATCGGAACCAAATCATAGGGGTTCATTAACTAAGGGCTCCACGGCCGCACTTTTGTCGTGTTTCCCGACTTTTTCTGTTTTGCGCCAAATTCCGCCGGGATTTTGGTGCACGCGATCATATTTTGGTGCAATCGCGACGGCTTTTACGCGACAGAAATCAGGGGTGTGGCCAACCGAAAACCCGACGGATTCAGAAAAAACGCAGAATTCAAAAAATGAAGTGTGTCGCAAAATCAAGCACTCACATGCACCGAGAAGAACCAGGTGAAGTCCGGCGGACCTTGGCGCAGTAGCGACACCAGGTGGACATCGGGCGCACGACCTTAGAGAATCGACGGAAGACCCGAATCCTTGTCGGAGAACGCGTCACTGGATCCCGACAAGACCGGGTAAGTAAATCTGCCCCATAGTGTTCAGTTCTGTCCCGAACATTGTGGTTCAAGTACCCAAACCTGGACTTATGCCAGAAGTTCAAGATTCATTGTTCAGGCCCGACCATAAATGCTGGTTGGTGGGCTGCAGAGCAGGACATCAACCAGCTCTTCACGCCCTCCCACCGCCCATCAAGCCTTTAAATGCTGGCAGCAAAGCCAATTTCGATAAGACCATCACTTTCTAATTACGTCAAAGGGATTGATCATCCTAAGGAAAATGGCGGCGCCCAAGCTCTGCTTGGATTTGAAGGGTTAATGCACTGGAACTATTCCAGCACTGATCAGGGGTGTTAGCGATGTGTTTGGGGTCTGGTACCAGAACTGAACTTTTGTTTCAGGTTTAGTCAAACTTGCCAAACCCGGCTGGGTCCAGTCATCTCTACTAACCACTCTAAGAGATTGACCACATGTTTGTGAAACCAAGACCTCGGAGGACAGTGGTCCATTGTCAGAAGAAGATACATAAGACGTCCAATTGCTGACTACTCTAAGAGAATGACCCTCTTTGGCTGAAGCCAGAACTTGGTTAGAAGAAGTCACATCATTCTTCGTCCCTTCTGTCAGTAGGGCCATAGATATGTCCATCATCATTGTTGTCATATACAGGCAAAGCCATCTTTTCGGAGCAATACGGTCTGCATCACCAAAGAGTTGGCAGAAATATAACACTGCTGGATTTCTCTACAACTACATTCACTTTGAACGAATGCGAAAGAGAGTTTGATATTTGCAATACTAAAGTAGTTGCCCAGTGCGATTCCTCTGGTCTCGTGTTTGTTTGTATCCAGAGACTAAGTGATGACGTTACGTCAACAGCGCATGTACTGCAGCCCCCGGCTGTGCTCCTGCGCTTTATACTACACCATTAATATGTCTGCCACAGACCTAGACCTCCTGCTCCTTCAATCTATCAGGAGCAGGTCTCCAGCTTTACTCAGGATAGGTCAACAATGAATGGTGGGGGTCTCACAATTTGTTCTCCCCAATCAGTTGATTGACACAGTTCCATCACTCTAGTGAGTTTATCGGTCACTTGGCCTTAATTGGAGTTCAGCCCCATTCAAATGAATGGTCTGAGCTGCAATACTAAGTCCAGCCACTGTACAAGGTAGGGCACTGGGCTTGATAGACTCTTCTAACAGCTGACTGGTGGAAGTGTTGGGTGCCACCAATATGATAATAATCCCTTACGGTAACTGATCAAAATCCTTAAATACTCCTTTAATGTTTTTATTTGTAATGTTCATTAAAGGGGTATTCCTATCTGGGACTTTCAGTATATGCCTGAAACGTCTGATAGTTGCAGGTCCTACGCCTGGGACCAGTATCCGTCTCAATAATAAGGCTTAAGTATGTATAGTCTTCTTTGTATTCCTGAGACTAGGGCCAAGAAAACCCATTCTTAAAATTGATTTGGGGCCAAGGTTTGGACCCCCATGAACCATGTCATATCATGTGGATGTCGTAAATGTCTCAAACGTATGTATGTCTTTAAGTACTTAAATATAGAATTAGCACTAACGTCCCTGTAGAAATAAATGCAAATAAATATTCTAGACCCCAAAATAGTCCTTCGTGTTCTCTGCATCGATTAAAATCCTAACGGCTCGAAACCGTTTCCTATAAAACATCCCAATGCTGAGGCGACTCCTCCTGACAAACAATTTCAATGCAGAATTGTTTATTTTTGTTAAAAAGGTTAAGAAATCCATACACAAGACCCGGTAGTGCCGGGTGGGCGAGGTAATCCCTGGCATGAATTGTGATCTTAATTATGAACAAAGAGCCGGAGCGGTCGCATCTCTCTTTATGGGAGATAAGAATTAAATATTTTTTCAGACTTTTATGTGAATAGTTTCATGAAAATTGATCAGGTCTAAAAAGTCACAGTCCAAATGAAGCTAAGGTTAAGGATAATTTATACATGATATTCTTAATTTTATTCGGAGCCCTTTTATTACTATATAGGCCTTTATGACTTTAAAGAAAATGTCAGTGGCAGCAAATGACATTGTACTGAATAATCTAGTTATGAGGGAGAAGACATTTAACGTATCGGGAGAGGTTTTGCCGGATTCCTGCTGAACGCACACTTTCAGTCTCTACGAACTTGACTGACTGCTGTCTCTATTTCATGCAAGCCATCTGTGGTTCAGATGATAATTTAACATTTAAAGGTTTAAAAGTAAAGACGACCTTCATATATCTTCCAATTTTTTTTTATAGATACTCAAGTATACAGAGCAATGACTTCCATACTGCTTATTTTAGGCAAGCAAATCGCCATCCAGTCATGAGCCTTAAATGGCCAATGGCTAGGTGCTTGGAGCCTTGAATGGTCAATGGTAGGGTGCCTGGAGCCTTGAATGGCCAATGGTAGGGTGCCTGGAGCCTTGAATGGCCAATGGTAGCGTGCCTGCCAGCCTTGAATGCCAATGGTAGGGTGCCTGAGCCTTGAATGGCCAACGGCAGGGTTGCCTGGAGCCTTGAACGCCAATGGGAGGGTGCCTGGAGCTGAATTGCCAATGGTTAGGGTGCCTGAGGAGCCCTGAAGGCCAATGGTAGGGTGCCTGGAGCCTTGAATGGCCAATTGTAGGGTGCCTGGAGCCTTGAATGGCCAATGGTAGCGTGCCTGGAGCCTTGAATGGCCAATGGTAGGGTGCCTGGAGCCTTGAATGGCCAACGGCAGGGTGCCTGGAGCCTTGAATGGCCAATGGTAGGGTGCCTGGAGCCTTGAATGGCCAATGGTAGGGTGCCTGGAGCCCTGAATGGCCAATGGTAGGGTGCCTGGAGCCTTGAATGGCCAATGGTAGGGTGATTGGAGCCTTGAATGGCCAATGGGAGGGTGCTTGGAGCCTTTAATGGCCAATGGGAGGGTGCTTGGAGCCTTGAATGACCAATGGTAGAGTGCCTGGAGCCTTGAATGACCAATGGTAGGGTGCCTGGAGCCTTGAATGGCCAATGGTTGGGTTCTCCTGTTCGTAGGCTTGTCAATAAACCCCTTATTACTTGGACTGATTGCACTGACTTGTAATGTTTATGTGCAATAATAAAGGACACCTACCACCAGATTATGGGCGGTAGACTAAACCCTGTGAAAGGGTTTGACCATCTCTGAATGTTTTTCTAATCAGATTTAAATAATGTGGGAAAGTATTAGTCACCCACCAATGGCTTCAGTACTTTCATGGCCCAACACGAAAATGTGACTGTGCAGCTACCTCAGTCAACCGGCAGTGGTGAAATGTGTTGACAACCCCTTTATCAATACGGGGTCACTTTATACCAGAAGAAATGTGATTTTTTTGGGGAAGGTTGTAAACATAAATGGCCAGTTGAGGTCTCAATCCATCCTATAAAGTTGATTTAGGCCAAAGCCTAATGTTCTTATGAACATATGTAAATGAGCATTCAGGGATCTATTTCTCGATGTCAAACCCTGCATAGATCCTAGGTACAAACTCCGATCTGAAAATATCTCCCCAAGAGTCTGTAAGTTATTGGTTTGCACATTAGACATTATTTGTTATGGGTATTGGACAGCCCGGATGACATTGCCAGTGGCTTTCTTATGTGGTCCTACTAATGAAACTTTTGATATTGAAAAATTATGAGGGAACCAGGGGAGGCACTAAATTTTTCCAGGTAATTGTGTCCATCAAGGATAGTATCCATTTATTCCAAGGCCGTCAAGATGGTCTAATCAACTCTAAGTAGACATCTCCACAGAGGTTCTCCCACTGACTGAATGGTTGTCCTGGGTGTCAGTAGATATTACTAGTTATGAGTTCATCTAAATTAAATATCTGAGAGTCAATCATATTTATACCATTTGTCCATCATCATTAACCTGGGCTCCAAAAGGATAAGAATTGAAACATGTAAAAAAAAGAAATCTGCTCAATCCTATTAAGTAAATGAGGATCAAACCTGACAAATTGTTTGTGTTACATGCAAAGGATGAGATGATGTAAGGGCATTAAAAATATTTCACTATGATTTTTAGTAGAAGTGTATTTGCTTTATAATCTAATGAATTACATTTTTATGTCTGATTTTGTCGGATTTCTTATACCTTCGTAACATCTGCGCCGGCGTCATCCTCTCCGTAAATTATATCTAGGGATGTGCTGATAAGTGTCTGAACATTGGTGAACTCCTTTCCTCGTAACCTTGATGGAATTGCACTATACCCATTCACGAATAGTTAATCTGTTGTGATTGACAGAATGTCTTCCCCCCTCATCGCTGCCCTGTCTAATGTCAGCAAACTGACCCAATACCCTTTCTGACCCGAGGATTCTGTGTCCCATATAACCTTCTTGGATCAATGCTCTTTTGCCTGCTATAGTCTTGTACTTTAACACTACTGTTATTCTACAATCTATTTTCTGGTATATTGACTGTTTGCCTGTATTCTTGACTATCCATTTTGCCCAGTGATTTTGTACAGTTTTGTTCTCTTGGTTTTCACACATTTTGGCAACTATCCTTCTTTGTTTGTATTGTCTCATCTTTGTCTCGCACTTTGGCACAGGTAGGGAACACAGATTACTTATATACCTACCGCCTAGGGTGGACTGGGCAAGTAGGCAGGGACAGCTGAGAAGGGCATATAGTCTCAGGATCCTGTCTGTGTTCTACAATCCATTCTCTGAAGCAGTATAACAGTCTTTCTTACCTGACCTTGTAGTTGGACGTGTCCTGAGATAAGTGTGGTAAGTTCCATAAGCAGTTTATTTTGGGATATTCTGTCAGGGGTTGTTGGTGTGGCCAGTAAGGTTGCTATTTGGCACAGCAGATGTTAGAGTAATCTGCTTGTGCTCTATACCCGGTTTAGAGAACATTTGACAGTATTATTGCTATCACTATCTATAAGGATAGATTATCATTATTGTCTTGAAAGCCACCACTTCTCACTGCTACGAAGTGAAACCTTGAGAAAGGAACCATTAGATATTGGGTCTTACTGCTTGTTGCTATTTGTAGCTGTGCAGGATGTTACGATCAAGAGTGTATACAGTGAGAAACTGAAATCCTTAAAACATTTTGCAAAAGGGTAAGGATGAACATATATGTCATCAATTGAATTTTAAAGGTGTTCATCTGGACTACTTTAATCTAATTTCCTTAGAATACACTGTAAATATTTGATCTGTTGGAGTCCAACATCCAGGAACGCTTCATAATGATTACAGTGAGGCGGTATGGCAGTGCTCCAAGCCGTTGAGAAGTCTAAAGGTCCAATTCCACCAACTTCCCAGTAAGTTAAATTTATAGAACTATATGTTAGGATCTTATAACATATTGGACATCAGTGACCACCAATCTAGAATGCCAGGAATGTTGGAGCAGGGGATAACAATAGGAGCAAGGTCAAGCTAGGTAGACCCCCGGAGATCCATGTGACCAGGCTTGTAGAACAAAATGTGGCAAATTTTCAGGACCCTGATGATGCCTCTCATGTTTCCTGGAAAGACCTTCCCTTATGCCAAATACTATAAATACATTACATTTGACAAAAGTTATGCAACCATATCAAGAAAATTTTTGAAGGTGCTTTTCTTATAACTCAAGGCCAGGGTGCTGCAAATTCACAATCCCATCTTGTGTTGTTGTACATTTTACCAGAGGAACCAAAATGTATTTGCAAATGTAAATCTTACAGCAACTATGCAAATCCTTCAGTTTTTGTAGCCAAATTTTCCAATATAAATCAACTTAATTTTTTAAAAATATTTTTAAAAAAATTAAAAATATATTAATCGTATTATTTTTATTATTTCTATATTTTTTGTTAGATTATTTTTGATAGAAACGTGAAGAATAACAGTAGGGTGTTTTTTTTTCTTTATTTTTCATGCATTTTTCATACCCTTCTTACAATATACCATTTAATTAAATGTAATTCCCCTATAAGCCCACTAAGGAATATCAAATCAAGGATCAAAGTTAAACAAACAGAAAACTATGTCGAATGACCTGATAAAGCTTCATCAGGCGCCTGTGACTATATAGTCATCTGAATAATTTATGCAATGTCAATACTCATAATGAACAGATAAAAACACAGGACAAGTAGACTTGCATCTGTGTAGCTCCTGGTCAAGTGACTGCTGTCACGTCAAAGTCATCAGTGCGTTACATCTTGCCCGTCAGCCGGAGCAGCCATTAATTCAACATCGCCTTGTCAGCAGTGGCGGGCTATCACATCAATCTGACCAGTGAATTGTTACATCGGTGACTTGAACTATCAGTGTCATGGCTTCCTCTGCACCAAGATGTATCTCATCAATCAGGCTGAGGGCTTCCTAGGGCTCAAAATGAGTAGAACAATGGACACAAGGTCAACATGGAATTGACGTGGCTTCAGAGTAATTGGTATTAAGCTGGACGTGTCTTAACTGGACTGAGTACCTAGTTTCCATTAGTTTAGACGTTCTGCCCAATTGTAGATCAACCAATAGAATAGACCATTAAGGCAACTGAAATATTGAAGGGCCATCATACTTTGTGTTGTTGGAATCAAGATTGCGACTTATGTAATCTATTATATTCTCCAAGAATCAGCTGCACAAATATTGGAATCGAGGGTCGGCACCAGGTTTCAGTGGGCCCCTGGGCGACAGAGCCTCAGTGGCCCCTTTGCAGTGAACTCATGTATCGGCCTAAAAATGCAGAAACTAAAACAGTCTCCTCTTTGCTAATATATTCACTGGTTCATCATCCCAAACAGCCCCATCATGTTATTTTATATACACCCCCTCATAGTTTAACTATATACAGCCACTTCATAGGTTATTATACATGGCCTTGTGGGTCTCGCTATTTTCCCGTGTAAGCTGGGTGCTGGTGCCAACCCTGATTGAAATGACTCTACCTACTTGTAGAATATATATGAATGGAGCCTCGATGTGAACTTTGTATCTATAAGTGGTTACAAAGTGGTGGAGGGGGCGGTAGAATCCCTTCAACCACAATATGATTGAACTACCACATTTACAACAAAAGCCCCTCCCATGGATTTAGTTCTGTTTTGTAGGTTTTATGTAAATGAGAAGGTTGGTGCCCCTGGGTAATTTCGATCTGAGAGAGCAGCTCTGGAACACCTCCCCCCTCCCTCCTTTCTCTATTTCTACCTCATCTTTCCCCTCCCAAATCGCCCCTACACATCCTTTAATGCTGTGCATGTGCGACTCGCCCTCAAGTTGATGAAAAGGGTCGGGGTGCATTTTCTCATCTCATATTAACTTCTTCATTCTCCTACAAGGAGGCAACAGCACATTTATAATGTAGAAGGAACCCTGACTACACTGTAAACTCATAGATAAGAAAAATTACACTGTACCTCAAGCAGATAGAAATAGTACTGTCAGTACCTGACAATGTGATGCTGTACTGAGGCATTATGGGATTGATAACAGACAGTAGGGAGAATGGGAAAACTTCACAGGATAACTGATCAGAGCAGATACAATGTAGGGAAATAAGCTTCTCTCTGTTACAGACATTGCAATCAGGTGATGGGTGCATTGATGGCATAAGAAATGCTGAAGAAGTGTTTGGCCATGTAACAATGCAGAATTTAGTTGACTTACAATAGTTAAAGGAAATCTACCATCAAAATCAAGCATGGATACACCAGGGACACCTACTCATAGATCCAGGTACTGTGACTGTGTTATCCATGTCCTGCTCCATTTTAAATCAACTTTAAAATTATGCTAATTAGCAGGAACACATTTTAGCCTCTCCCCTGCTTCCTCAGCGTTCCTCCTCTCACTGTGTGCCGAAACTTCCTCTGCTGCCGTGATATTACAGCAGGCATAGGGTGGGGGAAGTGCTGAGGGAGAAAGGGGAGGGGAGACAGTCTACCAGCCTGTAGGGCTCTGGCAACGCCCCTCATAGCCCTTCTAGCTCATTAGCATAGTTTTAAAAGTTGATTTGAGAAGGAAGAAGGCCATGGATAACAAATATAAGAAGATCCCACAGTCCCGGTGCCTGGATCTAGGAGTAATGTCCCTGGTTTATCTTCCTTGTTTTTGATGGGAGATTTCTTTTAAATAAAAATGCAAGTGCTAATCTGCTGTGGTCTCAAAAATGTGGAAATTAAAAATAATTATTTTCATTAAAAAAAGTAATCACAAAAAAAAAAAAAAAAGAAAAGCATAGAATGCAGAGTTATCCAGGACACTTATACAGGCGGTCTCCTACTTAAGGACACCCGACTTACAGACGACTCCTAGCTACAGACGACCCCTCTACCCACTTTGACCTCTGGTGAAATCTTACTTTAGTCCCAGGCTGCAGTTATCAGCTGTAAAGTGTCTGTAATAAAGCTTTATTGATAATCCTTGTTCCCATTACAGCCAAAAATTTTGAAACTCCGATAAAACTTTTATAACATATACAATTTCCACTTACAGGCAAATTCAACTTAAGAACAAACCTATGAAACCTATCTTGTATGTAACCCGGGGACTGCCTGGATAGTCATATTTCTCACTTTTCTTTTATGAAATACCGACCTTCTTTTCTACGAGAGCGCGGAACTCAACCAATATTCCTCGCAACACAAAAATCCACATCACCCGATCTCAGCTTATTAAAATCACCTGCTCTGTAATTCCACATTTGCCACCGAAATTGTATTTATTTAATCCATATTTAATTAAAAACAAGACATAGGAGAACTATTTAGCTCGATGTATATTTTCAAAATTACATTGAAGATATGAGGTTATTCATTAAGCTGAGATCCCGCCAATCGGGGGCAACGCTGCCAAGCTGGAGAAATCCCATTGACTAAGCCCAGTAGGATTTCCCCTTCCAGAGAAATCGTTCCGTGACTCTTTGTTCCTTGAACTTAACAGAATTAGAGCTTAGATTGTTTCCTTTTTTCATTTCATTTTTTTTCTCTCTCTCTCTCTCCGACGGCAGAGTTAATACAAAAATGTGCCCCTTTATACTCATAAGATTCCTATTAATTGAATAATCGCGAAAGCAGCTTACTGTACGGTATCTCTATTAAATTCCTTTTTCTTTTTCTCCGAGATAAAACTTTTTTTTTTTTTTCATTCCTTTAAATGCAAATCTTTTAGTGCAACACTGTGCCTAATCTACTACAACTAATTAATCTGTTAGTGCTGATGAAATGTTACCTCGGAAAAAATTTTTTTATTTTTTTATTTTGCTTCTTGTTCCTTGTATACAATTATTGTAACAGTGGTAAATAAATCAATATTCCCAATTCAACTGTAAAAAACAATCAAGAAAAGCCGAGCTTCTCGGGGATAAAAAAAAAAAAAAACGGCAAATAATATTTATTAACTCGGCAGCAATACACAGTAGAGTCAAATAGCATTCAGGCATTTTTCTGCAAGTCTAATAATAAGCAAAGCCAGATACATGATAGAAGTGGCACATGCCAATACTTCCCCCCCATTCTACACAGCAGAGTAATTGAAGGATTTAATGAGAAACAAACCAATAAAAATAAATAGACCGTGCGGAAAAAGGGAAAAAAACAAAACAAAAGAGGGATCTGAAATGGAAGTCGTTCCGTCGCGAGTTTAGCATTTTACTTGCTTTGACCAATTAAATATTGGGATGATTTCTTTGCACGTAGAAAGTTTATCACTTTTTCACGTCTTCGAAAGTTTTTGAAAAATATTCAAAATTGGGCTTGTGTATGTGGATGTGATGACATCACAACTAAAAGAATAAAAGCTTTGATGATCATAAAGGGATGACGAGTTTTTGTAGCCGATGGGCCAAAAACTTTTTGAGTTCCTGTTTTTTGTATATACTGTGGAGCAGACTCATATTAATTGTAATGGGAAGTAACTTGATGGAAATCTACCATCAAAATCCATCCTGATAAACCAAGATAAACCAGAGACACTTATTCATAGATCCAGGCACCGGGACTGTGGTAATCTGCTTATATTTGTTATCAATGGACTCCTCACTTCTGAAATCAACTTAAAAAATTATGCTAATGAGCAAGTAGCACTCTGGGAGCCCCTCTGTGCTGTAGCATCAAAACAGCGCTGTCCACAGCTGAGAACGTTCCTTCTGGAATAGATATACAGGCAGTCCCCGGGTTACGTGCAGGTTCGGTTCCGTAGTTTTGTTCTTAAGTTGATTTTGTATGTAAGTTGGAACTGTATATTTTCTCATTGTAATCCCAGCCAGAATTTTTTTGGTCTCTGTGACAATTGGATTTTAAAAATGTTGCAATGTCATAAGAACCAGGATTAATAATAAAGCTTCATTACAGACGCCTGTGATAACTGTTACAGATGTTTATTGTAGCCTAAGGTGAAAGTACATCTGTAAGTCGGGTGCTCTTAAGTAGGGGACCGTCTGTACTGGTTTGGCTTTAATCCTGCATCATGTCATTAGGCTTCCTGAAAGTCATGCTTGACTGGTGGTTTTCCTTATCCCAGTCTGAAAAACTTATTTGCATATTTTCCCAGAATCCCTTAGTGGAGCGTCAATGGCTATAAGTCGTCCTTAATTTGAAAAATTTCCGTAAGGAGACAGTAGCTACAGATTGAGAGAGGGGGAAGTGCTGAGGGAGAAGGGTGAGCCAGGCCCCTGCATAGTGTGGCACCCTGTAGACAGAGCATGAAGGGGCTCTGGAAATCTCCCCATAGCATTTCTGGCTTATTAGCCAGATTTAAAAATTGATATTAGAAGGTAGGAGGCCGTGAAGATTATCATGATGCCTGGATCTATGAGTAAGTGCCCCTGGTTCATGCTTGATTTTGATTATATATTTCAAGACTTTTCTTGAGAAGCTCCTATCACATTTTTTTTATTTTTTTTTACAAATTATTTCATTCGCTCCTCTCTAAACTCCGGCAAAGCTCTATGGTTCCTTGTTGACCATGTGATCACCACAACCAATCGGTGACCTCAGCAGTCACAGGAAGGAGAATTCTGACATCATTGTTGAACATAACCCTTAGAGATGGGAAAATCATCAATGATTCAATTCATAGAAACTTTGACAAAGTTTTCAGAAGATTTGGTTCGGGTCTGAATGTATTTGGTCAACCGATGTTGCTCAAGTTGTCCTCAAAATTGGTGCATAACCCCCTCTAATCCTCTAAAACCCAACATTTTCATGAGAAGTTCCTATCTCGTTTTATTTTGTTTTATAAATCGCTCTTTCCCCCCTAAACTAATCACAGCAGAACCGAAAAATTTCACTTTGTACCGATCCACGAACAAATGACTGACCACCATTCTCTCTCCTCTGGCTTTTCTTTGGCTCTTCGGTTCTTTTCATTCTGATAATTCTGCCTTAGATGCTCTTTTCACACTGGAGATGTGAGATTGAAACGTATCTAGAGTGGAGAGGATTTACAGCAGTCAGAGTTCACTTTACTGCGGAGTAGACGTGGAATAGTTTTAGCGACTTTCAGACGCATTAAGGAAGACTTCTCACCTGAGACAGATTTGTTTTTGTTAAGTACAGGTTACTCAAAGCCTAAGGTAAATTTCTCCACACCAGATTTGCTCGAGAGAGAAATGACTAAGACATATTCTCAGTGTTCTAATTAATTTTGGGTTCAGTCTTGTCCCTCCTGGCCCCTTGCTGCATGAAAGTGTTCCTCATACTGTAAGTCTACAATGTTAAAGAGGACGAGTGTCAGAAAGGACTAGAGAATCCAACTAGAGAAGTGCGAAATGCTCTTCCTACTGCCCACTCCATCAGCTCTTTGCCCAAGGACTACACAGTAGTTGCCCCTTTCACATGGCAAATCTACCATCAAAATCCATCATGATACACCAGGGACTCTTACTCATAGATCCAGGCACCGTCACACTAGTGATCTTCTTATATGGCCTCCTCCCTTCTAGAATCAACTTTTAAAATTATGCTAATGAGCCAGTAGGGCTCTGGGGGTGTCACAAGAGCCCCTCCATTCTCTGTCTTCTCAGACGGTTACACTGTCTCCGCCCCCCCCTGCTTGCTCAGCACTTTCCCCTCCCTCTTCCTGCTGTATTGTCAGAACCACACAGTGGGAGGGGGAAGAGCAGAGGGAGCAGGGTGTCATTGTTGGTAGGTATAGTAATAGTCCTAGGTAGAAAAAGAAAACAATGGCACTCACCCGGATACTGGTAGTAGCCTCAACGTTTTGTTGTTTATTGACACATATTGACAAATAATACAGCAACAAGGGGAGGTAGGACACACAGTGCACCCCTCGGGAGAAGCTCTTTACTTTAGGGGTGCACTGCGTGGCCTTCCACCCTTTGGTTTTGTACAATTTGTGAGTATGTGTCAATAAACGACAAAAAGTTGAAGCTATTCCAAGTATCCAGGTGAGTGCCATACGTTTCTTTTTCTATGTGGGACTGTCTGAATAGAGCACAACCCGCCATGTCAAGAATCACCCCAGTATTTTTTCATTTGGGATTTAAAGACCTTAAGATGTAAAGGACTTGTTGTTGGGCAGTGCCATTCAGGTTCTTTTTCTCATGCTTAGTTATAGTTATAGTATAGCTATATTCAAACTGCCATTGCCTGCTGTTCCGTAGTATGGGGGGCACACGGCGGCGCCAGGGAGGGGCCCCTCTCCATAGCTTGACATAGAGCCTGGTGCTGTATTCCGTCGAGAGATATGAAATGTCCTATCTTTCTACGGGCTACAGAACAGTACGGTGCCACACATATGCTGCACCGTACCACTCCCGAACGGCACCGTGAGCCCATTGCCATGTATGGGGGGCGTATATATGCCGTATATACGTCTGCCGTATATACGTCCTCCATAGGTTCATGTGAATATAGCCTTATATATAGTAACAGTCTGAAGGTTATTTTTGGTATGTGGTCAGGCCAACAAGCGGAACACAGAGAAGAAAATCCATGAATAGACCTTTAATGGGGGCACATTCAGACTTGGTGCTTGGGGCAGCATAAATAGTCAATTCCACCCTGGGTTGTATTTGGTTGAGTTTAGTTTGGTTTCCTTCACTATCCTAAAATGCAAATATCAACCTAACTACTATATGTCATCAATAGCGTCTGAGTAGTTTCAATCGGAAATACGGTTTGGTGAGTTATTATTAGATGTATTTCCATTTTATTGTCTTCTGTACCAAGAATTTGTCATCTACAGATCTGTACGTCTGGAAAAATAGAAAGAAACAATTTGGGGCTTTCCCTGAATTAAAACATATAATACATCACAGTTTATCAAATAACCCAAAATGTATCATTCAGGGAGTGCGTCGGCGCTTTCCCCCGATAATCACCTCTTTCTACATTCAGAATTAAAAATGCCGATTGTAATAAGTTATGGCCGTGTACATCGCTCGGTTAATGAAAGCAAGTAAGGTTCAAAGACCAAGTTCAGACAGGTCAATCCCTAGACAGTGAAAGGTCGAGCCTGGGGAAGAGGTCGTTGACCCTTTTACAAGACTTTCAAGTGTTCTCATGAAGAGTATTGACTAACCACAGCGTTTTATTTCAGTCCGAGTCCTAGCAAAACATCTATGGAAAGAACGCAGAAAATCAATGAAACTGTAGAAAGAGGAGGATTTATTACCAGTGCCAGTAAACCATAGGGAGATTTTGAAATATTGTACACATAAAAGTTATAAATTACTATTAGTGGAGAAGAATAAAGTACGGCCTGAAGCATCATGACTGGGGCTGAAATTAGTATAAAATTTAAGATACATGTAGATTAGCATAAAGTTACATACAGGCCTACAAAACCATGGAGTAACCTTGTGCATACTCGACAAATAGGTAAATAAAAGTCCATCGATCCATGGATGCAATGGAGGTACAACAATTCCGGAATACCATTAGGAGGATTTACTAGAATGATATTTTGAGGGACATCTGCCACCAGGATGAAGGATTGTAAACCCAACACAATGACATACTGGTGTGGCCCCCTCTGGCAGGATCTGTTCTTCTTTTAGATTCTTATGTTTTGTTTTTTTTTAGGCTTTTTATATTATGCAAATGAGCCTGAGGGGTTCCGGGCTCCATAGGTGTTAATGGAGCCTGGAGCCCCTGCAAAATTTGGAAAGCCTTTTTTTTCTTAAAAAGAAGGGCGTAGGAGGCTAAATAAGAGCAGATCCTGCCAGAGGGGGCACACACCAGCAATTAAGTGCACTTGGTTTACAATCCCTCATCCTGGTGGTAGATGTACTTTAAGAAGTTATTTAGAAGTAAATTTAGGAACTGCTTAGATAGAAAAATGAGTGAAAATTCAAGTTTTTTGCATTTGTATGTTCTACTTTTACACTACATGCTACGAGCAGGGGCAGATTAAGACTGCCACGGGCCCCGGGCTGTATAATTATTACAGCCCCAGCAAGTCTGGAATCACTTCCTAAATATGGTGCTATAATCAACCTCTTGCCTGCTTTCAATATGCAGTTTCAGGAACTCGAAAGGCCTTTGAAGGTCCTGAAATGGCTTCTGTGTAAATGTGTATTGAGAGCAGGGAACAGATGTACAAGGATTTCATAAGTGAAGGTCCTTCTCAGGGATCCATACTTTATCAGCTCAAATTCCTCTCCCCAGATTTCACATATTGAATTCAATTTTATACGGCCTTTAGCTGAAGGTTCCATCGTTCCGCTCCAACACCCTGACCAGATATTCCCTAGCCGTGCACTCTTCCACAAAGCTTGTAGGGAGCCCTGGATTTTTTCCATTACTAATAGGTTACAGAACACACAGTGCACACACGTAGCATGGAATTATCATGGAATTATCATGGAATTATCATGGCAATGTGTCAATTTCTCTTTAGAGCTTTCACGGCACCCAATACAACTTCCACAAATGTGTGAAATAATACGTAAGCTGCAGCGACAAGCACGTGGGTAACTCTAGTAGGGAGCTCAGCAGTGGCACCATTCACAGGAGAACTAAGTGCACGTTTTGTAAATGTAGGTTTTTACAATGTATTGGGCTTTCAATAATATTCCCCAAATAGTTCAACACTGGTAGCATTACATTCAAAAAATTAAAAAATTGTATGGATAATGAAATATCTTGTGCAACCCTAAAGCTAAAAACATGTGCAGTTACTATATTGTTTTTATGAAAACCTTTCAAAGCCACCCACGTAGCTTCTGAGCACTGATCGATTTACCATTTTTATTTCAATCCGGCCAGTTTCACATAGCAGGGAATAAAATAGGGTGTGTCCTAATATGAAGAATTAGATCCAAAATTGAAATCTTTCACCCTTGGATTCATTACTGCATTTTTGGGTGGATGAAACTGGAACGTCATGGGTGAGTTAAACTCAATCTGGTATTAAAGCTGCGTAAGGCTTATAAAGGTTACTAGAATACGCCAATCTATGCTACAAATACATGTTTAATTACCCTGGGTTTATAGTTATGAAAATAGGATTCTATGCTGTAGCCATGTAAAAAAATATGGGGCCTTTATTACCCCCATGGCGGTCCCCCAGAAATGATCATTTAATCAATCAATGAAAGTTAATATTCTGGATTACTTTTGCAATACTAAGGTTCAAGTAATCCAAAATATGACAATGCAACATAATATTTACTCTTGTAAACATTATGTTTTGCGAGCAGCGAATGTAATTACAAACACATTTTCTGCATACGAGGAGGTGGAACATTTGGCAGGAATAGGGAAATGTGTGAAAACAAACCCTCTACACTTTTGAAATAACACAGCATGACTCATTGCATCGTCCCTGCGAAGCACCTACACTCAAGGTATAGCCCAGCCCCGGTCTCATTTTCCTGTAAAATTGTAGCAAAATGTGATTTTTATAAATTATAATTTTTTGTCTTTCCAAATAACAGTCTTTCCATTGTACGTGTGTATTTTGCAGCCTAGAACATCTGTGCCACAGAATATAGGATTATGCCGTGAAACCTTGGATAAAACACAATGTTCATTTGTCGGTAACGACAGAGTTCCTAACAGATGCTTCAGAGGAAACAGATGATGCACTTTCGGCTAATAATTATCTTATGCATTCCGTGTATTCATTAAGTAATATTAAACTGATCTGTCTTGTTAAGCCATCAATGTTTAGGCACAATATTTGCCTCTGGATGAAGTTGCATCGAGATATAGACATCTTTACGTTCTGCACATGTGGAAACGTCCTGGACACAGAAGGAACACATCATGTGATAAGATTACAGAATCAGCGGGAAGAAGCTGTAGGTTTTACCGGAGCCAACACAACGCAGAGTAGAAATGGAATGTTGTTGACAAGTGGATCTGAAATAACTGTGTTAACAAAATAGTGTAATGGGGCAGATGATAAGGTCTTCAAAAACACATACAGATGTAGCCAAGATGAAGATGTCATTGAAGGATTCTTTGGTGAATTGTAAGCACAAACACTTGCCGCCGTATTACGGAGGATTATTTTAGATTTGGAGAAATACTTTACACAAGTGTAAAAGCTTCATTCAACTAATGTCCATATGGGTCAATGTTAAAAGTCAAACCCCTCAGGACAGAGTTGCAATGACCCACCAGGGTACCAAAAGATCTACTAGACTATGATAAAGGGCCCCAAAGGTCCAGAAAAGGTCCATTTCAGTGTAGAGATGAATTTGTAGCCAATCACTTGGCACAAGGATCTTGATTGATTTGAGATGTTTTGTATTTATAACATTTACGATCCAAAAGTTGGATGTTTATAGTAAATGTTTTGCAAAGACGAAGGTTCTAACAATCATTTATTCAGTTTGGCTCATGACACTCCCAGATGACGTTGCCTCCGATAACCAGATAAATAATGACGAACTTAATCATAATCATGATCGGACTTGTTTTTATAGGCTTGACCTAGGTCCCAAAGTCAATGTGACTTGATGAGATTATGATTGAATGGGGTGTTCTGCCCCATTTGTAGACATTTCCAGGTGGGCAGGAGCTAAAACTGTCTTTTGTCTTTTAGTACATTTCAGTTACACTCAACCGTGAAGACTTAAAGGAAACCATTTTTACATGTATCTGGCATGCTGATTTAAAAAATTTCATTATTGTTTTTTCTGAACAATTGCACTGCTTTATAAAACTTTAGATGGCCTGGCTCCCGGCCAGCAGTGAGTTGTGAGTCCCGGGCAAAGGCAGCTCCTATGGCCAGTGTCTCAGCCTTATCGATGCCCCTTCCCCCTCTTTCATCCACCTTCCTCAGCCTTTCCCCTGGTCATTCCCCTGCATATGTCAGCTCATTGTCGCAAGGGATGAAGGAGGGGGAGGAGATGATACTTCATTTAAATGAAGAGCATGTGATATATCCAGAAGCACAAATGTATGCACTGATATATACATTTATACACTTATACAGATCTGTCCCAGTTGTTGCTGACCACATGGGGGAAGTACATGGCAGGAAATAGAGATGAGAGAACCTTAGTCCAGTTGTTCTACTGCCCCCTCCCTGTCCCTCGACATTTCTTATCCGAGCTGCAGATATATAATGTGTCCTGTGAAAGATGTGCACTGTTATGTACACATTATACCGTACAATGCGCAGTATAATATGTACATAATGGTGCACATCCTCCATTCTTTAGTCAGGTTAAAGGCCGGGCCCCCTGACACTGTGGGCCCCATAGCAGCTGCTATGGCTGCTCCCGCTGCAATCATTTACTAGTAGGTGTAAAAGAATTGTAACACCACTGCTATATGAATGTGCAGATAACAATTCACCATCAGGGTAACAGCTGCAAGACAATCAGAGGCCGATTTGGCATTTATAGTCCCCAAACAATGTTATATCTGGGGGTCCTAATACACAGCTCCTCAGAACAAGGGGTGTTTTAACTTTCTGCTCTACCGTAGCATGAATCTGTATTGATGTCCCATTTGCCCACGGCACCGGAGCAACACAAACAGCTATGTAGTCCACGTCGCCAGATAATTGTTGCTGGCCTCCTATTCAGATTTTGGATCCCACCAATTTTGTGTTGATGACGATCAATATACATATCGACCATATTGGCTCGGCCGGGAAACCACTTTAATGATCCACAATAATTTTTTAGAAAGAATAAGATCCCTCAGTTCTCCAGCAAATTTATTTTTACAACACAAGACACAAACGTCATGGAAATCTCTTTGGGAAAGCCGATTGCTTTGACTTGTTATGTTGGTTATTGTTATTACTTTATATACGATACACATTCATTTTTGGAATAACTTTCTTTTTGGAAAAACATTTTCCTGCTGCTTTCCAGATTCTGGGATTGTGGCTATTCCAATCCCGGCAGCGTGAGACGAGGAGCAGTTACTTCTGGTCAGTTGCACCCAGTGATCCCGGCGGAGCACCGGCTTTATATGTAGAATTATGTTAAACATGGACTAGACTGAAAATCAATAACCTGTGTAAGTAGCCGACTCCCAGGTCCCTTAATGAAACTCCACTGCATTTCATAGAGTGGCAGAAAGATTATTTATTGTGTCCCGGAATATCCTTTCCGCATTTGTGCTATTACAATTAATTATTGTTTTTTATATTATTATTAATTTTTTTTTAATTCCAAAATGTATGAATTAATTCTACACAGATTGTTTGTAGCATCAATTTTGTATCAAGTTTTATTTTATATTCACTATTTAGGTGCCTTCTTTTCAGGGGTAGAAATATTGATGATCTTTCCTAAAGACACCAGATTGGTGAAATCCTACAACCAGCACTGCCAATAGTCAGCTGTTCCCAGAAACTTGTACAGGAGCAGATTGTCTTCTTTTGAAAATTTTTATTATTATTATTATTATTATTATTATTGCTTTTTCTAATTTTCCTGTGTGTTCTCCTCTTTTATGTATTTTGTCCATTTTGTGCAGTTTATTCTTCATTTTGTTCATCTTTTTACTGTTCTCAATGACGTTATTCAAGCTCAGCTCAACCAAGCTTAGCTGATGAGAGCTGTCAGTCATGTCATGTAGCAGCCATTACTCCACCCCCCTGGAAATGTTAGCCAATGAGGGGAAAGGCGGGAAAAGATTCTGATCTGCGGTAACTTTATGAAAAATTGGGATCCGGAGGTAAAAGTTAAAGAATATGACAAGAGAGAAAGATAAAGCGGGATCAATCTATCGGGAAGGAATTAGAGACAAGTGTGTGCAAAATCTCTTCAAATGTAAGGGAGAAGATTAGGAAAAGACAGATCTACTGACAAAATCCCCTATAATCCAGAAAGATATAATGAAGGCAGGACAGAAAATATAAAGGATAAAATATTCATTGGTCAAATCCCTCTCCCACTGTGTGAGATTACAACAGGAAGAGGGAAGTGCTGAGGGAACAGGGGAAGGATGAGACGTGCTCCTGCACAGTGTAACAGCCTGTGAAGCTACAGGTCAGATGGGCTGTGGTAAGTTGATTTTAGATGGAAGGAGCTCATGGATAAAAAATAAAAATAGAAGATTACTACAGTCATGATGCCTGGATCCATAAGCAAGTGTCCTTGGTTTATAATTCTTGATTTTCATGGTAAATTTCCCTTAAAAGCCCCATTGACTTTGAATGAAGCAACAGCGTGATTACTTGACCACCTACACAGGACTTTCCAACCAAGTGAGATGACCAGAAATCAAAAAGATCATCTTTCGGATTAGTTATAAGTTACGATTGTGTTAAGAAAACACCCCTTGAGGGATTGCCAATCAAAAGAATAAAAACTCTTAATGTAAGATGTTACAATACAATTAATTTTCTTTGTAATAACCATCATTAAAGGTCTAGATCCCTCAGAACCACAATTATACGTCCTAAGAGGACCACCTTTGGGTATGGAGTGCAGGATGACTTCTCCGGGAGGATTAGTAGAACCATGTGTATTGCAGTTGCCCGTTAATCGGAACTGGCACCAAGAATAACTCCAGCCCCGAAAGCTTCGACCCCCGGTTAGTGTCAATTAGTCCGGACAAATCATGTTATATTGAGTGGCCGAGAGTCTCATTATGGCCAATTACATCAATCAGTATTGAACTGTCGATCAATTTACATGGGTTAATATCGATGCTGATAATTGGGAATATGAGACGCCCGAAGCAAAAGTAGAAACTCAGCATAAGCAGCCAACTCCGACCGGCATCCGCCCAGTGAGGTCATACACTGGATGTACATGGAAACATTAGGCTACAATAATAATTTATGGCAATGTTAGCTTCCAAACTGAATTGTTTTGTAAGTGTCACGGTGGATTAGACATGTATCTGACATGTCTTTTTGTAGGACATACTTGGAAAGATCTGTGTCTCTTTGCTTTGTGGTGTGGTTTGGCAATGTTGTTGCTATGCATCAGATGTAGATGCCTCGTATCGCAAAGTATTCAGGGAGGCTGAAACAAGGATGATATTATCATAGTACAATTCTACCTTAGTATACAGAGATATCAGGCTCTATAACTGGCCATGGCACCCTATACATAGACCACAAAACCTCCAAGGTGACCCAGCAGCTCCAAAAGTCACCCAACCATAGGACATGACAATATTATATATAGGACACTACAACCTTAACATAACTGACCACCAAACATGACCAAAATACAATTCTGTTATACTCTATGTATCAGGCACTTAAACCCCCAACATGGCCGGCCCCTGGATGTTATGGTAATACAATTTTATCATTCACCTTTCAAAGAACAATACATACCACAACAATACCCCAGCAGTGACCCTGACCACAATTCAAATCTGTTAAAGCCTATAGATAGAACACAACACCTCTCTACATGGCCGACCACTGGACATGACCATTTTGCAAATCTTTTATACTCTATATATAGTACTCTATACCTCATAACATGACCGATCACTACACATGACCATATTACAAATCTATTATGTTCTACACATGGAATGCTACACGTCCCAACATGACCCAACCACAGGACGAGACCATAGAACGACTCTTTTAACCACTATACAAGTGGTCCCCTACTTAAGGACACCCGACTTACAGATAACCCCTAGTTAGACGGACCCTTCTGCCCCCTGTGACCTCTGGTGACCTCTCTGGATGTTACTATAGTCCCAGATTGCAATAATCAGCTGTAAGATGTCTGTAATGAAGCTTTATTGATAAGCCTTGGTCCCGTTACAGGAAAAAATTTTGAAACTCCGATTGTCACTGGGGCAAAAAAAAAATTTGTCTGCATCTACAATTATAAAATATTCAGTTTCGACTTACATACAAATTCATTTTAAGAACAAGCCTATGGAGCCTATTTTGTATGTAACCTGGGGACTGGCTGTACATGGAACACAACACCTTGCATGACAGCTGACCAATAGATATGACATTGCGTCAGTATCTTTACCCCAGATACCTAGAACACTACAACCTCCAACATCTACGACCAGTGGTCATGACCAAAGAAAATTCCCTTGTGTTATATAGATAAAGTCGAACACTACAGCTCCCGACATGGTCTGAGCACTAAAAATGAGCATAATACAATAAGATATACTCTATACATAGAAAACAACACCACCGAGCATGGCCAATCATCTTACATGACCATGTTACAATTTTATTATATTCTCATCTCTCAACAAAACCAACCAATGGGCATGTCCATCGCACGATTCGATACATAAAACGACCCCTCCCACAATCGCAGCAGTGGGACTATTTTACATTGAATCAAGAGCTAGAAGTAATGTACGAGGCTTGGGTTGAGTCTGATTGTAGCATCTTATCCAAGTATCCTTTATTCACTTGGCTAAACACATCTAGTAACTCCATCTACGTAGACGTTCTCCAAGGGAGCTTTGAAGTTTGGCTGGAATTCAATAATAAAGAACATTATTCATACGAGTCAGAAATTATGTTACCTTTTAGGTATATTGCCAAATCTTCAATAGGGTCGAGCGTATTTGATACAGAATATGTTCCATAGTAAATACTGTAGGCTATTGCCCCGCCATCAATATTCCATATTTACATTGACCGCTTGGGATTGTGACTACTCCGTTATGTAAAATATCTATTTCTCCAGGTAGAACAATGCATTCTTTTTATTTTAATTGAAAAGATAAAAATATATATATATAAATATAATGTGCAGCAGAGGAAAAATAGGTTTCCCATTATACCGTACGTTATGACCGTGGTGGGTGAAACCGAGGTCAGATCTTGGCCTGAGATGAAATTACTTTTCCTGGCTGTATTTTCCAAGCACTTGCAGTTTACAACACAAAGCAGCTTCATTCAGCAAAAAATTTTGGAGTACAGCAAGATGTCAGCAAGGTAGTAGATCAGAAATAAACGAATAAGGAGTTGGACAAGTTGGCACCAGGGACCACGTTCCCTCCATCTCATTATAGCCGTGCCGCTGCCGCCCAATCATTTCCAGGCAACAATTACTCAGGTAAGGAGTACAGGATTATTGCCGGGCAATTTTCGGAAGCGATCGCTTGCCGCTCCGCATGTGGCATTTTTATTAGGACAATTTTTCTAATAAACAGTTTTCCAAAAATATCATTCAAAATTTTTGGATGTTAAGTTATAGTAATATACAAGTACAAGATAGGTTCCGAAGGTTTGCTCTTAAGTTAAATTTGTATGTAAGTCGAAACTGTATATTTTATAATTGTAGATTGAGGCAATTTATTTATTTATTTTTTTTTTTTGCCCCAGTGACAATTGAAATTTTTTTGCTGCAATGGGACCAAGGAAATATGAATAAACCCTCATTACAGACACCTTACAGCTGATCATTGCAGCCTGGGACTATAGTAACATCCAGAGAGGTCACCAGAGGTCACAGGGGGCAGAGGAGTCCGTCTAACTAGGGGTCATCTGTAAGTCGGGTTTCCTTAAGTAGGGGGCCGCCTGTAGTAATATCTGATCTCAACAGTATAAATTCATTGTGAAAAAGGGTAAATTATGAAGTATAGAGAAATTTAGTTAAAGGGGTTGTCAAGTAATAATTATTGGTGGCCTATGCTAAGGAAACCTGATTCATTGTGACCAATAGCCAATCAGAAGAGGTTGGTTGTGTGTCCTCTGTAGCCACAAACAGTATTAACAAATGGTTTGACTTCTATTGAGAGTAATTAGGAGACAAATATAAATATTATGGATAGGTCATCGACTAGTAATGAACAGACCCGGGATTGAACTTGCTGGTTCGGTTACCCTGTACCTTACCCTAAACTCCATTTATTCAGGGCCAGGTTGAGCTCAACCCCCTCGTTGTTAAAGCTCGCAATTAGTGCTGTTGCTAACCTGCCACCCCACCAGCACTAAGCTGCCGATGGTGCAGGACGCAGCCATTTTGGGGAGGATCATCGGTTCCCAATGACGTCATCATCATCAAAATGGCAGAATGTGGACACCACTTTTTTAAATTTGAATTTCAATGGTTCTGCTCATCACTTGTCATCAATACTTATTCCTTGCTGTAGTGAATTCTTGCATTTAAGATACCAAGAACTAAATTAACACGCTGCAGGTTAACATGCTTTGAGCCTAATCTTGACCTTGTGATGGGTAACTTTGCCTCGAGGGTTTTAGTCAAAGCAACAGCAATTCCAGTAGATAAGTTTCCACCTTTTTGGTCCAAGGTGATTCCAACTTCGTAAACATTCGGTGGTTGGAAACTTTTGGCAAAATGTGCCAACCTGCCGGACTATAGGTTAACTTCATGATTAATAGATTGATTGATTGATTAATTGATAGATACATAGATACATAGCTACAAATTGGAAAAAGCAAGCAGCACTCCAAAGGTAGAATTCAAAAGTTGGTGATCTTTATTGAGGCAAGAGGCAACGTTTCAGTGTTGGACACAAGCCTTTTTCAAGACTTAACAAAGGTGTCCAACACCGAAACGTTGCCACTCAATAAAGATCATCAACTTTTGAATTCTACCTTTGGAATGCTGCTCGCTTTTTCCAATTTGTATCTGCGTAAGGACCAAGCCAGGACCTTGGCGGGCTCTGCACCCCCCCCCCCTCCTTATTGGCTCCATAAAGCTGTGCGGACTTGAACTCTACTTTTTGTAGATACATAGTTAGATATATAGATATTGTAGATATAATGGATTTAGGTTAGTGCTTCGTTAAAGTAAAACATGTCATGAACTAATTTTCTTAAATTTCTAGTAGGGGTGTAGATTTTTTTTCCGTTAAGTACTTTGCTTTGGTTCTCAGAATTAAGCGCTAATGACAATCATGTAATCAGTTCTATAGAGTCATTAATGGCAGAGCCTCCAGATCTGTTCTTAGGGGAGATAAACCAATGGGGAATGAGCGGCTCAGAAGCACTGACTGTGTAATTGAAGTCTTCTATGAAGCCATTTTTGCAGCCTCCAGTGTTCTTGTAGCGAAGCTCTGACAGCCTCGCTGTAAACTTGACCACGTTGAATGAGTTGGCTGAGAAATCGCTGAAAGGATATTCACTTTGTCCATTCATTTCCTGTTGAGATGCCTTTCCCTGGATGAAAATCAACGCGAGACACAACCGCGTAGGTTAAAAAAGCATAAATGATGGGAACCTGAATCTTGGGAAGGGATGGTGATAATTTTGTCTGCCATATTGGAGTCCAGAAGGACTAGGGGGCAATCAACATTAGTCTTATTTTTTGTTATTTTCTCTGGATTACACTATAGACGTGATGGACTTGTGTCTTCATTCAACATAACCTGCTATGATCCTAGGAGCTTTTATCTCACTAATTCCCTTCTTCTCCAATTCTACTCAGATCCTTATTCCACTCATGGTCCCATCACAACAGAATATGCATGCTAAGCCAAACAGTGAATGTTCACAACGATATGGGTTTCCCTGTAAACCATCAAAGCAAGAAAGTCCTGAAATTGTCAAGCATTAAAGGATTTTCCTCCCAAATACTTGAAAAAGTCAAAAGAGGATCAGAAGCTAATAAGGTAAATCCTCCTCCTTACCCGGGCAGCCCTTTCCTTAAAACAGCAAGTGACAGGTTTCCATAGAGCCCGGTTAACTTAATAATACCTTTCTTTTAGATAGTTCCCAAACATCCCCATAAAATCAACTTTATTATCTTACCTGGCTTGAGGCTGCCAGTAAGACAGGGCTTTGTCTCTTTGGTGAGTCCAGCAGTTCCTCCCTTACCTCTTCTCACCATTGTCATGTGACCAGGGTGATGTCATCTATGTCCTTTACCCCCTAACATTTGCAAAATGTACTCTATGTATGTATCTGATCACATGAAATCATAGCATGAATCATATGCTGTGATTTTGCAAATGTTAGGAGGTAACGTAGCGTAAATGACGTCACCCGCTCATGTGACATGAAGTGCTGAATGATGTAATAGCGCTCTATCTTAATGTTCCAGTAAGGCACTGGGAAAAAACGTATGACACAGTATTTCCTACAGAGCTGTATGTCTGTAGTTGATTATATATGAAGGCGGTCCCCTAAGTACTGGTAGCTGTGAGATCTGTCAATCAAGACTAGGGAGGTAGAGCAGTACTCTGAACACTGCATACGCGGGACTCCATTGTTATCATTGGACTCATATCAGGTGATTTGCATATACCCTGTATATACTCGAATATAATCCGACCCCAGTATAAGCCGAGGCCCCTAATTTTACCAAAAAGAAACCTGGTAAAACCTATATTTTTTACTCGAGTATAAGCCGAGTGTGCGTTTTCAGCACATTTTTGTGCTGAAAAACTAGGCTTATACTCGAGTACATATGGTAAGTTACAAACTGATTTTTTAACATTGTTGCCATGGAAAGCAACCATTTAGGGACAATGCTTTTTCATCATAGTTTTTATAAAGTATTTGTTTTCGGTGGGTTCCGTTTAAAATAAGAAACATGTGATACTTCATTTCACCTGTGGTGTCACTACAGGAAAATTGAACCCTTAAAGGCGAGCTCCTACACTATTTCTAGCTAATACTATAACCAGACTTTCATCGGTGACTAATAAAAAGGGATTGCCCAAAGTAGCCAAATGTAGCATTTTACTTGGTATACGACTTTATCCTATGGCCACATTCCCCCCTGAAGAGAAAGGAAATTTACATAAGGGGCGGAGTCTGACCCATGTGTTCCCATGTACAATACACATAAATCTATTCTTCTGGATCTCAATCGTCCATCCCTGAGAAATGCCAGATTGTATTATTTCCTAATGTTTTGTATGTACAATGTTCTCTTCCAGCTATGTGTTTGGCATAACTTTCTCTCCTGATTCCCTGTAAATGCATCCAGAAAATGCTCTAATTTATGTACGAATGAGCCGCGCGCCTGATGCGCCGAACTGATTGCCCATCTGCACAACCAGGTGACCACTGAGATGGAATAAGTAAATCTGGCGTTTCACATAGATCCAGAACAAAACCTCACGCACCACAATAAAGACTCGGAAATGCAGAAATATAGCTGAAAGTCACCAATATGAGAAATAGATGATTTATGCGCATAACCTGCCGGCTGATGGAATGGGTCCACAATAGGTCCAATAGGTAGAATGTGGAGGCGATAGATCACTAGCGAAAAATGTGACCATGTGACTATGTGACTTCCTCTGTTTGGGGAATGCTCTACAGAGGCTCTTTAGTTGAATGATAACATTCTGGTTGTCTGCAGCCACCACTAGGGGGACCTAATCTTTTAAGAGTCCTCTTTAAAGGGTTTGTTTAACTCAATAACAATGCAACTTGGATGCAGTAATGTGCTAGGTAAATCCTATCACTGTAGCCGTGTCCTAGGAGGTTGACTGGTTCCCACTGGTTCTAGTGTTGTGGAGTCATGTATTGTCCAAGGGCATTGGTATTAACCTCCACAAAAACAATATGTCAATAACTGGTATCAGAAGTAATTTGCTATTTGTGAAGAAATGACCACTGATGCCAGTGTTTGTTTCAGAATAGGTCTCCACTCGGACAGAAGCTCCAACACTGCAGAAAGAAAGAGCAGAGGACCCAAGGGGTCATATTGTGGACGCACCACTAGGGAGGGATCCAATGGATTATATGTTTCTCAAGGAGGTTAAGGAAATACCACAAGGAATCCCATATTACTAACCCAAAAACAAATCATAGATGAAGAGTAGACACCAGGATACTGTACCATGGTGGTCGGCAGAAGCTTTGGGCAAGTTCAGTAGATTTAGCCTATTGGGAAAAAGCAGATGTCAGAATAGGCAGCAGATGGGTTGGTTTGTTCGAAAGGGTCACCAGGTTTGGGGCTTTTAATAATGACCATTCAGATGTATTGGTACTAAAATGATCTACTCATGTAGCTCTACAATCTATACCATGGGGCAGAAAAAAGTACGAGATAGTTCTATACCATGGTGAGAAATACTAGATACTATTATACCATGGTGCAGAAAAAAGTACTAGATACTATTATACCATGGTGAGAAGTACTAGATACTATTATACCATGGTGAGAAGTACTACCCTGTTTACTAAATAGACATCCCCGAAAATAAGACCTAGTAACAAGTTTGTTCAGGCTTACGAAATATAAAGCTCCCTCTGAAAATAAGACCTAGCGGCCGCCATTGCAGCAGTTCCCCCCACGCCATACATAGTATTAGTAAATCTTTTAGATGCTGAAGAAGGTTGTGACATGGGAAGAATTCATGGAAGAGTAAATCACCGGCTGTTGTGCTGCAAATGTGATCCCAGCAGCTTCCAGGATAAGAAGGGTCATTTATGGAAAGTGATTTACTAAAACATGAGGAGATTGGGGCCCATGATTGTAATAGAAATGGAGTCAACGAAATACAGAATGATGAAATTCAGAGTTGAGTTTGGAGAGTTATAAGGAAGTTAGAAAAGTTGCATTTTTTGTTCACTGATAAATGTTTTTGGGTAAATTCTTTGTCAGGAAAAATAAGAATCCCCTGAAAATAAGATACTAGCGCCTCTTTAGGAGCAAACTAATTTTAATATTAAGGACACTGTCTATTTACCGTCGGCGAGGTCTAGCTAAACAGTGGGTAGATACTATATCCATGGTGATGAGAGTACTAGATACTATATACCATGGTGAGAAGTACTAGACGATCTTTATACCATGGTGAGAAGTACTAGATACTATTATACCATGGTGAGAAGTACTAGATACTATTATACCATGGTGAGAAGTACTAGATACTATTATACCATGGTGAGAAGTACTAGATACTATTATACCATGGTGAGAAGTACTAGATACTATTATACCATGGTGAGAAGTACTACCCTGTTTCCCCTAAAATAAGACATCCCCCGAAAATAAGACCTAGTACAAGTTTGTTCAGGCTTAGAAATATAAAGCCTCCCTCTGAAAATAAGACCTAGCGGCCGCCATTGCAGCAGTTCCCCCCACGCCATACATAGTATTAGTAAATCTTTAGATGCTGAAGAAGGTTGTGACATGGGGAAGAATTCATGGAAGAGTAAATCACCGGCTGTTGTGCTGCAAATGTGATCCCAGCAGCTTCCAGGATAAGAAGGGTCATTTATGGAAAGTGATTTACTAAAACATGAGGAGATTGGGGCCCATGATTGTAATAGAAATGGAGTCAACGAAATACAGAATGATGAAATTCAGAGTTGAGTTTGGAGAGTTATAAGGAAGTTAGAAAAGTTGCATTTTTTGTTCACTGATAAATGTGTAAATTCTTTTTCAGGAAAAATAAGAATCCCTGAAAATAAGACCTAGAGCCTCTTTAGGAGCAAACAATTAATATAAGACACTGTCTTATTTTCGGCGGAGAAACGAGACTAGGTAGATACTATATCCATGGTGATGAGAGTACTAGATTACTATTATACCATGGTGAGAAGTACTAAGATTTTATACCATGGTGAGACAGTACTAGTACTATTATACATGGTGAGAAGTACTAGATCACTATTATACCATGGTGAGAAGTACTAGATACTATTATACCATGGTTGAGCAAGTACTAGATACTATTATACCATGGTGAGAGATAGTAAGATACCATTGATACCATGGTGAGAAGTACTAGATACTATTATACCATGGTGAGAAGTACTAGATACTATTATACCATGGTGAGAAGTACTAGATACTATTATACCATGGTGAGAAGTACTAGATACTATTATACCATGGTGAGAAGTACTAGATAGTTCTATACCATGGTGAGACGTATAGATACTTATACACATGTGAGAGTACTAGATACTATTATACCATGGTGAGAAGTACTAGATAGCTTAAAAAGAAACAAACCGTAAACAGAAGGCTCTAGTCACTCTGCTCCATTGATGTAATATAGATGGAATTTCTATGTATTTTTTTTATAGCACATTAATCCCAAAAATGGGAACATTAACATACAGGTAACATTATAGACATATTGGGGCAGATTTACTTACCCGGTCCATTCGCGATCCAGTTGCACGTTCTCTCCGGTGTATTCGGGTCTTCCAGCGATTTACTAAGGCAGTTCCCCCAACGTCCACCAGGTGTCACTGCTGCGCTGAAATCCGCCGAGGTCCGCTGGAGTTCCTATTCTTGGTGAAGGTAAGCGCGTGTCTAGCGACACTTTTTTTTTTTAAATGCGCCGGTTTCTCAGAAACTGTCGGGTTTCCGTTCGGCCACGCCCCCGATTTCCGTTGCGTGCATGCTGGCGCCGATGCGCGACATTGCAATCACGTGCGCCAAAAACCCGGGGCAATTCAGGGAAAATCGGCGCAAATCGGAAATATTCGGGTAACACGTCGGGAAAACGTGAATAGGCCCTCAGTAAATGACCCCCATTATATAAAAGTAAAAGCCATGTTTATGGTGAAATAGAGAAAGGGATTGCCCTTCTGGTGGACCTGAACTGCTCTGTAATATTATAGTCTTATAAGTCATTTTATTGGTGGTTGTTTCTTACAATTGTTTAAAAAAAAATTCATCTCTACTAAACAGAAAGTCTCCTTCCGCCATATGGAAAAAGTGAATAATTTCACCAAGAATTTCGATAAAGTTAAATGATACAACTCCACTTGGCTCCCGAAGCTTTTTCAACACTCTAGCCTTCTTTTTAATTTTGACTCATGATAGTGTGATGTCATTTTTGAATACTCGGATTGTTATTTAGCAGGCACAGCTGGATGAATATTATTCTGTCCAGTAACTGAAACCAGGGATGACTTCATCGGTGAACTTTCCATGTAATGCAAGTCACCGACCTGACAAAGGAACATGTTTGGAGAAGACGTAAAATAATGATGTGTCTAGATTGTGAAACCTCTCTGAAGGCCGTTCTATACTAAAACAGATCTTGATGAACATAATTGCTGTGCAAAAGAATAATTTATCGATCAGTAAGAAAGGAAATGGCTAAACTGGACCAAAAGTGAGAGGAAGAGATTAGGAACCAAACTGAAACAAAGCTTCAGAGGATTATTGATGGTACGGACCAAATTGGAGAATGGTCTACACAAGGTAAGACCCAAGTCTACTCTCCGTTCTAGACCAGGGTGACCATGACAAGTAGCCCTCTAATGGAGTTAAGGGGCACAGTTGATGGCCCCATAGATGTGTTGGTTGACCTTAACTACTAAAGTAGACAAATCTAGTGGTAATTTAATGCCTCATTGGCTAAATTCCTGTGGAAGCCAGGTCATGTTTTTTCCCTGTGGTTCGCCATCTATACAAGAAAGAATAGTAGGCTACACAAGTTCCTGCAAAGAGGAAACAAATATGCATAACCAACACAGGACATCCCTGATGGACATTATGTTTGCACATGATAGTTGGCGTTCTTAGGGCACATTGAGGGGTTTTATGTTGGCACATTACGATGGCTCCTTTGTTTCAGGACTTCGACCCCTTTGTTCCAGGACTCCAACCTCCTGATGGTGGTAGCAGCCATTGGCTACCCCAGGCCCTGCTAGGTCTAAACGGATGCAGGTTATATCTTGTGAGCAAATACTAGCGCAAGAACTCCTCATGCCGGCCCACTCTGTTGCTGGGCAGAGTCCCTCACATCCCTCCATGCCCACTTGTCATGGACGTGGGATAAAGTGGGAAATAACCACAATTCCTTGCGTTGTGTCAGGAATCAATATTATTTTAGGACTTTTACGAGAAAAACTGGTGTACAAGCCCTGATAAATATTTACCAGTGAACGCGCAGCTATGAGGAGCTGCGCACACTTGTTTGCGAAGCTGGGTTCTGTGCATGGCAGTAGATCCGGCTTCAGAGCCGAGACTGGGCGGCCGGTGTTCTGTGCATGCGCAGAACCCAGCTTCGCAGTCAAGTGCGCGCAACTACGAGGAAGCTATCGAGCTGAAGCTATCTGGTTGGTGGAACGCAAGAGGCTAATGGGACATGGAATAGACGCGCCATGCAGCCTCAGCTCCACGCCTCAGTAGACTCTTTAGGAAATTTGCATATTGGGGGAATTAAAATTTATAAAAGTTCTGGTCCACGAAAGAATTAGCCCTAAAACGGGCTACACAACTATACATTAGAGCAGTGATGGTGAACCTTTTAGAGACCGAGTGCCCAAACTACAACAAAGACCCGCTTATTTATCGCAAAGTGCCAACACAGAAATGTAATTAGTGATTTGTACTCCCTTCTCTGTCACAGCTTACATTGATACCAGCACCTGAGGCACCAATACAGCAGAAAATAGTCCCAGGTACAGCTGTCACTTTAAAATAGCTCTGTACACAGCAAGTCCTGGGCTGTCTGGGACTGCAGGAAGATACCTGGAGTCATCTCTGGTGATGGCCTGAGTGCCCACAGAAAGGGCTCTGAGTGCCACCTCCGGCACCCGTGCCATAGGTTCGCCATCACTGCATTAGAGGAACCTGCCACCGGATCTGTCTTAATGGGTAGATCCGTGGTGGTAGGTTTCCGTTACAAGTAATTTACCAAAAATTCTCTTCCAATCTTATTGGATCAGTAAGAAAAGTTCGAGCCCTGGTGAGATAATATATCAACTATCGCATATACAGCGCACACATCCATAAACCTGCACGACATTATAAAACACATAAAAAAATCACGCCAGTGAGGGTCTTCTGCGATTTGGCGTCTATTATTCAATTACGTGAAGTTGCTTACAAAGTGAATTCAGGCCAACGAAACAATCAGCTCCTAATCATCACATACAGAAAATATTTTAAATCTATCACAATTAGGAGCGCTCCCTTTTGCCAGCGCAGTTTATTATGTATGCTTGTGTGCACATGCCGAATTCTACTTTCCCAATTCTGACTCAGGATGTGATACCCTGGAGAGGCCTCTTCCTTTCGAAATTTTGACCCGGTGCCTAAATTAGCAGGAGGGACTAATTAAAAGACTCAGTGCTCATTGTAGACGCTGGACTCAGAACGCAAGTCAAGAAAATTACTGGAGATAGCATCTGCGTGGAAATGAATGGTAGATAAATCGGGTGTAATAGCGATATCTGGTCGACTGCTCCGCAACTGCTAATGTTATATAATGTAATGAGGAGAAGCGAAACCCAAAAGATTCAGTATGGAGGTTTTTATACAAACGGCCCAATTTAGTGGCACGTTCTAAATCACTTTGTTAACACTGTGACTTTTTAATCCCCCGCAGTCTTCGGAGAAATGTGAAATAGCTTTGCATATTTTCTAATGTGTCTTTTATTGCTCTGTGATTTGCATCGTTCTAAACACTGCGCTCCTAAAGTTTACATTTGGCACCGGATAAGACCCCGTTTTTGGTTACGCGTTTGCGTTTAATAGATTTTTTTGCTTTGCTATTTGGGATATTCATATGGGGGATTTAATGGCGCCGAGGATGGAATATTTACTATCCATGGAGGAGATGATGGGTCATGTGACCCCAAACTCAGGGGCCAGGTGTGGAGTCAAAAAGAACCACGACTGGACCTTGCTGTGACCGGTAGTGGGACGCACAGACTATAGAGAGGTTGTAATGAACTTAGCTTTTTTTTTTTTTTAGCAAAAATTTATGTGTGTGGGCTGCAAATTGTCCCTCCCCTGGAACCCAGACTTTATAGTCACCTAGGATGGTGGAAATCCATATCTCTCTCCAAAACTATTACATAAACATGATCACATAATTTTAATAGGAAAGCAGCTTCTCACAGAATGATTGGTTCCTAGGCTCAATGTTTTGTCTTTTAAAGATGGTCAGCAATCTGCTCAGCTCCTCTTGCTCTATAACATACTTCCAGAAATACAATATCATGTACAATCTGCTCAGCTCCTCCTGTTCTGTAACATGCTGCCTGCAGATAGGACACTATGTACAATCTGCGCAGGTCCTCCTGCTTTATAACATGCTGCCTGCAGATAGGACACTATGTACAATCTGCTCAGCTCCTCCTGCTCTATAACATGCTGCCTGAAGATAGGACACTATGTACAATCTGCTCAGCTCCTCCTGCTCTATAACATGCTGCCTGCAGATAGGACACTATGTACAATCTGCTCAGCTCCTCCTGCTCTATAACATGCTGCCTGAAGAAAGGACACTATGTACAATCTGTTCAGCTCCTCCTGCTCTGTAACATGCTGCCTGCAGAAAGGACACTATGTACAATCTGCTCAGCTCCTCTTGCTTTATAACATGCTGTCTGAAGACAGGACACTATGTACAATCTGTTCAGCTCCTCCTGCTCTATAGCATGCTGCTGCAGACAGAAAATTATGTACAATCTGTTCAGCTCCTCCTGCTCTATAACATGCTGCTTTGCAGATAGGGCACTATGTACAATCTGCTCAGCTCCTCCTGCTCTATAACATGCTGCCTGCATTTTGACCTGCTTCTCTAAAGTGACAGGTTCCATGTAAGAGAAGGATCGCATACGTTTGGGTTACTATGCGGGTAAAAAGTTGAATCCTGTTACTAGTCACTTGTATACTGAGGACGGTAATTGCTGCACAAAAATCAACAGAGATTTCAAATCTAAAACAAAGAGAAAAATCTGAATATAATAATAATATATAATAATTCCTTTATTTATATAGCGCACACAGATAATGCAGCGCTGCACCGAGCTGCCAGGTCAGTCGTATCATAATGGAGGAATAAACGACAGCTATAAATGACTCTCACTGTAAGAAAAGGCAGAGACATTGAGGGGTTAATGTTACATGGTGTTAGGGGGGTGTTTATAAGTTTAGGGATTTTTTTTTTCCGTCTTCTAGAGAAATTGTGTAGAAGGTTCTTCAATTACAAAAACAACAAATGGGAAGAAAACTCCGTCCCTCTGTCTCTACACATCAGGAAAAGAGGGGAGATGGGTCACTGAACGGCAGAACTAAACTTTGCCGTCTCTTTAATTAAAATCAGAAGTTTTTGCCGTTGAGCAGAAAATCCCTGAAAGAAATGGAAATTGTACATTTTATTGTGTCAGTTACAGAGAAGAACTGTGGATTTTCTATCCACAAATATTGATAAAAAAATAAATAACAAATAAATATTGAGAATTCCAAGAGACACATTGGGGCAGATTTACTTACCCGGTCCATTCGCGATCCAGCGGCGCGTTCTCTGCGGTGGATTCGGGTCCGGCCGGGATTCACTAAGGCAGTTCCTCCGCCGTCCATCAGGTGGCGCTGCTGCGCTGAAGAGCATCGGAACGCACTGGAGTTCCCCGAGCCGGGCTGAGTGAAGGTAAGTGCAAGCTCCGCGGCAGATTTTTTTTTTTTTTTAAATGCAGCGGTTTTTCCGAATCCGTCGGGTTTTAGTTCGGCCACGCCCCCCGATTTCCGTCGTGTGCATGCCAGCGCCGATGCGCCACAATCCGATCGCGTGCGCCAAAATCCCAGGGCAATTCAGGGGAAATCGGCGCAAATTGGAAATATTCGGGTAACACGTCGGGAAAACGCGGATCGGGCCCTTAGTAAATGACCCCCACTGTATTTCCCACCATCGGAAAATGTTATTGTTGCAATGAAGCCCATTAGGTTCTGGGCAATTAAAGGGGCGCACTCTGGGTTTGCCTTTACAATTCCCAAAAACTGCTGATGGTCATTGGGTCCCCCTGACACCGCTGGATCCGTATTAGCCATCCTGGTGGTAGTTACGAGACTGGGGAATTTCTTAATGTTGAAAAAATAGGATTTATGGAGGTTCATACTTGCGTTGTAGGATTTGTTTTTAGCCTCCATTGGAAAATCTGTCCAAAATTTTGGAAATCTCATCCACTAAATGTGGTAAATAATATAATGAGTCTGATTACAGTCATTGGGGTACAAGGGATGGTTTTGGTTTCTATTCCAGCCCCGGTGTGAATATTTTTATTCCTATAATGGACTAGAAAAGCAAAAAGCCCAGCGGTAATGTGAACAAGTCTACAGAAACCTTATAGAGCAGTGATGGCGAACCTTTTATAGACCGAGTGCCCAAACTGCAACCAAAATTCACTTATTCACATGGCATTTTAAGTAGTAACTTTTTACTACCTGTTCCTCCACATCTTTCAATTGTATCTGCCCCTTGAAGCCACCAAGACAGTTGAAAGAAGGAAGGCAAATTCAGACTATCATTGTAGCGTCTCTCTAGGGTCTCTCTGTACAGGATGAATGGTGGGTCCAGCAGGAGGACCTCCAAAGATATTGCAGTTCTGTCAAAACCGTCTAACTTTTCCCGCAGTTCCAAACAGCCGAAGAAGTTTCGCTTTAAAATAGCGCTGAGAGCAGCATTTCTTAAGTTGCCTGGGACTAAAGGAAGATTCAGTGTTTGGTGAACTCTGACCTGGGGTGATGGCCTGAGTGCCAGCAGATCGGGCTCTGAGTGCCACCTCTGGCACCCGTGCCATAGGTTCGCCACCACTGCTATAGAAGAATCAGCCCTTACCACTTCACGACTGGTGATGTTTCCATGTGTGGCCTCCAAGGTAAATTCTCTTTGTCTAGCTAAAAAACAATTCTATGGTACAAATCTTTTTTTTTTTTTTGGCAAGAAAAAAGGTCAGAAACCGGACTAATTTTCATATACCGTTTTAGGATAATTCAATCCATTCATAATATTTATTCAAAAAATTAATCTCCCAATTTTCATGTACATTGCAATGTCAAATATGTGCAAATTGTCCGGTACAATGTGACCGTATCAATGTTAGAGCCATTCCCCTCTGGGTAGATAATAAATTAGAGTGGATAAAAGGACCTTTGATGATGTCATAAGGGCACTATAGCTCCTCTAGTTGCATTCTCTCTCTCTGGATGCTTGATTGTTCTCTGTTGTTCTCCTGGCGGTGCTGTTGTCTTTCACTCTACGATGTACTGGTCATGAAGGTCCATGGAGAACTTACTTGGTTTTTGGTCGGCTCGCGGGATAAGAATCCATGGGAACTCTATAATTAAATTTAACAATGTATTTATTAATTATGTACTTTGGTTTTTAGGAAACATAGGCAGGATGTCATTTGATTAAGTAGAAATAATGAATTGAAGTTAAGGTAATAATAATGCTTTGAAAACATCATATGCGGCCTTTTTTTATGTTTGTAATTTACATATTTGAAAATGGGGAGATATGATAGGTTATATGCGAAACATGTGTCCCCTGTTACCTTTGTTCATTGTATTTATATTTAAAGGAAAAATAATAATTAAAAAAAAAAATTAAAAAAAAAAAAAAAAGGAACTTACAGGAGGTCCCCTACTTAAGAACACCTGACTTACATACGACCCCTAGTTACAAACGGACCTCTGGATATGGGTAATTTATTGTACTTTAGTCCTAGGCTACAATAAACAGCTGTAACAATTATCAATGGTGCATGTAATTAAGATTTATAGTTAATCCTGGTTCTTATGAGTAGCCAACATTTTTAAAATCCAATTGCCACATAGACCAAAAAATTTTTGACTGGGGTTACAATAATAAAGTATACGGTTCTGACTTACATACAAACTCAACTTGAGAACAAACCTACAGACCCTATCTTGTATGTAACCCGGGGACTGCCTGTATTTGGACTTGGACCTCCTCTTACCACAAGGAGAATGAGAAACCAGGCATCACTTGCAGCGCACCCTTAGAAGGCACCTAAAACAGCTGGTGAAAAGATGGGTTCACACCTTGGGTTCTGATCAACCTCCTCCAACACAAGATTGGACACAAGTTTACAACATCATCAAAGTTCCTCTAGTCCATTACGATCTAGCTACTCTCCAGATAGGATTGTCTTAGATTCTACAACTTATGGTAGACCTTACGTGACATGTAACGGGGGCTTCAGAGTGGAATATCAGGACTTTGCATGAATAGGATGATGGAGAAGAAGACTTCTGAATCTTTCGATGATTTTGATGAGATTTTCTATTAGGGAGCAGATGATAGAAATTGGTTATTATGTTCTGTATACAAAACAGAACCGGTCACACAGGGCACCAGCCATGAGGCAAGTTGAACCTCTCACCTCAGGCAGCGGCATCTGCAGCAAGAAGAGGGGCGGCACGCAGGCTGCAGCCACCTGCTACAAAGTAGGACCTGACACTTAAAAATTGTATCTCTCGTCACATCTGATGTCCGCATAGGTGTAAGTCACTGCCCGGAGAATCCACCTTCTGGAACATAGTAACTAATATATTAATATTAGATCAGGCTGAGGGGGGAGGACATCTAAAGCTTCATATATTATTTGGCATAAAACAAATTTTAAAAAATCAGTTCTGAATTTTCTTTTTAACTTCTATTTTTATTTTTTTAATTTAAAACTTTTTCATTTGCCCTCCATATCTGTTTACAGGCAGTCCCCTACTTAAGAACACCCGACTTACAGACGACCCTTAGTTACAGACGGACCTCTCTGCCCCCTGTGACCTCTGGTGACCTCTCTGGATGTTACTATAGCCCCAGGCTGCAGTGATCAGCTGTAAGGTGTCTGTAATGAAGCTTTATTGATAATCTTTGTTCCCATTACAGCAAAAAAATTTTTTTATCTCCGATGGTCACTGGGGAAAAAATGTTTTTGTCTCTAGCTACAATTATAAAATTTAAAATTTCGACTTACATACAAATTCAATTTAAGAACAAACCTACGGACCCTATCTTGTACAGGACTGCCTGTATTATATAAATATTTTATATTGAATGTATCGGAGCTGGATCCTAAATCCGGCACTTTTTACATGCGGAAAACCTATTCCATTCTAACAGATCATATGCACAAGAGACAACAAATTCCCCTCTGCTACATCTCGTTTAGAAGAGAGTCTGTGGATTGCGGTGTGAACGCGGTAACTCCTTTAAATCTGTCTGGTACAGGTATGGCATATTCTTTATTTTCGGAGTAATATTGTGCAGAAGCAGGCGGCCTCATGTACTCAGGCATTATGACGGTTCCCCAGTGAGGACTGTATCATTTGGCTAGCTTTCTCATTGCAGTCCCTTCTGTAGGCTCTGCCAGATGCCAAGAGCTGAGCGCAGCTGCCAGAGGGCTAAGCACAAGGTTAGATCTAGCAGAGTGGGTGGGTTGCGAAGACGCTCTCCCGAGACCCTGGGAGGGAAGCAACTAGAAACAGCCACTTAATATCTATTTAGAAACAGGGAGCATTTGTGAGCGCCGTCCCCATTACTGCTAAAAAGATGCAAATTTGGTGAAATAATCATATGTATGTCTGGAGGCGATCTCTCGAGTTCCCCTGTTTCTTTACAGTAGTGAAGGTATTAGTGTAAGACACACAGCAAGGCCGGGCTCACGTTGCTCAGAGGAAGCCCCGAACCAAACTCTACCAAGTGCAACAAAAGAAACTTTATGCAGCAAAGGACTGACAGCTCATCCAGCCCGGGCTCCACAGAGTCCTCAAGGCTGGTTACAGGGCGGCGGGAAGAAAAGCAAACGGGAAATTACAGGAACATTTGCAACGATCGAAAAAAAATAAATAACGGCTCCCAAAATGTCCCTTGTTTTATGCAGTTTTTTTTTTTTTTAATTATTATTGCATGTTTTTGCATTTAGGATCTATCGAGTTTTTATGATTTTTAAAAAAAAATAAAAATTTGACAACCAATAAAGATTTACATACATTTAAAAAAAAAATTGATTAATAAAGAGATTCCCCTCCCAATTACATTAACAAAAACATTAAATAATTAAAATGGTTTAACTTTGGGGCCTTTTCATATTTTTATTTGCCAAATCTGATGAAGGATAGGAACAATGTTTTCTGGAAAATAATTTAAGAATTTTAATTTTTTTTTTTTTTGCAGGAGGGGGTTGTTATTAATTAAAGGGGATGTCCAACTAAAAAAAAAATGTAAAAGTATTACATAAAGCAGAACAACACGCATATATTAAATTTGTCTTTGGTCAAGCTACGACAGTCTATTGCCCACAACATCGGATCCCAGTGGGGACGTTCTATTCATGCCATAAAAAACATAATTTTAAATAAAGTTACAATTTTTTTTTTTTTAGAAAATATTGAATTGTAACTAAATGCTTGAGAAAGTTCTTCTGCATCCTGTCACTAGCAGATCCTCTGGTGAGTCTTGCTTCTGCTCTGACGTGTTCCTCTGATATTAGTGGCCCTCAATCCCACACCAAATCCGATTGCACTGATAGGGCCCCATTTCTGTTGTGGCAGACATTGTGGTCAGTGATTGGTGGAGCTGGTCACAGGTCACAGGTCATTGCTTGTGACCAGACTTGGGCCTGAAACCCCTAGTTGTCGGCTTCATGCCTTTATGTTACACTATTTTTATGGGATTTGGAGAACTAATTTAAGTACCCTTTTATATTTGAATACCGAAAATTAAAAAGAGACCTTTACTAGAGACTATATTCACCTTCTATCAACTCCCTATAGATATTAACAGTATCCAGGACAAGAAGGACATGTTGACCCTGGCTTAGCACCAGAAGTGATGGCATGAACTGTGAGTTTAAGATTTGAGATGCCGACGTAATCCAGTAGGGGAGGGTTTAATCTCTCCGACCCTCAGATGAACCCTAAATTGGATAGTCTAGTTTCTTATTCTCCTTACATATCTATGTGATCTGCCTGAACTCTCCACTGGTAAGACACAGATATTGAGAGAAGTTTTAACTTTAGAAGTTTTAACCAGGTCGAGTTGAGACACAGTGACCTATCACCTATTTGCATGATCTTCTCCCAATTTCTATCCTGACTAATGACACAATGTAGGGCGTCAAACCACAACACAGCCTCTGCAACAAAGCCATGATCTTCCTGGGCAAATACTGGTGCTGGGTTCTTTTCCTCTCTACCAAATGTAGGCAACCATGAACCACCGTCAAAGTTGGCCCCTCGACCATCCAATATGCTGACCTTACTCCCGTTAAGGGTCAACTGGACACTAAGAGGAAACGTTCAAGGGAACATGTAGAGAAGAAGAGTAAAGGAAACAATGAAGAAGGAGAACTGTTACCCAGATTCTTATTTTTTTAAGTATTTGTTCTGCAAATTCTTCAGTTTTATTCTCTACGTTCCAAAAACATTTTCCGATGCAACAAATTACGTTTTTTTCAACTTTTAAAGAAAAAAGGCATTAAAAATATGGGACTTACTTTTAAAAGTAGACCAATGTACTGAAGCAAGCATATATCATTTGTGGTGTACGGGAGCCCTACAACTTAGGAGTCCTGCGTGGTACAAGGTACCAAAGTACGGAGACCCTATGTGGTCATCGGGGTCCCATCATTGCACCTGCAGGTATCTTGGCAAACTGGAAATTGAAAGGAAGCAGTAACTTCAATAGGACGTGATGTTTGCATTTTTCTACTCTTTCTATTTCTACTCTTTTTCTATCTTTCTAGTCATCATTTTGGGGAGGGGGGTCTCAACATTGGTAACACCCTCAATTATGAAGTCAAGATGATCCAGTAGAGAGAAAATGAGATTTAGAGTGTTATTCCCAAATAACTAAAAATGATTAATAAAATAAAGTATTACAGGCAATCCCCTACTTAAGGACACCCGACTTACAGACAACCCCTAGTTACATACGGACCCCCCTGCCCACTGTGACCTCTGGTGACCTCTCTGGATGTTACTATAGTCCCAGGCTGCAATGATCAGCTGTAAGGTGTCTGTAATGAAGCTTTATTGATAATCCTTGGTCCCATTACAGCGAGATAGATAGGAGATAGATAGATAGATAGATAGATAGATAGATAGATTTCATAGATTTCATAGATACATAGATATAGATATTTTGGTAGATAGGACCGCAGGTAGATCTACACATTATTTTCTCCCAAGTGTAACCGCAATGTGCAAACAATGTAGCAACAAAAGGGTTAAGCCCATACGGTTTTTCTTCCCGTGGCCTAGAAGCGGACGCTCTTCCTTCTAACACACTTGCTAAATTGATAACCCAAATTAGCGGAGACCTACGAGCCCTTTCTATACAGATAAGGAGGTGCTGAGGAACGTGGACGCAGCTGCACCGGGAAATGATTGTAGAAGGAAGGAAGGAAGATCTCTGCTGCGGAGGCCCAGTAATCCAGGTCTGTACCACCGGGAGGAGCTGTGGTTCTGTTCTGGGCTGCAGCCACCGGCACAGTCTAAACCTATGGAGAGGGAGGGAAGGGAGAATTTTATAAGTTCAGTTCCTGATTTTTATGGCTACACTGCAACAGTGGAATGTCCACTCAATCTGTTGCGAAGTTGGAATAGCAGCCGAGCGCTGGGCATATTAAATACAGGATGAAGTGGTGCACTGAATATTTATTAGCAAAAATATAGGTTCTCAAAAACAGAAATAAAACCGGGTAATAGATGAAGGGAAGAATAGATTTAACACTGAAATAAATATCAAAGGTAGAAAGAAAAGGGGAAAATATAATGTTCAAACAAAGCTGTGAATTGGGCCCAGATTTAATGCTTCCCCGGAGAGGGGCGGCTTGGACAGACTCTTGGAATTGAGATACTAGTTTTAGTATCCGGCCCCTGTAATGCTGTCAGCTTTATTTCCTTTGACAAATGTGAAATAAAATTTGTCAAAGTTAGGGGCTTGGTAAGTTTGCTATTGAAAATTCAATTGGTAATAACTAGTGGAGCGCTTACTCGAGAGGAAAACGGGGGATCGGGCTATGAAAATGTAAAGAGAGATCATACGCTTTAAAAAAAAAAATCAAAAAAATTCTAATATTTGACCGTCACGTTATTGTCTGGTGTGACGACATTATCGAAAACAATGGCGTTTTACGTCCGAGAAGCCGTAAAGCGAATAATGTAATCTGTGTATCTGTGTATTATGCGGGGTGTTATGTATGTACAGATCATCTGTTGTATCTACAGGATCTGTGTATTTATATTCACACTTTTATTGATAATCTAATATACATGAATTTGTTATATCATTTAATATATACACTCGAATATAAGCCTAGTTTTATATATGCTTATGTGCTCGAGTATAAGCCTAGTTTTATATATGCTTATGTACTCGAGTATTAGCCTAGTTTT
>CM033651.1:3529102-3583679 GCA_019512145.1 Engystomops pustulosus
AACCTGCACACATGTGAGGCGGTGAAAGGTCCTCTTTAAGCTCTGAAAGCCCACTGGTAACCAATCAGGGCGGAACATTATGATGGCGGCTGTTGGAAAGAAACCCTAAATCTGTTTTCTACCTCTTTACATACATAGACAGCCACTTACAGGCCCAGATTTATCAAAAGCAGTGCAACGTGTGCTAAGCGCAGGTCGCCTCACGAATGTACGTTAGGAGTACTCGTTCAGTCTTCCATTATCTGGCGCCCCCTGAAATTCTGGGAAGTGCTATATGCAGGCAGCATGTTATAGAGCAGAAGGAGCAGAGAAGATTGTACATAGTGTCCTATCTGCAGGCAGCATGTTATAGAGCAGAAGGAGCTGAGCAGATTGTACATAGTGTCCTATCTGCAGGCAGCATGTTATAGAGCAGGAGGAGCTGAGCAGATTGTACATAGTGTCCTATCTGCAGGCAGCATGTTATAGAGCAGGAGGAACTGAGCAGATTGTACATAGTGTCCTATCTGCAGGCGGCATGTTATAGAGCAGTGGAAGCTGAAGTTATTGATTAGATTGTATGTGTCTTCTTAACTTAACCATGAATGGTGACATCTGACTTTTGCTCCTCTAGTTGTGTACAGCAGACAATCATGTAAAACCACAACATCCTGTAGGGGAATTCTGTATAACTAGAGTAAAGTTCTATATAAGCCAATCAGTGGACAGACATTGATTTAAGTGGGGACTTTGTAATACTACAGTGAGCCTCTGGGGGCGCTGTAGGGAAACTGATCACTTGCTGAGAAATTTTCTGAACACATTCTCAATTACTTGGAATCACCACAGGAGGAGAAGAGGCCATTATAAAAAGAGTACAACCCCTTTAAAGAAATTAGGAAAAGATTGTGACGACTGTGGGCAAACACTGAGTCCCAGTATTCTATACCCCGGAAGAACTTGGGACACACTACAGATACACAGTCCATGTAGTCCACAGAGAGTATTACTCAGCTTTCAGTTACTGTTCATTGTTCCAGTTCCGTAATTTCCAAGATTTTCCATTAAAACTAATTCTCGAATATTTGTCCAAGATGGCCGCCCACTGGCACCAAATAGACAAGGCTCGATGAACTGTGAAACATTAAAAATAAACCTTGGAGGTTGGATCCGCAGCAAACTATGGCTATCTGTTCTTCTTCTGTGGCACACGTCGGGGCGTTAGGCTGTAAATGAGAATTACACATGGACAAAGTCTGTAAAAGCGATCAGAGACTGGAACCGAGAAATTCTCCTGCCAGCGAACTAGAAAGAGCCGGGTACATGTACAGTATCAGGCATTAACCGCGGCTTTTACAGATTTATATGCCTGGATGAGTAGAAATAGAACGCGGGCCCGGAACATGCCGGAAAATACAACTACAAAATCCAAGCTAAAGGTGGTGTTAAAGGGATTGCCCCATCCTACATCATTGATACTAGAACATCCCTTTAAATAGTATCGTCTATGGCGCCAGAAGATTCCATAGGGGTTAGTTATGGAAAAATTCTTACTATTTTTATATTGGAAACCTTGGTAGTGTAATATTAACCCTTGCCACGCCATGACGTATCGGTACATCCTGATACAGTACTGTGTGTATAAAGACGGTTCCTGGACTGAGTCCTCTTCATACAAAATTGGGGGGCGGGGCGGGGGGCTTATGCCTGCAAAAATTCACGCGTAACTATAGGGGGTGCAGAAAGTCTTCCCATATGAGAAGACTATTACTATAAGCCATACATTATAGTCGGGGGCCCGGCACAGACTTTGCACTGGGGCCCATCAGCTTCTAGTTATGCCACTGAATTCCCGATTATTATTACTCCACCTACGTGCCACGTTGGCCTGGAGGAGAGCGGCCGTCGGCAGAGTGGGCCGGCAGGGGGTGACAAAGCTGCCGGGGGACAAAGCTGCCCCGGGGACGTTAGTGTGGGGGTGGGGCTTGTTGAGACAGGCGGGAGTCTATGTGAGGCTTCGAGGTTTGTTATTCAGCACAAGCTATATCAGCGTGCCGACGGTTCAGGACGAAACTCCCCACGGTACGTATTGCAGTATATGTTAGAATAGATGAGGTTCAAGTGTCAAAAAATACATTCAAAAATGTTTTTAAAAAGTAAAAAAATAAAAAAAATATATAATAAAAGTTATTGTCCTGTGAACATTTACATTTTTAAATCTACATAATAAAACCTACACAGATTTAGTATCTCCGTGATCATTCCGGCCCAAAGGATAAGGTGATTTGGAGCAAACAAAACTTGACCTTAAAGAAAAAGAAGCACATGCGTGTTTTACGTCAATTTCACCACATTTGGAATTTTTTTTCCATCGTCCTAGTAAGATATTCCTTCCAAGGGATATTAAATAACCTCACTAGGAAGTAAAAATTGATACACAGAAAACAAGCCCTCAAACTGCTCTATACATAGAAAAATACTAAAGTTCTGGATTTTTGGGAGTGGGGAGTGAAAAAAACAAACAAAAAAATGGGCTGTGTACTTAAAGGACATCTACCACCAGGATAAATGATTGTAAACCAAGCACTGACATACATGCCATGTGTGAGGTCCCTCTGGACGGATCTGATCTTCTTTTAGCTTCTTATGCCCTAGTTTTTACAAAACGCTGTTAAAATTAAGCAAATTTTCTTCAGGGGCTCCAGGCTCAATTAACACCTATGGAGCCCGGAGCCCCTCAGGCTCATTTGCATCATTTTTAAAGCCTTTTTTCCTCAAATCAAGGACATAGGAAGCTTAAAGAAGAGCAGATTCTGTCGGAAGGGGGCACACACCAGTATGTAAGTCCACATACCACATCCTGGTGGTAGATTTCCTTTAAGGGAATTAAAGGAACACGGATATGTTTGGGCAGATTTAATTCCAAAATCAATTCAGAATTTGTGCAGCACATTCATTACGTATTTTAGACACTTCTTTCTATTCTGTTATCATAGGGGGTGGTGTAAATTAAAAAGGGAAATAGCCTTAAGCCGTTTTCCAGGCTAAATCTTTGAAAACATATCTCTAGAATAGGCCGTCTGATTGGTGGCAGCTCAAAACCCACAACCCCGATTCCCCTAAAATAATTTTGTGGTATGCATATATTTCGGTCCCCAAATATCCATAGAATGGGGTCTACTGGCATGTATTTGGTGCTTAGAAGGGGATGTGCAGGAATCACCCCTATTCCCATCTCCATGCCAAGTGGGTGCCAGGATCTGGCCAGACCTGGTGTAGAGCGGCATGTGGCGCACCCTACACCAGGGCACGACTAATACTTTCATGTTTCTAATCATTCCACCACCAGGCACAGGGGCGTAACTTAAGAGGTTACGGATTATAAACCAAATACACTTACATACTGGTGTGCGCCCCCTTTATTAGGATCTACTCTTCTTTTGACTTCTTATACCCTCGATTTCTAAGAAAATATACTTCAAAAATTATGCAAACTAGCCTAAGGGGCTCCAGGCTCCATTAACTTCTATGCAGCATGGAGCCCCTCAGGTTCATTTTGAAGCCTTTTATTGTACAATCTACGGCATAAAAAGCTTAAAGAAGTGCGGATCCTAACAAAAGGGGCACACACCAGCATGTAAATGTTCTTGGTTTATAATCCATAATCCCAATGGTAGATTTCCTTTAAGATATCAAATTCGGGTTAAAATTCTTTCCCCCATTTGTACAAAGGGCTGAAGCTTAAAAAATACCCCAATAAATAAAGTACTTGGTTCGAATCCCATTCGGTGCACTTTTTTTTTTTTTTTTGATCTGTCATATTTCCAACTAAAAATATTTGGAAGTTTTTTACTAACTAGCAACAGTAGTTTCTTCTTTTTTTTTTCTAGCTTTTTCTTTGTTTTTTTTTTTCAAATTCACAATCGCTCGTTAGATAATCATGTTCAATGCTTCATTTAATTTCGACAATTTTGTCTCACTCCTGCTATTAAATCAGTCGAGTGACAGGTTTGTGACAGTGTAAAACACCACAAGAGATGCTTCCGAATATTTTAAAATCATTAAACAAACAAACTAACCGGAACATTTAAGTCAATTACTGCCGTTTCACCAAAGGGTCGCCCCCAGTAGGTCCAGGAACAGGCTGACGGGGGGTAACATAAGGAACCTTTTCTGATTTTTATCGACCTCATAAATCTGTTTAGAATAGAAATGACTCTCGCCAATCGTTTCTACGGATTCCCTTCGTTTTGGAAATAGTTGTGAAAAAAAAAAAAAGTTACAATTTTGACTCCGATTGCGTAAAGCTACAACACACCTATGTGTCAGCCCCTGAAACAATGGGTGACAGAACAGGCTGTAAATTCTGAATAGCCTGTTTCACATAAAGTGTGTTTTATAGAGCAGGTGTGCCTCCGTTTATCGATATTGTAAAGGAATGAGATCATGCCGGTAATAAAAAAAAAAAAAAAAAATCTATTAATTAAAAACGTGATAAGCTAAATAAAACCGAATGGGGTCTTTAATAAATCTATATGGCCTTTGGTATCAAGTTATTTATACTGAATGCCAAAGCGCTCCAAAGTGTGTTATATACGAGGTGGAGGAACATTTCAACGGGGGGAGGGGGGGGAAGAAATCGTAAAAAAAATTAAAAAAAATTCCTTTTTTGGAATTGTAAAAAAAGTCGAACGCCGGATTTTGGAATCAAATTAATAAGAACGTTTTGAAGAGCCAAAAGTATTTTGTACACCTATTAGGATATGAATGGGAAAAATTATAAATAGGATATCCTGCAAGAGGTTTTATTACTGATTTCCTTTAGGGAAGATGTTATTGTTCGACGCTACAATGAGCAGGGAAAAGGGTGTAAAACGAGACAAGGCGTGTGACACACATTCTTCAAAGACTTCTGAAGAGTATTTTTGTATTTTTTTTTTACATGGCTATTAAAAGGTCTGGTAACGCACAATATGTAGGATATGTTTTGCTCTTGGCATAATGTTGGCGTGAGAGATCTCCGAGAAAGTTTTATTTTTTTTTTTAAGATAGGCCGGCACATTTGTGACTAGGCAACATTTAGGCCCCTTCCACACTTGCGTTGCAGATCACGTCAGAGTCTGATCAGGGTGCGATCAGGGTTTGGTCAGTGAAAAACGCACATTTTGCATCAGAGTGCAATCAGTTTTCAGTCAGAGTTTGTTCAGTGTCTCAGTTTTTCACGTGCGTTTTCAATGCAATTTCAATGCGTTTTTCACGCGCAGAAAATATGCGTGAAATGGACTCAGGACTGAGCTCTATCTTTTCTATGGCAATTGATGCGTGAAAAACGCATTGCACTTGCATTGCACTTGTGTGTGTCTCAGAGTGCGATGCGTTTTTGATGCGTCTCCATAGACTCCATAGACTCCAAAACGCGCGTGTGTGCGTGGAAAAAAATGCAAGTCTGAAAAGACCCATTGGTTACAATGGGTCAGAGTGCAATGCAAGTTCTGCACGTCAAAAGCACGCACAGAAAACGAGCGTGAAAAAAGCAAGTGTGGAAGGGGCCTAACAGTCCCTGAAAAAAACAACGATTTAAATAAAGAAAAAAGTGGCTTAAAAAAAAAGCAACATAACGTACAAAATGTAAAATATTATTTCAATGACAAAAAGTTATTTAAAAATCACAAAAATTCTAAAGAAAAAATTGAAAAAAAAATTGAAAATGACAACAAATTTAAAATAAAAGAATCAGTAATCTTTTTAAAAAGCTTACATCTTATTCTTAACACACAAACACACCGTAGACCTTGACAGCGGCCCAAGTTTACGCTTTCCAAGTTCCTTTTTCCAGGAAACTACAAAAAAAAAAAAAGAGACACACAAAGCGAGTGTCGTCAATTTGTTTAAGGAATTCTTCATAATTATTCCAAGGCCTGATCTAATATCATCCCGTTGAGTCTACAAACAGCTCGCTCCAAGTAAAGTGTCTAGAATGGGAAACAAATCCGTCTCCACCATCAAAAAAACCCACAATTTTTTTAATTTTTTTTTTGCTTTAAATAAGAATTGTATGTCCTGAAAACGGCATATTAAGCCGGCAGAATGTTAACTGCAAGGTAAGAGTGTTGTTTTATACCCTCAGTAACCAGACCAATTATCTGTAAAGTTTTTTCATATTTAATGTATCCCCAGTCTCTCTTCACCATCTGCCCTTCCCCCCCCTTCTAACATTGTGGAATTTTTATGAGATACGACAAAAATGGGCACTTTCCTTATTACCATCTCACTGTGGAAATCAAATATGCAAGGAAAGTAGTGTATATACTAATTAGTGCTGAATTCATAATTACTGTGTTCATTGATGGAGATACATTTGAATACATTCAGCCCCTCTGGGAGCGGAGCAGGCTGTCCGGAATAGTTTGAAAAAATGCCCTCAGCTTCTTTTCTTCTTGAAATTAGGGATCTGTGGCAAACAGTAATGTATAAGAAGAAGATTCAAAGTACCCGCAATTTCTTTAAATATAATTAATCAAGTGAAGCATGTAACCTAATGAATGTATTTGATATAAGCTACTGTTCAAATACAGATTTTATCTCTTCCTCTCTCTCTCTCGACGCTGAAATTTCTAAAGGAAACGATGGGAGTATCGGGGAATTCTTGTTGAAAAGCTGACTCTTCATGTCTTGAAGGATGTCAACAGTAGGCAATGCTTGTCAAATTACAGACTGACACACAGCCACAATTTTTTAATTGCCGGAAATTAATAACAATTAGGTTTTTTTTACAGAACATTGGGAAAGACGAAGAGGTAGATAAAGGGATTTTTTTTTCGAGAAATATAAAGAGCGATGGGTTTTATTAATGGTTTGCGAAATATTTTTCATGTAAATTTGGAGGAGCAAAATGATGAGTAGATGCAGGGATTTTTTTTAATCCTCTATAAAGGATGATTATTATTTTATTTTTTATTAGTATTTTTAATACCAATTCTGTGTGGTCTCCTCAACGACCATGGTACATATTATATTTAATATTTGGTAAAATTGAAAATTCTTCAAACAAAGGAAGGGAGTGATGTTCTCCAATATGAAGAATATATGGTGGAACTGAAAATGTTTTCGTAGGTGGGGGGGGGGGGGGTTTGGAGGGCTCACTTTAATGGTAGTTGATGAGCCAAACCCAAAGCCAGAATTCAGAAGCTCTGGTTCGGTATTTGGGCTCAGCCCCCTCCCTCTGGTCGCAGGTGTTATCTCTTTAAATGCCACTGGAAAAGCCACCCGTGTGCGCCACCATATACTCTGGGATCGTGACTCCCTGATAACGGAGATGTACGATCCTTGGAAATATTGCAGTAATGGCGGTTGCCATTGATAGTGGGTGTTACGGGTAGGGGTGAGCTTCTGTTCTGCTTCAAAAACTGAAAAGTTGTGCTCATCCCTATTTAGTATATATTATTAATCTTGGACAAGATCCAGTTGTTGGCCATTTTAAGACCAATGAATCCTTTCCAGACTGATGAATCCAGCCTTCCCCATATGTGCCTGCCCTGGCCTTCAACTTGTACATTGGCTACACTGCTAACCTCTGACCTCCCTGAACTAATCCCTATCACTTTAAGGCCAAAAAACCAAACTAGGTTGGTAACACAATGGGGCTCATTTACTAAGGGCTCCGCGGCCGCACTTTCGTCAGGTTTCCCGAATTTTTCCGTTTTGCGATGGGATTTTGGTGCATGCAATCGGATTTTGTAGCAATCATGCCGGCTTTCGCGTGACAGAAATGGGGGGCCGTGGCCGTTGGACAACCCGACGGATTTGGAAAAAACCCAGAATTTAAAAAACAAAATGTGTCGCAAGATCAAGCACTCACATGCACCGAGAAGAAGAAGGTGAACTCCGGCGGACCTCGGCGCCTCAGACGCACAACCTTACTGAATCCCGGCAGAACCCGAACAGCACGCCGCGATCCCGTGGACAACACGCAGCGGGATCGCGACAGGACCGGGTAAGTAAATCTGCCCTAATGGGTCCACAACCATAACACAACCATCTCCATACAACCTCTACGCTGTAACTCTAAACCATCTAAGACTGCACTCCTGAACGCAAACCAGTGTTTACTTTTTGCAAGTTTGGATAACAATTATAGAATAGCAATAAAATTAAATAACATAATTTGTTTTATATTCTCTACTCTTAAGTGGTTGTCTCATCAAGTTTATCCATGCCTTCATGAGACAGGATAGTGTCTTCATGATAAAGAAGTGCCTCCTACTCTGAATCATCCCTCAGCCATTGAAGTGGTTGTCCAGGAATAGTTACTTTTTTAAAAAGGGCTGGCGGATTTAAAAAAATTAAAAATAACATACCTACCTCTCTCTCCACTCCCGTTCTCCTAAGTCATCAACTGTCACTGGCGCCTTCTGTTTGCTTACAGAATTGTTCGTCTACAGCTGAGCTCCTGCTATTGCATGTGCTCCAACTCATCTGTAAGCAAGTATCATGGCCGGCCTTTGTACACAAACAGACGCTGTGTCACCACCAGCCTCTTTATACGAACAGTGATGGGGGGTGCTGTCGAAGAACGGAAGTCGGGAAAGAGGTAAGTATAAGTTCTATTTTACTTTTAAAGATCCCCCAACCATGTAATAAAAATAACTATTTCTGGGCAATCACTTTAATACATAGTCATTGAGTGGTTTCCATTTTTTTCCTGCTGTGGCAGCAGTTTCCTTAAGAAGTATATATGAAATCTGAAAAGTAATGAGACAATCCCTTTAACCCAAACTTCCTAGAAATGAAAAGAATTAGATTGAATCGTCCAATACAAGAGATGTCTTCATCTGTGTCAAAAAGACTTTGGGTCCACATATGGTCACCTAGACCTTCCCACCATGTATAGCTCCGCCCCTGGAGAAGCAGGGGGACAATGAATTGGTCAATTAGGGCGACAGATCACATCAGGAAGAAGTGACTCACATGCAAACAAAAAGATTTATTTATGGAAGTCACAAAAACAGGACAACATTTTGTAAAGTAATTTTATTTCTCGTTATGAATGAAGGTACCGATGACACGTGGACATCTCCGCACATGAAATACTCTACCTTACTGGAAGTTTACAAAAACCACTTTGTGCATTTTACATCTATTTGATTTCATAGCTGATTTAGAAAATTTATGTCCAACTCAACGAGCCATGTTTAACCTCTATTTTCACTCCTACGTGTGCCCTTTTTCTGACCCTCAGGCCAGTAAAGTAATTTGGAAATCGAACTTTGCCTGAGTGTTAATGATGAAGCACTGGGAAGTTTTGTCTGTAATGAGGCACCATACAGACGGAAGTACCAGTTGGGATTTCTATTACAGCCATATGTGACTCCGATGTTGCATGCATTAACATACGGCGGGTCAGGTTAACATATGTACGCTGAAAAATGACTAATGACTTATCACACTGATGTTATTTTTGGACCCTCTTCCTTGTGTGCAACCTTTCAGAAAGGAACAAGTAAAAGCAGTTTATGAATCCTCAGCCTTGGTTCCCTGTGAAGAAGCAGAAAAGTTAAACCATATGCTGAGCAGGGAGAGGAAGGAAAATTAAAGCATATTGGAAAAAAAAAAACAGCATGGGGGCATCGGCATCCGGTAGTAACTAGCCAAAGGGGATGAATGCCCAGCAATGTCCCTCTTCCTGGCAGACAGCAGTAGGCTTGGATGACAGATGCTACCAGCTTTGTCCCACAGGCTAAATTTGGTGCCCTTTGTGCCACTCATACAGATATGGCTGCAGGGGCACCAAAATTAGATTGGCAGAATGCAGAGAGTCAACTTTTTAATGCCATCAATTTGGGACGGAGAAGACAGGTATTAGCTCTGGGATCTCCGAGGTCCCCACATGCCATTAGTTTCCTTTACAGCTGCACTGGGTTCCGGATTATGAATTTGCCGCGGTTGGTCATCCATCAGTTTCTCGTCCTCACGCCAGCACAATCCAACAACAACAAAAAAGAGCCCAACACAAAGCGTAAACTTTACCTGCTGAAATCCCAGTTATCGGTAGAGATACATTTCATCAAGTGATGAAGCCTCTTATACATTATACAGGTTCCAGTGAGCTCATTATTTCTACTCCATACTGCCCGGCTCCATAGGAATAATCCACTTCCTTACTTTTCCCTGTTACACAGGAAATCTTTAAAAACTTGGCTGTGGAGTTCTGGAATTACCTGTGGAAACATATTGAACAAGGTCATGCGGAGAGGTCAGCGCTGTCAGACACCGTGTCACAATCCTTGCATCCACCACTGTAATTTGTTTTTCTAGCAATTTTTTTTCTCTCCTCCAGGATATGTAGCTGCAGAGACCTAATCCTATAAAGTGTGAACTTTACATGATGGTTATTGTTCAGTTTCCTTAAGATTTTTTTTATAGATGTACCGTCAACTTTTTGTGATATTTTTGTAATAGTATGAAAATTAAAAAAAAAAAACAGGAACCTTTCCTCACTTCTTCCTCAGTGTATTTTTACACATCCTTTTCTGCTTTTTTGTTATATAAAGATTTTTTTTCTGTGTTTTATTTATTTTGAACTATGATCCATTTCAATGTATTTATTATTTTGTGTTCTAAATTTTTAATAAAAAGGGGCCAAAAAAGTTAAAAGGGTTATCTTGTTTTAGTGAACAAAACCTGTTGGGTTGAGACTTTTTACCCTTTATCCCACCTTCACACCAAGTGAGCATAGTGGGCCAGCACTCCAGCTATAGCCTGCACCGCTATTTTGGGAAGGGCTTGACGTAGAATCGTCTGGATGTGTAGCCATGCACCAAAAATACTGAAAGTGCTTGGGGGAACTTGAAGTACTGTTGCATGATTTTTTATGAATGAAATGGAAGCAGCCAAGCAAGGATCTAGAAAACTGACATAAAAAGTATATTCTGAAATGTGTTTTCTGAAATTGGACAACCCCTTTAAAGCACAACTGAAACATTTTTTTCACAAATCAATAGCTCTTGGCATATACAACAACTTTACCTATTATCTTTGTTACATATATCCAGCAATTTCTTTGCTATCCTCCTCAGTTTAGCCTGGCTCTATGCTAGCTGGGTCTCCTGTCTTTTTCTGGTTACTCATATGTAAACAAGATACAGAGTGAAAGAAGGGAGGTGCTGCTGCTCCCTGCTCACAGAGGAGGGAGGAGGGGAAGTCATGTGACAGTGCTCTCTGTGTGTGTAGTAGCACTGAGTGTGTTTAGTGCTGTGGATACAGATGTCTCCTACAGAGAATAGTGAGATACAAGATCTCCCATGTTCCCTATTAGTCCCTCCATCCCAGTCTGTGATTCTACAGAACTTTCTCTGTCTCTCTCTCTGCAACTCAACACTTCACATAACTTTTTTTACTTCCCATTCTACCACCTATTACATGTTCCATGATCCTCCATGTGATGGAAGCTGCCAGATCACTATATATATCCTGTATGTAAACTATGCAGTGTTCAGTTGACTTACTTGTAGGAATCTCACTGGATTTGCTGCTAAATTACTGAATGAGAGAACACGAGGTATTATGGGAACTGTGGGCAGAGTGAATTGGACTCAGCTTCAGGGCTGATATAGGAAGAGGTTAGTCTCTGACCACTTCACCACTAGTGAGAAAGATTTTTGTCAAACACTTTCAGAGCAAAAAATGTTTCCATAACTTTGGAAAGAAAATGGTGAGCATCTACTAAAGTTGCAGAATATATTGATGATACCTTACCAAAGGAGAAGTGACTACAACAAACCCATCACAATGAGGCTTCAATGGGTTTTCACAATATAATAGTAATGGTAACTTATAGCAGATTGGTGTATGGGGGTCCATCACCTGGATCCTGACAGTCTTACAGTGCTGAAAGAGCAATAATGTAAAAACGGAACTAGAGTTCTGAGATTCGACTGTCAATGGGATGGAGAATGGAGCTAGACTTCAGGGTCTGATCTCTATATTTATATCCTAACACAATGGCTGATCATTAAGCTTCATTGTAACCTCATTTATGGAGAACACTTTTTAGAAGTTATCTCATTATCTTCACCAATTGTGAGTGGTTTTACACAGGATAATGCGTACGCGTAGATAACACAGAACCAACCATTCACAATAGGTGTCACAACTTATCTCCTCCCTCGTCTTGTACAGAGACATCACAGAGCATGCCCAGAACAGTTTTACTAAGTCATCTATAAACAATTCTTGACTACAGATCTCTATGGTCCATGTTTCAGGGTAAAGGTTATATCTGGATTTCTTGAGCAGCAGATTTGGAACTATAACACCCCCCAGCCCCCACCCCCACCACCACCATAATAATGGAGTCTAAAAAAACTTCTCTAAAAGAATATAAAAACAAATTATAACAAAAGAATATGTGTCGGGATCTTGTTTGAATATGTAAAACATCTCAATGGGAATCATTCATGTTCATGGTATAATTATTGTAAACCTGTTTTAGTTTATCAGCGTTATTCACATTCCCATTTACTAAAGTCATGCACTTTTGTTTAGTTTGTTATCTAAAATTTACAAATCTTGCCATATGATTTTGCACACAATGGATTAATGGGATTGAACTTCAAGAATGACCTGCAAATGTTCTTTTAATCCTATGCAGATCAAGCAGATAATTCTCTAGTTATAGAGAATATAAAAATATATAACCCACAAACTTGCATTAATCTTTTGCAAATGAGGGCAAATTTGATTATTACAAAAGATAAAGAAAGAATAAAATTATCCTTCTGTAACAATAACAAAAAAAATCATTTGAGACTTTATAATTTCATCTAGTAAAAGCCGGGATCATAAGGCGGCACACACATGGCAAAGTACAATAAAATCCGTATATGGGGGCCCCTAAAACATACCATGCAATTTCTTGGGGCCCTAAAAATACAGGAAAAGGTCTTCACTCAGTTGTAGGACGCAGATGACTCTCCAAGGTCAATAGTTACAAAAACAGCCCATTAGAGACCTACATCCTGTATGAATGCCAGTTCAGTTTAAAGGGGTTTGCCCAAGAAAGTAAATTCTCAAATTTCAATCCCCTGGTGATGTTTACACAATAAAGATAATTTTTACCCCCTTACTTTACAATTTTATTTATTGCTGTTTTATCTCCTATCACTCAGTGATGGTCAATGTAAGGTTCCAGAGCAGACACTTCATGATCCCTCTGTGCTATGCTGTGTGCTGACAATGTGCTTAGATTATGAAGGTACAGGGTTTATCTACACTTTTATTTACCTTCTAAACATTCACTGGTATCTGACACATAGAAAGAGAGATGAGACATATCAGAGATGAGATGATCCATGAGATACATAACACACACAATGAAACAGTCAGCTCTACTACATCTCTGCTCTGCCACAACACACTATCAGATCTCATGTGCTTCCCTCCCCTGGATACAAACTTATCTACCTGTAACTGTGTAGCTCTCCTCTCGCTGCTGCTGTTGTTTGCCGGCCGGAGGTCAGTGTCAGAACAGATATAAAGCAGCACCAAGTTTACAATACAAATACAGCAGTAGAACTAAGCTCTCCGAATGTAGCACAAGCACCAAATGTATTTTTTTTTAATAGTATCAGAGTTTATACTGATGAAAAAAGACACTTGTCCATCAAGTTCAACCAAGGAAAGGAAGAGGAAGGGATTTAGGGGAAACAATTCTATATAACATAACTATCAATGTTATTTAGGTGTAAAAAGGCATCTAGACCCTTCTTGAAGCTCTCTGCTGTCCCTGCTGTGCTCTGCGCCTGAGCTCTCTGCTGTCCCTGCTGTGACCGGCGCCTGAGCTCTCTGCTGTCCCTGCTGTGACCGGTGCCTGAGCTCTCTGCTGTCCCTGCTGTGACCAGCGCCTGAGCTCTCTGCTGTCCCTGCTGTGACCAGCGCCTGAGCTCTCTGCTGTCCCTGCTGTGACCAGCGCCTGAGCTCGGCTATTCCACAGATTGACAGTTCTCATAGTAAAAGAGCCCATAGTTCATCAATGCGATACTAGAAAAAAAGTTCAGCCCATAATTCTATTCCCTGACATCAATTGTAGGAGCGGTAAGTGTCACAATTTCAAGAGTTTTCTGTAGATATAAGTATAAATCCTGAATAAAGTGCAATTGCTAAAAACTGTAAATTCTTTTGTAAACTTTCTAAAATCAATTAGATCTCATCTAAAGAACAACAAGCAACGGCTAAAAGAAAAAAAAACAAACATGCAGAACACACTTTGGTTGTCAAGCAGCGGTATAAGATGTATATAAACCCGCCTGATAGCTTATTACAGGCGCGACAACAGAAAAATAACACAAAGCATTTCAATTTTTATGTCAACGTAAAATGTTACCACTGCCACTGGCGCATAACATTCACAGGAAAGATGTTAAATTTCATTGTTTCAATTCCGTTTGATTTTTCATTAAGTAGTAACACGCCGATCCGTTTTTTTTTCCCCTCCTTCTTTTTTTGCTCTCTCCCTGCCATTAATTCCGAAGGTTTTAACCGATTCAGCCTTTTCCGCTTAAAAGTTCTGTTCTTTTCAATTTCCCTGTCCCTCCATCCTGGCCGCTCCTAAAGAAATCAAGCCCCCGCTGCGTCTGCATATACAAATAAGGTTAGACACCTTTGGCCATTGGCAGTTCAACATTATTACAAAATTAATTTTTCAAAATGCGATTCGGATAAAAGCTTGTCCCGCCGTCGCTCTCTCTCTCTCTCTCCGAGCTACAAGATTGAATCAAGCATTTGAATAGAAATGTGTGTTACAGCCTTCTTTAATATTTAAGCGTGACATCCATTGATTTGTTTCCTGTTTTCTGCAAAAGCTTGACAACATGATAAAATAAATCATAAGAAGAAAATATAGTGGTAACATCTTTTATGGACTTCACATAGTCATCAATCTCACGCTGTGAGTGAATTATCAGCACAACAAAAAGATCTATGTTTTAAGAGCTCCAACCTCATACGAGCCGGAGGTTTTTTTTTGTTTTTTTTTTCGCCAGCAAACTCAAGGCGAGTGACTGATAAGCATCATTATTGTTTTCTGAGAGCCTAGTTTATAGTGTGCGGTGAAGGTGTTGGCATATATGTTTCAGGAAACAGAGGTTTGATCAATTCTAAGTAGACATCTTCTAACGTATAAAGAAAAAAAAAAAAAATCTAACAAGGTTTCCAGCTGAGCCGTATTAAAGTACCCATCATACCATGTCAGCGTGACAGGACCCGTGGTGTTGCCTCCTTATATTTAATGCCAAATTAACCTTTCTTATCGCATTGCCATGCACAAGATGCATGGATCACGGCGTCTCCGTAGTCGGAGCGAAGGGATTGCGTCTTCAACGTGACCAAAAAAAAAAATAAGAAAAGGTTTGCCAGAAATTTGCAATGTTTTTGAATTATTCTTCTTCTATGTAGATTTATTGGTGATAAATATTATATTTCCGCAAAATTATGGTTTTTCCATAAAGGTTTTAGATTCTAAAAAATGTCATTATTACCAGCACAGAAATGATATATTGCAGCACCAGATAAATAAACATGAAACGGAATGACGTCGTATGTAATAGAAGTTTGTTATTATTGTTATTTATAGTAATAAAATTATTATTCATGCATTTTGTTGCATCTACATCTTTAATTCGCAATTTTTTGTTTGAAATTTTTTCATTTTTTTTAAGGATATTTTAAAATTCTAAGCAGCAAAGTTTCATTTTAAGATACAAAAATGAACAAAAGCTCAAAATGACGATGCGCCTGTAGCTCCAGTGACTCATGGGTCAAGGTATACTGACCCACACTGACTCTGACAGTCTTTGATATCTCAATGGGGCACCGTCCGAGGAGTTCATGCAAAGTGCATTGTTCCGACGATCATGCACTGTGCCACGATTCACTAAGATCATGCTCCCGATATCCTGCATGTGTCGCTTCCCCGCTCAGGTCTGTCGGGGTTCACCTTCTTCTTCCCGTCGGTTCGTCAGATGGCCCCCCCCCCCCCCCCCGATTTGTGCCAAAATTTGATCCCGTGCGACACAAACCCCTGCTAAATACCTGTCACAGCGGCGCAAATCCCCAAAACCATGAACAGTCCGACAAAAGTGCGATCCGCGACCCTAAGTAAATAAGCCCCAATATGTTGAAGATAACTTTAGGAATGGGACAAATTCCCCCACATGTAAAATTGTGTAGGGCACTTTATACGTTTTCACTGTTTCCCAGAGACCTGCTATTTCAGAGAAAATTCGTTTTTTATCCTTATGCAAATAGAAATCTCAGTGGCCCAAGGGTGGAGCCATGCAAAATACAGTAGGTCAATCATAGTTTAAAGGGGCAGTGGTGCATCATAAAAAGAATAAAACAAGTGCTTTAGCAGACATGGTTCCATCTCTATTAAAAAAGTCTAAAATTACAAATCGCTTGGAAGCAGGAAAAGTATAGATGGAAAGTGTATATTGTTTATTCTTTATGGCGGATGTTAAGATGGCTACTAACCTGGACATATTGGGGGCCTGGATACTTTTCTTCAGAGAAAAAATATCATAGGTTATGGAAACCAAATGTTGAGTAAATTGTATGTTGATGAATCGCGAAGGATTGTTGGGTATTTTGTCTTTCTCTTTGACCAACACTATCGGATTTATAGGTTGGTCTTGATGGACCTTCATCTTTTTTTTCACCTTAACTACTATGTTACAATAGTATTTTATTTGTGTGAATATCCAATAGGGATACTGGATGAGAAAAACAGACTACTAACCTCTTCCGAAAATAGTTTTATTAGGTTCAAAACTTACTAGCACCTTCTTTAGGAAGTTTGTGAGAGCCGGTGTATTTGGGGGACATCACTATAATAATGTAGGTAGGTATGGAGCCTTTGGGAATGTAGGTTTATGTCGGTGATATACCATATATACTTGAGTATAAGCCTAGTTTTTCATCACAAAAAAAATGTGCTGAAAACCAAAACTCGGCTTATACTCGGGTAAAAAAAAATATAGGTTTTACCAGGTTTTGTGGTTAAAATTAGGGGCCTCGGCTTATACTCAAGTATATACGGTATTTATTTTTATTGTTACTGTTAGAATTAAAATATGTTTATGCTATTATTCCTCATATAATTTGGCATCAATATTTGTATGAATATGTATCTGAGCTTGTCAAACCCTTTGGACACCCAGGTAGACCACAAGATTGATCTGAGAAATCAGTCCTGTAATTGTTGGTTATTCTGCAATGCCGAAGGCAGGTTGGACTCCTATAGTACATGCTTTATCACTGTTATTTCCAGAAGTGTCAAAATCCATTGTTTGATTGCAACTTACTCTTCTACACGTCTTTTAGGATCTTGAAGAACATTACTTTTCAGCATCCAGCGTTTATTTCATATAGAGCTAGGATATGATATCATCCTTCAACATTGCCAATTCCGTCCAAGAATTTTAATAAACACACCGAGTGAAAAATGTTGTGACAAGGTTCCGAGTACCCTTAAAATTATTTCATATGGACAATTATGTTTGGAAAATGGAAAAATACAAAAGGCTCTTGGCACAACAGAGTTTTACCTGCAGAAAAGAAATAAGAAAAAATCAGTTCGAGATCGAGACTGAGGAGGGACCAGGGCAGATCAGGTAAGAAGAAAACAGATAAAACAAGCTGTAGGACAAGGGTGCCGGCTCTCCAAGTGGTTAACTTGAATAGCAAAAGTAAAAATGTTACATTTTAATGATATGCATTAAAATCGGATGTGATCACAAAAAAGAAAAAACAAAAAGACCCATAAAGAAGGGCAGTGATGCGTTTCGGACTATTTGGTAGCGTCTTTATTTATATAACTAAAGAACACAAGGCAGCCAGACGCCCTATATGTGGCATGTAACGTAAAGGGAGGGGGTAACACACCAGACCACATGATGCAGGTGAATGGAAGGTAAATGCAGCACAGTTTTAACTGCAGTATTGAAAAAGATCTTAAATATTTTTGAATCACTTAAAAAGTCTACTCTTGGTAGAGCCGGCTCCCTAGCCATTGTCTCTGACTGTTCATGTTATGGGGATATGTCAGTATCTTGCTGCCTCGGACTATTCCTTTTATGGGGGCTACATCTGTCACCTGCTTATAGCTCTTGCCTTTGACTATTTTACTATTGGGATTCTTCTCTTGTCTTTGACGGGTCCCGTAATAGGGGTCCTGTTAGTACCCTTCTGTAGCACTTGTCTCTGACTCTTAGGGTTACAATGGTCCTGCAGTACCCTGCAGCCAAGCCATTGCCTCTGACTGTTATTGTGATGTATCCTGCCGTGTAGCCCTTACCTCTGAGTGTTTCAGTTATGGGTTCCTTTCAGTACCCTGCGGCCGGGCCCTTTCCTCTGACTGTTTTTGTGATGGGGTCCTGTAAGTATGGTGCCGTGTAGCCCTTACCTCTGACTGTTTCGGTTATGGGTTCCTTTCAGTACCCTGCGGCTGAGCCCTTTCCTCTGCCTGTTTTTGTGATGGGGTCCCATCAGTATCCTGCCGTGTAGCCCTTTCCTCTGACTGTTATTGTGATGGGGTCCTGTAAGTATGGTGCCGTGTAGCCCTTACCTATGACTGATCCTGTGATGGGGTCCTGTAAGTATGGTGCCATGTAGCCCTTACCTATGACTGATCCTGTGATGGGATCCTGTAAGTATGGTGCCGTGTAGCCCTTACCTATGACTGATCCTGTGATGGGATCCTGTAAGTATGGTGCCGTGTAGCCCTTACCTATGACTGATCCTGTGATGGGGTCCTGTAAGTATGGTGCCGTGTAGCCCTTACCTATGACTGATCCTGTGATGGAGTCCTGTTAGTGCTACTTCAGCCCAGCACTTACCTCTGCCTGTCAGTCACCTCCTTCTTCTTTCTGTTATTAGGGCCCTGCCTGGACTCTTCTGCCATAATTTATGCAGCCCCAGAAATTCCTTTTTTAATTTGAATTCTAATAAGGCAATTGGTTCACCAATGTCATGTCCTCATTACCCCGGGTGTTGCTTTCCATACCCAACCAATTCCCTTTCTTCAGATAACCAGGAGATGTGTGTCATGTGAAGCCTTGGACGACACAAGAATTAGAGAGAAGTTATTTAGGCCTAAGTAGCAGTGATCCAGGTGCTTGGGACACAACCATCGTGCACCAACTGACTAATTAGCATATGGATTAAACTGAGAATATCTTGGAGGCTGCATAATGGAGAGAAATAATAAAGTTGTGTTAGAAATCACAATGAATTACAATATTCATTGAAATATATATGAAATATATGAAATACAAGATTCTGACAGCAGATTATTACACTTGGTGGAGGTAGTGGACTCCCTTTAATTCGACTTTTCTCAGTAGTTTTCTGTGGGCTTTGTTATCCTAACAAATTTTGAGTCAAAGAATACGTTTTACTTCCTAAAACTCAGAATTAATGAATAAATGTCAATTAATAATAAATCTTTTCCTGCCAATATACTGTACATTAATCTGCACATTTTGCTTTAAAACATTATTCCTGCAGAATAAGACATGAAAGGATCTGTTTAATAGGGACATGGCCATGGATTGACATATTGGGGCTTATTTACTAAGGTCTCGCGGACGCATTTTCTTTGGGTTTTCCGACATTTCGGGGCTCGCCAGGGATTGTGTCGCACATGATTGGATTTTGGCGCATAGGTGCCGGCTTTCATGCAACAGGGAGGCCGTCCGTCAGACGATCCAATGGATTCGGACTAAGCGCAGGATTTAACATTAAATTTTTTCGCAAGACATGCACTTACATGGCCCGGGAAGAAGAAGGTGAACTCCGGGAACCTGAGCGAGGAAGCGACACATGCAGGATATCTGGCACACTATCTTAGTGACTCCCCGCACAGTGCATTATACACAGACAATGCACTTACATGCACCAGGAAGAAGAAGGTGAACTCCAGGGACCTGAGCGGGGAAGCGACACATGCAGGATATCGGGCGCAGGATCTTAGTGCTCCCGCACACAGCGCATTATACACGGACCATGCACTATCATGCACCAGAAGAAGAAGGTGAACTCGGGACCTGAGCGGGAAGCGACACATGCATGATATCAGGCGCAGGATCTTAGTGACTCACTGCACAGCGCATTATACACGACAAATCCTTACATGCACCGGGAAGAAAAGGTGAATCCAGGGACCTGACAGGGAAGTGCACATGCAGGATATCGGGCGCACGATCTTAGTGACTCCCCGCACAGCACATTATACACGGACAATGCACTTACATCCCCAGAGAAGAAGGTGAACTCCGTGGACCTGAGCGGGGAAACGCACATGCAGGATATCGCACGCACGATCTTAGTGACTCCCCGCACAGCGCAATTATACACGGACAATGCACTTACTGCACCAGGAAAAGAAGGTGAACTCCAGGGACCTGAGCGAGAGCGAAGCACATGCAGTAGATCGGGAGTCAGGATCTTAGTGACTCCCGCACAGCGCATTATACAGGGCAATGCACTTACATGCACCGGAAGAAGAAGTTTGAACTCCGGTGACCTGAAGCGGGAAGCCGTGGTATAATTGTACCTGGAGAGAGATGTGTAATCAGACCTCACACTTCTGTGCTCTGGCTCTATGCAGCCAGTGTAAGGTATTGTCACTGGAGAGATGTTGTAATCAGACCCACACGCTGTTGCTCTGTGCTCACTGCAGCCAGTGTTAGTTATTGTCCCTGGAGAGAGTGTAATCAGACCTTTGGGTGGGTGTGTTCTGGTAGTCGCAGGGATGTTCTATTATGGATTAACATAGTAGAATGTAACTTCACCAAGTGCACTGGGTGGTGTCCTGACAATTGCTTTGCTCTGTGCCATTACAGACAGTGCTAGCAGCACTTCATTAGGGAGAGTGTCCTCCCAAACTGGAGTCCCTGGAGAGAGTTGTAAACATAGCTGTGGTGTAGAACAGCAGGACTGTGAACAGGAGTGTTGGATTCTCCGGGTGCACTGGAGACGTGTCCTCACACCTGCTGTGCTCTGTGAAGCAGTGTTGATATTTGTCTCTATAGAGATGTCTAATCCGCCCCCCTCGGTGTATGTTGTTAGTAGCTATATATGATGTAAAATTCTATGGAGAGGGGGGGGGAGGGGTAGTAAGTAATAGTTTCTCTCAATGCTGTGCTCTGTGGCTATCTACATACTGTACTGCTTCCACAACATCAACCTTAGTCGTTGGGTTCGTAACCCCACTGAAAATGTCCACGCTGGAGATGATTGGATGAGGTTCCCCTCCCCACACATGCATTGTAGTTGACTTCCTTTTTCTCACTATATGGTGGTTTTGTATATTTGAGGTCGAAACCTGACACTGCGGGGGAGGGGCCGGCACCACCAGAGTGACCTGACGCCATAGACAGCACAGAGGATTTCAGGATGAAGCGTGTGGGTCACAAGAAGGGTGGGTGTTGGTAGCGCCGGCTCTTCTTCGTTTCTTCTTACTCGTTAAGGACCCAATAGGTTCGGGTTATACAATTGGTGGGCCAGTTCGAAATTGTCTCCAGGCTTTTTATAAGGTTAATGCCCCCCCCCCCGCGCCTTCAGCGCGTTCTGGCGGGGTATGAGTAGAACTCGGCGATGTAGTCCAGTTATCTTACAACTTCCGAAGGTGACAGCACAGGACTAAAAAGGGCCAGGTTTCTGACATTTTTTTTTTTTTTTTTTACGGTTAATTCGGTAGTCAGAAGTCACTTCCTGTGTCGGGGGGGAGGTGCACGATTGTAAAATTTGCAAGCTGTCATTTGCAGCAACAAGGTGATGTGATCAGGATCTGAGGTGCCAGATTAGCCCAACTTCTGGGGTGAAGGTACCTGCATTTGTTATTTTTTTTGTTTTTATTGTTTTTTTTTTTAGTTAATCTTCCTTTGGCGTATCGGTTATAGTCAGGCCAGTCCACTTCCTTTGTCGGGGTGGGAGGGGCACGATGTAAATATGCAAGCTGTAATTGGGATGTGCTTCGGACCTAATAAGAAGGCCAGATTATTACACAGAGTTCTATGGGTCTATTTCAGTGGAACGTATTGTTTGGTGACCACACAGTAGGAACTCCGTTGTCAGGTGGGAGGGGATCTATGTGACATTTGCAGGATGTATGTTTGAAAACGACATCAATGAAGGAGATGCCCGATTCGGACCGATAGTGCGATTATCCCAACTTTCGGGGTAAGGTACCTGCCATAGTTAACCTCCCTTTGCGTAATCGGTTAGTAAGGCAGTCTTACTTGTCGGGTGGGAGGGGCCACGATTGTAAAATATGGCAGGTAATTGGGATGTGATAAGGACCTGATAGGTGCCAGATTATCCCAACTTTCTGGGTTAAGGTACTGCATGTTTTCATTTAATCCTCTCTACGGTGGATCGGCATCATTCGGATACCAAATCGGCACTTCCTGTGTCAGGTGGGAGGGGCTGTGTCGGTGAAATTTGTAAGTGTATTCGTGAGACTTCATCTACAAGAGGTGATGTGAACGGGACCCGAGAGGTGCCAGGTATCCGACTTTCCAGGGTTAGTATACGCAGCATGATTCTTCAGAATTGGCGCCCCCCCTGTCCTTCAGGTGTATCGGTATTGCAATTACAGCCCCATTTGCACTGATACAAATACGGAAACAGAAGAAATTTACATTTGTGACTGTTGGGGTCCTCTCTGTGTTCTGTCAAATACGACGCGTCTTTCATTGATTTGTGTGTGACACATGTATAGGGCTGAGACAGGTATACAGCTTAGACGGTGCACTGGAACCAAAACCCAGGTGACTGGTCATGTGATCCGTGATGAAAGGTCACCGGACCCGTGAGGAGGAAAAAAAGTATGGTGATATTTTTAAAGTTGGTCCTCTAGATTAAGACAGAAGGGGGACAATCTACCCCTACTTCTCATATACAGAAATTGCCCAGTATTGTATTGCAGGGCCCCAAACACCACCTATCATACGAGAGGACCCAAATACCCCTTTAATTGGACATTAGGCATAGGACTAAGTTATGTGGCCAGATGACTGACTTGAAAGTTATTCCAACACTGCGTGCTCTTTGCGCTCTGCATGTAACAGCAGCCCAGCGGGTGGTAAAGGACCGGCCCCCAGTAGGTCAAGAAATTAATCCATATTGTCCCCCAGTCTGGCTACTACATAAAGATATTTACCCTGGAAAGATGTGTAATCATACCTAACACAACCTCGCACTGCTGTGCTCTGTGCAGCCTATGTCCCCAGTACAATCCTTGTATAGAACTCCATATTTCACAGTCCTGCTGTTACTTACAACATAAACAAATGCAAGATTACACATCTCTCCAGGGACAATACCTTACGCTGGCTGTACAGAGCACAGCAGTGTGAGGACATGCTCCTAGTTCTACCATCCTGGACTAAAATTCCTTATTTCACAGTCCTGCTGCTACTAACATAAAGATATTTACCCTGGAAAGATGTGTAATCATACCTAACACAACCTCGCACTGCTGTGCTCTGTTGCAGCTATGTCCCCAGTACAATCCTTGTACATAACTCCATTATTTCACAGTCCGGCTGTTTCTTACAACAGAACAATGCAAGATTACACATCTTAAGGGACACTACCTACGCTGGCTGTACAGAGAACAGCAGTGTGGGACATGCTTCCTAGTTACCATCCTGGACTAAAAATTCCTTATTCCAGTCCTTGTACTAGCAGCAGCCTCGTTGAGTATGATTACATTTTCTGAGGACAATACATGACACTTGTGTACGTGCAGTACGAAACCCTGGTACAGGTGCAATGAAGTTGAATGCAGAGAGCACAGCAGTGTGAGGACCCCCCCCCCAATTCAGTACAATCTTGGAATTTAAATCCACATTTCACAGTCCTGCTGCTACTAACATACGCAAAGGTATTTCCCCTGGAAAGATATATAATCATGCCTAAACACAGGCTGCACAGAGCACAGCAGTGCGAGTACACACCCCTGGTACCATCCTGGAAGGTACATCCTTATATCACAGTCCTGCTGCTACTAACACAAATGCATGATTACACCTCTCTCCAGTCACCATACCATACACTGGCTGCACAGAGCACAGCAGTGTGAGGACATGCTCACAGTTCTACCATCCTGGACTAAAATTCCTTATTTCACAGTCCTGCTGCTACTAGCGACAAGCACAAAGGTATGATTACACATCTCTCTGGATACCAATACTTGCTGAAGGCGCAAAGCAGAGTTGAATGCAGAGAGCACAGCATCCAGAGGTGAGGACCTAGAGGACAATTTTGAAATATTAAATCCATATTTACAGTCCGCTGCTACTAACATACACAAAGATATTTACCCTGGAAAGAGGGGTATTGATTACACAAATTTCCAGGCGGTAAATCCCTTGTGTATGTTGTAGCAGCAGGACTGGAACTATGATTTATGTAAAGGAGGTGTAATGGGGACATTAACCTCCACAATGCTGTGCCCTGTTCAGCCTTGTGTTAGGTATGATTAAACAATCGGGCAGCACAGAGCACAGCAGTGTGAGTTAGGGTTATTTTGTCACCAGTACAATCCTTGTATATAATACGTATTTCACCACAAGTCCTGCTGATACTAACAATAAACAGAGGTCTGATTACACATCTCACCAACGACATCTAAGCTGACTGCAAATACACACCCCGGTACAATCCTGGAATTGTAAAATCTTAATATCACGTCATGCTGCCTACTAAACAACCTAAATGTATGATTTACACATCCATCCATGTGCGAATAGCCAGGTTAAAAATTGTATTTTATTCTATTTTTATAGGGTGTAGACGTGAACGGGACGCTGGAGGTGCGGGCGGAAGCCTCTACATTACGCTTGCCGACTGGGACAGAACGAGATCTTGGATATCTTGGCCAACCACGGAGCCGACCATCAATGTATAGTGGCTGCCCTGGGGGTCGGAGACACGAAAAGGATTCAGTTACTAAGGTCTCTTCACTCCTCGCCAGACGCCATACTTTATATAGTGGATGTGCCTTGGTATTGCCACCTGACTCCATTCACAGCCCATGCGTGGTGATGGGCTGTACTGATTAACTGTGATCAGAGACATGGAGACACCCTTTAAATCAGACTATGCAGAAAATTGATTGTCAGGAGGGTGGTCGTATCCTAAGACAGCCAACCATGTACAAGGATTGTGGGAATAATTCACGCTGATGATGATGATTGAGGGTTCTTTGTTGTAGGCTGCAGATTAACCACGGGCATCACACCTCTCCTGTCCGCCTGCTACGAGGGACACACCAAGCCGGTCAAGCCTGCTCCGGAGCGGGTGAGGATCTCTAGCATATATACTGGGGTGATGGTGGGGGGCTGTGTATATATCCCCCTCCACTCATTACAAGCGTGAGGTTACTGGGGATTCCAGCGTGATGGACCCTCTAATGTCATAAACCCATGGATTAAAGGGGGGTTGTCCAAGAGCGGCACCTGCAGAGATCCGGCCACCCTCAGTCACTCCAACTGCGCACCTGAGATAGTGTGATACAATGTGCTGTGATGAGGGGGGGGGACCATGTGACCCAGTTGGAACCCTTGGAGGGCCCAGTCCATCATTACGTTGTGTTCCAAGACCATCTTCTTCCACCCTTTTGGCAAATGTATCAATATGTGTATAGTCCTTAGGTCAGTCTCTCCCCCCTCTTGCAGAGATGTATATATAATATATATATATTTCGGTCTCCTTTCCCTTTGGCAGCTGGGATCAGTCCTTAGATAAGTCTCCTTACTCCTCAGGCAGTTGGTTCTATACCCTTGGTGAGTCTCATCCCAAACCCTTTATCCCCTGCAAAGGTGCGTATGTATATAGTCCCAAGTTAGTCTCCTTCCCGCAATGGTCGCTGTTATGTTCTAAGTTGGTCCCCCCCCTTTGACACTAGTGAACCATAGTATACTACGCGATTGGAACCGGTGCCGTAGTGCCGGGTAAGTAAATGTGCTCCAATGAGGTCAACATTTAATATTCAAAATTAATCAAGTTTCACTAATCTCCTAACACATACATATATATTTATGTCTACATTTCTTACACCTTCACTACAATTTTCTATTTCCTCTTGTTGAACCTTAAGCTTCAGTATATAACAAGAATTAACTTTGTAATTAGCTGAGCCGCGCAAACTTTCCGACTGTTTATAAAGCAAATCCCATCCATTACCGTAATCTACTTTTAATATTTAAAGTTGATGTGCTACACGACCAATTAGCTGACACTTCCGATTATAAATATAATAATTCAAGTTATATCATTAGACATTAACACATTAACCAGGATGTAAAATTGACATCTTTATTAGTATTTTTCTGCAGGAACAGACCTTGTCAGGATATTACTCTTCACATAATAATTAATACAGTTTAACTAGAGGTGAAAATTGTGCAGAAACTTATTAAACTACGTTATTAATACTTTGCCATATTTGCAGCCACTTTCAATAATAATTACAAATCTTAAAAAAAACTAATATTAATGGGTCATTGATGTTATTTGCTTTACGAGTGATATTTGAACTGCAGAGTTTTTAGTGGATGTAATAGTTTTTCAGCAGATGCTGCAAAGCAAGAAATCTTATAGAATAGAAGTGATTAAAATGCATTCAGCAGCAAAACAACAACTCTGATCATCCAGCCAATGTCATAAACAACAGCGTGAAGAAGGACAAGGGGTCCGGAAGGTGAGGATATGGCCCCACAGATCTCAACATCATTTAGTCGGCCTATTTGCACAGAAAGCTTTGGTACCCAACATCATTTAGGCCACCCATGACTAAAACTTTTGCATTCTATTGTTTATATGTGTCTACATAAGCAAAGACAGGGGTGTACCTAGGAGAGGCAGGGCCCCAGAGCAGACTTCTGAATGGGGCCTCTCTTCCCCCTTTAAAAAAATACATATTTGTTTAGTAACACATGTGAGTTACAATCCATTCGCGATCCAGCGATTCACGTTCTCTGCGGTGGATTCGGGTCTTCCGGCGATTCACTAAGGCAGTTCCTCCAACGTCCACCAGGTGTCGCTGCTGCGCTGAAGTCCGCCGAGGTCTGCCGGAGTCCACGATCCATTGCTGGGGGAAGGTAAGCGCGTGCCCCCGCCCATTTTTTTTTCAAAAAATGCGGCGATTTTTCCGAATCTGTCGGGTTTCCGTTCGGCCACGCCCCCGATTTCCATCGCGTGCATGCCAGCACCGATGCGCCACAATCCAATCACGTGCGCTAAAAACCCGGGGCAATTCAGGAAAAATCGGCGCAAATCTGAAATATTCGGGTAACACGACGGGAAACCGCGAATCGGGCCCTTAGTAAATGACCCCCAGTATATTATATATATATATACATACCGTATACACTCATGCATCAGGTATAGAATATATACACACACAAGCAGCAAACATACAATACCATATACAGACACACAGCATATACACACACAATACCACAGAGCTGACCAAAGATGGGTGGCATGAAATTAACAGGTTTTCTTAAAACCAATGTTGGAGAAAAGGACAGACTGAGTTCAAATACAATAGTTTAGTTTTATCGGACAACTTTTGTTTTTACTAAACAGTTTTATTATAGCAGCAGGTAAGGAAAAAGACATATTTTTCTGTAATGCACCCAGTGTAACTGTGAGGGGTCCTAGAGATCAAGAGAGCCCCACACAAGGGTTGGATCCAAGTTTTTCTTGGCCAGTTGACTCACGGGTTTAAACTGTATCGGCATCTTCAACCTTCCATCCAGTATAAGGCTACATTCACACTGCCGGTGGCCGCCATACCGTAGGACGGAGGGCACATGGCAGCACTGGGGAGAGGAGGAGGGGGTAAACGCTGCCCCGGCCCCTCAACATAGAGAAAGTGGCGCACGGCGCTGTATGCAGAGGATAAAACATGTCCTATCTTTTCACGTGCGACACCATACCGCTCCCGTAGGGCACCGAGCACCCTTTGCCGTCTATGGGGGACGTGTATGGGCCGTATATACTTGCCCATACGGCAGTGTGGTTGCAGCCAAAGTTGCATGAGCAGCTCCTGCACGGTTCCTGTTTGCCACAATTCCCCTGAGGTGTGGTGGCTTTAAAGAGTGATGGGACGAGCTTTTGTCTCTTTGTCCTCTGACACTGCAGCATTGGTGTTCGAAGAGGACCGCGCCAGTCAGAAAGGTTTGAAACCTTTAAGCTGCGATTAAATAACATTTTTTTTTTGAATCATTACATTTTAGAGCTCACTACTGAAGGACCTTATGGAGGTGATGCATCATTCTATTTGTCTATGTGAGACATAGTTCTTTTGATGCCATTGAGGTGCAAATGCAGTTTTGCGACTTTCCACTGTGCCAAATTAACATGCAACAATGCAAAGTCATTTTGACAATGAGTCTGACCCTCTCATTATACCCCTATTATTATAGGGGTATTTTCATCTGGGCGTTGACATTCACACCATCAACCATTTGTACTGAATATACATTTCTTCAATTGGATGTTATTAAAAGAATTTACCTGAAGATATTCTCCCATAAATGTAGCCATGTCCCTCAGATAAAAGTTAGCTGTTCTTGGATACGACCACCCCTGCAAGCTGACCGCAGTGGCCAGCTATGCGCTTTTAAGCCCTGTCTGAATGCCTCGATTCAAGGTTCATTAGCACAGGACGGCTGTGGGACATCCAGTCATGTCCGGCCATTTTATAACCAAACACAATTTCACAGCAGTCTCGTTACTAAGAGACAACATGGCTACATTCTGGCTACATGGCTTCTTTCAATAACATCCAATTGAAAAAATGCATCTACTTGGTAGATGAATTAAATGAAATACCAATGCCCAGATGAGATTATTCCTTTAAACTTGCATAGTCAGGTTTTCACAATAGCATTGACTTCATGAATTGAAACATTTAGGCACAAGTTTCGGCACAAGTTGACTCCATTTCCTACCCTGGTCTATGAGCTTTGATGTTTGATAGTATTTTTTTACTTTCGAAAAGCAACCCCCATAGTGTATGAACGCTGCAAACAGATTTTTCAGGGGCCAAAAGCCACTTTAATAAATCTGATGGGCAGCGGAGCTCCAAAGACAGACATAGAACTGTCGTAAGGAGCCGCCTAATGATGTATTTCCCTCTCTATGTCCATGCACAAAAAATATTGTTTTTAATAGGCAACATATAGGGAAATGATTAGTTTCCCTTGAGGGGGTTTGGCATTTTCTTCATAGATAACAGTTCACTTAAGGGTCCAAGCGCTTTATTATTAGCACATCTTCACATCTTTGGATTTTAATTGTAAGCAGCCACCCCTCCAGAAAGACACATGTGTGAGTGGATGTTCATTTGTAGTTGTCACTATATTATAAAACATTGTGGCTTGTTTGAACACCCCTGGAAACTGACTATTACCTTCTCATGCTTAATAATGCATCGCCTCTATCTGTCACAAACTCCCCAATCTCAAGTGACATCACGGGGTGCACCTACGTTAGAGAACCTCAAATTTAGCACATAAAGTCCCGCAAGATGGCGCCTTTACTCTAAACTTTACTCTCATAGCCCGGCTCTCACTTCACCCAATCCTCACTGCCACCATTGACTTTTAAATTAATAACTAATATTTATAAGGCAAAAAGGTCCCTGTCTACATAAGTCCCTCGGCAATTTAGAAACCCAAGTTACAGATTAGTAATGACATGATTCTCTACAATTACTAAAAATGAATTGTGGTTAATCTATCTCTTCAAAAACGTATGTTCTCTAAAGCAGAGACCTATTACATTTTAAAATTTAATAGACAAAAAGTACAGTGCCCACATAAAAACAATACAATTATCAAGTAAAACATTATAAAACAATATAAATGCAACGCAAACAGTTGCAAAATAAAAAGGGTAATAAAACGGATAGCCTTACTAATGAGCATATATATATATGATATATATAATAATAGTAGCAGAAATCGGCAGCTGTAAGACACAGCTAAGAATTCCTTTAGGCAGCTCTCTAGGTGCTATCAGGAGTCTCAAGATGACTGATAGAGACTAGATTCTGACATGCTCTTTGGAAATCTCTACCTAATCCCCTTTATGATCTGAGAGGGGTGGGCTACACCACGGTTTGAGCTTGGGGACATATTCCTAGTTATGCTATATCTTCTTCCAGGGGTTTCCTAAGGAGAAGATATTCCCAGCACATTCCCCGCCATGAATTTACAAGTCTAACAATACCAAACACCATTATGAATTGTTGGGCTGATTGTCGAACATCTATTTTATTGGCTTCCTATTATTTTCTATACCTGCGACAGAGGAAACACAGAGGGGGGTAGATTGAGCATTTGGCCTTGTAGTGGATATGTGTTAATTCCATTATTTTATAGACAAAGTGGTTTTAGCTGGGAGGTGGGGGGGCGCTTAATATCCCATAACTCATCACACTTCTCTATAACTTGGTTATGTAACTTGAAATTAGTAATCTAAAACGTTGTAATCATAAACTCTAACCATTTTGCATTCACATTCTTGGGTCTCCATTCCTATATGTGTCTCCGTGGTAACAGACTTCAAACAAACCCTCTGTAGTCTCTTACTTCCCATTTATTGTATGATGGCAACACGTAACCAGCCGATAAAAGTTAGTTTGATTTCTGCTTATTTGTGGTCTGTATCAAGGTCTGTAGAGCTGTAGACACTAGAAGGTGGTTCATCGGTGCTGTTTATTCAAAATATGACCAAGAGTCCAAAATCCAAAAACTGATATCTACCTTATTTCCAACTTTATAGATCCATGGATACATTGAAGAGCCGAATTATTCTTAGAATTTTGTGATCAGTTGTAAAAAAACAACGAGTGGGATTGAAGCTCCATTGACTTCTAACGGCAGACAATCACGTTTCACCAAACAACTTGGGTCAGTTACGAAGGAAGAAAGTCATTAGTCAGCTGCCTGGGGCTTCTACGTATTTACACAAGAAACAATTTATGAATCCTATATCCACAATTTGTTCCTGTGAATATCAATATGGAGCACTTGAAAAACAATTACCCTTCTCAACTCATCTAACTGTTAAGAGGCAACCTTATTCAATTCTGTAATATCGCGTCAATATTCTCCTAATAGAGAACAACCCATGCAGTTTGCTCCTCCGCTGCCTCCCTACTCGCCCCCTTATGAAGATATGATTTGTAGCGCTGACTTATTGGGGCCAATATGACATAGTGTTAAATTAAAGCTGCCCTCCATTCAATCGGAGGCTATATTGACCCTAATATTGAAGTTAATCATCGACAGCTTGTAAATTGTAGCCGGCATATTTTGGACACAGCAACAATTACCGTTTGCCGAAAATAAATAATAAAAAACAGAGAATTTTAATAGTGTGCCATGCCGTCCCCCGGGGATATGATTCAAGGTTGTCGAGAAATTAACAATTATATTTTCTTCATTGTTTTCAATGATCGGGGTTTTTTTTTTTTTTTTATTCCTGATGGTTCTACCTACTATGCAATTTAAATGATTTGAAGTAATGTTTAGGATCTCAGTGTGAAGTCGATTCTTTTACTGAAAAATAAATATATTGCTATTTAATACGGAAAGCATATGCAAGGCAATAATAATTCTGAGAGCGCATGAGAGGAGACGCGCAGCCCCGATGTCTTCTAATACATCCGGTGTCTGTATCTCTTGATTTTCATCGTTTTAGATGTTTATATGTTGTGGAATTCAATTTCGTTTTTAAGAGAACGTCTTCCTCATTATTCAGACCTGTATAGGAGAGACGCATGTTTTAGGATACTGCATCATATACAATTTCTTAATCATTTCTCACTGATTGAGTTGTTTTGGCCCCAAGTAGGGGCAATCGAATGTGAGAAGAGGGGTCCAAAGCCAACTGTTGCATCGAGCCTTGTTATCGAAGCTATAAGCATCTCTGGGCTCGGACAACCCCAAATTTCCACTCAGCATTTTCTTGCTCATCCTCGTAATGAACCACTAGGATTCTCCCAGGGGCTAGCGGATTCTACGGTTCAACCCCTAAAATTTCTGATTCCCAGTGAGACACCCACCTCCGCACATCTTCTGCAGTACAGGTGGTCCCGGGGTTACGTACAAGATAGGTTCTGTAGGTTTGTTCTTAAGTTGAATTTGTATGTAAGTCGGAACTGTATACTTTATAATTGTAACCCCAAAAGTCAAAATTTTTTTTTGGTCTCTGTGACAATTGGATTTTAAAAATGTTGGGTTGTCATAAGAACCAGGATTAACAATAAAGATTAATTGCAGACACCTTTGATAACTCTTATAACTGTTTATAGTAAGTTAAGTAAATTACCAAAATCCAGAGGTCCGTTTGTAACTAGGGGTCGTCTGTAAGTCGGGTGTTCTTAAGTAGGGGATCCCATGTACAACCAAACAATTCTATGACTCAATTGAGAATCACAATGACCTGTTCCGTCCCCTCTCCGACTTTGAACAGGTATTACTAGCCTCTACTCCCACACCCCATGCTATTTCTTCCATCTACAAACAAAAAAGGCAAGTCCACTGTCTTTATTACTCACCCCTGCGCCAGCCCCTAGTAAGGTGTTGTACAATTTCTAGAAAACATCTTTCATTTCATAGGGGAATAAAGGTGAATGTTAATTATTCCTATATTACTTGGTGTCTGCTATGTTGGAAGCCCTTGGGTATGATGATGTCCTCAGCACCCACTGTTGTTCTATGGATTGTGACCTCTGCATTATTGACTCTCCTTCTGCTGCAGAAGTTGAGATTCAGCCGGTTGAGATTCTGTCCAGTAGCTAACTTAAAGGACTATTCCAGGATTGATATCTTTATCCTTAGTTTAGGTGATCATTGGGTCGTGACACCAGTGGTATAAGCTGTTCAGTCTGCTTGTCTGGATTCTTCACAGTTGACTTAGGAACAGCGCCACACATTGAAAAGTGGATGTGCTTGGTATTGCAGTTAAGCCCCATTCATTTCAGTGGGACTCAGCTGCAAACAAACATGATGTCAACAGTCTGTGAAGTGGATATTGGGTTTAATAGAGCACCGCAACCACTTCTGACCACAGATAGACCCCCACTAGTTTGATATTAAATTTAGCTTAAAGGAAATTTACCATAAAAAAGCATGATAAACCAGGGGCACTCACTCAAAAATCCTTTCACCGTGAATATAATAATCTTCTTATATTTTTGTCTACGGCCTCCTTCCATAAATCCTTAAAAAGTTCCTAAAATGAATTTTTATATTTATGTTAATGAACCACAAGGGCACTGGAGGGTGTTACCAGAGCCCCTCCATACTGTAACTTCACAAGCTGAGCTGAGTTCCACCCTCAATGTGTGAGATTACATTAGGCAGAGGGAGGAGGAAGTGCTGAGGGAGTAAAAAGATGGTGAGGCGTGCTTCAGCACAGTGCAACAGCCTGAGAAGCTCAAGCACTGAGGGGCTCTGTTGATGCTCCCTATAGCCCTTGTGGCTCATTAGCATAATTGTAAATGTTGATTTTAGGAGGAAGGAGGCCATGGATAACAAATAAGTTAATATAATAAGATGACCACAGTCCCGGTGCCTGGATCTATGAGTAATGTCCCTGGTTTATCAGGATGGATGTTGGTGAAGTGTTTTTATGCTTTAACTTAAAAATGCATGAATTTATTTTTGGTGATAATTTGTTACATAATGGTTTTGAGAGTGTCGTTTAGCTCAACATTTTATAACATTTTAGTTTTTTCTTGCCCCTTCAAACTAAATGTTAATATTTATCATTTTTCATTCCCTTTTTTCCAAGATTTTTTTTTTTTTTTTTTTTTTACCAGCTTCTTTTTCTGCAAACTGCTTTTAATTATTTATTTTGATCCATCTGATACACAGGTAAATTAATGCTGAAGCATTTCACTGTTTGTGCCAAATCAGTGCTTCCCAGTAGGACGTTAGCCCATCTTAGCGAGCGCGCGTTCACTCGCAGTAGGCAGTCCATTTCTGCAGAGTGCCATTAAGCTAATTTCAAAAAGAGCCAGTAAAGGTATATGGAGCAGGCATTAATAGCACGGCAAATATACAAAATTAGTAGACCCCAGCAACACAACTTCCATGCCATTGTCATGCACTAATAATTAGTAGTTTACATATTGAAAGTCACAACAATACGAGTTTCCCGGTTAAATCATTCAGGTAATTAAATACACTGTTAGCCCAGAAAACAACAAAAAAGCTTCTTTGTGCCGATTCGTTTTTTGTTGTATTTTGTCTTCTTTATTTGTATTTTATTTTTGATTATTTGTTGTATATTTTTGTTTTTCATTTTTAATTTATTTTTTTTCATTCACTTACATTTGCTTATTCATTTTTCTGTTGTTTCTTTCACTGCAATCCCACAAAATTTACACCCTCTCTTACACCCATATAATCTCAATTTCAAGGAATCGCAACATTATAACGTACAAGTGCAAATCCAGTTTCCCTCTGCGGCGTAACTACCCAGAGATTATAAAAAAAGCGGCATCAACTATCCCAGAAAAGGTTTGCGGGAATGATGGTGGAGAATAATTTGTAACACATGAATATCATTAGATAAATTGCACAGTAAATTAGGTATCACAAGGTTTAGCAGGACCAAAAAGCAGAATTTATTTTTTGTAATATATGTTGAAAGATAACAAATCAGATTTCGGAACAGCCAATAGGGTTAATACGAAATGCGGGATGTTTGTTTATCAGTATCTTCGATTCGCCGGGACGTCCTCTGGAGATATTGCCTCCGCTTTTCATATGGCTTCATATTAATTTGCCATGCACAATTGTGCACGTACAATATGCAGAGCGTTCATCTGAAAACAGACTAATGCCTGAATATCTCCAACACAAATAGTGACTAAGGACCTTCTGGCCTATATAATCATCGCTGTTTTCCCTACTTACCCTTTATGAAAAAAAAAAATCCCTTAAGAGCTTTTTTCGGCACATACATTATGAATACTGAATTCATACGACTACACACGAATGTTTAATTAATTTATTGTATCAGTCCAAAACTTCGAATCAATATCACAAGCCCCCGGGATACACGATGGACCAAGTATAAATAGACAACTCGGGTTGAAGCTTCTCTTCCCTTTGGGTCCAATGGCTCTGATGTGGAAGGTTTTTATTTGGAAATTAGTTATTTTGATATTTAAAACAATGCATAAAAATCAACAGTAAAAAAATCTGTAGTTACTATATGTTACTTTTGGCTCTTTTTATACTACAGGCAGTCCCCTACTTAAGGACACCTGACTTACAGACGACCCTAGTTAAAGACGGACCTCTCTGCCCACTTTGACCTCTGGTAAAGCTCTCTGGATGCTTCACTATAGTCCCAGACTGCAATGATCAGCTGTAAAGTGTCTGTAATGAAGCTTTAATGATAATCCTTGGTTGTCACCGGGGCAAAAAAATAATTTTGTCTGGAACTACAATTGTAAATTATACAGTTCCGACTTACATACAAATTCAACTTCAACAAACCTATGGGACCTATCTTGTACGTAACTCAGGAAACTGCTTGCATTGGTCAAGAGTTTTATATTATACTAGTACATGGATCAGTAAATCCATGCACCATCAAAACAAATGACCCCATGGAAGCCATGAAGCCAATGTGATCAAACCCTTTAAGAAGACCTTTCCCTACATCCACCAGATGCAGCTCTTTCGGCCCTTTAATAAGTGTCAATCCAAGGAATTGTTGGAATTGTTTCCTGTAGTCTCTGTTTCTAAGCAATTAGTAATATTACTTCCCCAATATGCTAATTGGGTTCTCTAGCGTCAGGTGGGTGGTCAATGGATGGATCAGACAGTAGACATCATCCAACTAAGAGCCCTAAGATCATATTGAGTGCAGACACTAAGAGCCTAATTGGGCGACTCTAGTGTCATTTACGTGGTCTCGGGATGGATCACACAGCCTGGCGCTGCGCACCTAATTGTAGAGAGCCCTGAAGTAATATCGGGGACATTTATCATGTCTTCTATGCCAGTTTTCTGGCATGCAAGTCATGAAAAAGTTGCAAGTCTCAAGTGGGAAGGGAGGCAGCGTTGAGGGGTAGGGTTTGCAGGCTACCTGGTACAGGCTATAGCAGAATTATATGCCAACCAAGACCGGCCATAGAATTCAGTTAGGGGAACCTCTAAGTATATCGGATGCACTGTGCATCAAGGGGTGAGTATCAGACCTGGCATGTGGTGAACCCAGTCTTGGCAAGTCCCCCCCCCATTGAGTGCAGGCACTAAAAGCCAACAGAGGCACTCTGTTTTTAGTTGGGTGGTCCTGGAATGAAGCAGATAGCCCGGCACTGCCCAACCGGTCAGGGAGGCAGAGAGTCCTATGAGCATATTGAGTGCTGAAAATAACAACCTTTAAAGGATGCAAAGAGGTGGGGTCTGTGAACTTGGGAAAGGGCCTCTTTAAAGGGACTCATGAGTCAATAAAATTTTCCTTCATAATAACTAAAAAATGGATTTTTATAAATAACGTATTCTACATTTGGAGATGAGCATAAGATCTGTGCCATGGAGGTAACAGCTACTACAATGTGGGAACCAATGTGTGTACAAAAACCTTAAAACACAGTTAAAGGCACAACCAATACATGAGTAGTTAAAATTCTGAAATTTAAAATTTAAAAACCTCTTCGGTTACACAAACCCCGACCCCAACTGTGGCTATTAACTGAAGCTGGGAAAGTCGCTAGTGGCATTTAGATTACTGCAGTTGCCATTTTGGGTAGGGTCGTGTTCCCGATTATGTCATCCTGAAGTGACAACCCTCCAAAAAATGGTGAAGCCCAACATCATGCAACAGTTTAGTGATGGCACACGTGGCCACTGCAATTTAAATTTCCACTGGTGACTTTGTCAGCGGCATTTAAGGAGTTAACACCCACGATCAGGGCCAGAACCCATCACTGGCATCAACGGTACAGGGGGAGTTTGAAGCTCTAGCCAAACCTATAATGAATTTTGAGGTCGGACCCAGGAGACTAGAACCTTCCAAGTTCTTTACAAACCCGAACTTTGTAGTCAGGTCCTCTGAACACAAATTATATTCCAATTAATTTGGCAAACTACACCCCGTGTTCAAATTCAACAAACTTATACAGACATCAGTGGGTCCATGGTGAAGGAGAATGACCAAGTTGTCTTGCAGCGTTTTGATACTTCGGAATGACCCTAACCCTAATGTACATTAAATTTATGTGTTCTCCGATGTTTGGGTGGGTTTCCTTCAAGTACTACAGGAATCATTCCCCCAAAATTCCCCAAACTGATGATGGGTTAGTTAGGTTTTTAGTGACTGAACTAAACGAGGAGCATTTATTAAAGGAAATCTACCACCAGGATGAAGGATTGTAAATAGAGATGAGAACGAGCACCCGAGCATTTTAGTGCTCGCTCATCTCTAATTGTAAACTAAGTGCACTTACATACTAGTTAGTTCCCCCTCTGGTAGGTTCTGCTTTTCTTTTTGGTTCATAGGACCTTGTTTTTACAATAAAAAGGTTTCACAAATTATACAAATGATCGTCAGGGGCTCCAGACTCCATATATGTCAATGGAGCTTGGAGCCCCGAAGGCTCATCTGCATAATTTTTATAACCTCTTTTGCGTAAAAACAAAGGCATACAAAGCTACAAGAAGAGCATCTTCTGCCAGAGGGGGCGCACACCAGTATGTCAGTGGGCTCGATTTACAATCCTTCATCCTGGTAGTAGATTTCCTTTAAGACTTCTTGATATCTTCCAGTGCAGGCTGTACATCGTTTTTGATACAGGACATAACCTGCAAGTCATGGACATAGCCTAGGTTAGGTCGAGGTGCATCTCTCTACATGAACAAGGAGTGGGCATAGATATTACTAGTCTTTCACACCAGGAATATGGCATTTGAGGTAGTAAAAAAGTTGGAGACTTATGGTCCAAAAACTTTTGTAAAAATAGAAGTTTTTCACCACCCTCATCCTCAAGTAAATGAGTGTTTCCCATGGTAAGTTATGTGGCATAATAACATCCCTGATGATAAAAAAAAGGAGGAGTTGCCAAAAGCAACCAATGAAATCACTCACTTCTGCAAGTGGAATCTGATTGGTCACTATGGGTGTGCCAATAAAAGTTTTAAAAAATACAAATATAACCCATTGCTTAATCAATAGCCACTGGCATGGAGCAAATGTTTTTTCTTCCGAATCTGTGGGAACAGCCTGTACTACTAGATACTAAGCCCTAAGTCAAATATCCTTTATTGCCCTTTTTATGGAAAAAATAATAAATAAAAGGAAACCTACGGTGTAACTCCTGCAATAACAGATATCAGCACCAGGTGGCAATGTAGATTTTCCATGAACTAATCAATATCGGTTCTATATATTACTATATACGTCTATATTACGTTACCTTTTAAACCACCAATTGAAAAAAATGCAAAAATTTAAATTTTTGGTAAAATATTTTCAGAATGTATAAGTGTTAAAAAATGTGAGTTTTTTTTTTTTTTTTGGCTTTGGCTAATTGTAACCCTCACATAATACAACCATAATCACAACTAAAATATATACATTTTTTTTTCACAGATTTTTTTTTTTCCGTCTCTCTCTCCTCTTTCTAAAACCAATCTTCTCGGTTGCAGCTTTGTACAGTATTTTTGTATTCCAGCCCTTATCTCTTATGTCGGCTTTTATGCCAATATCAATACAGCCAGAGCCAGAATTCCCTCCCAGGTCTACGATTTTACCCTCCTATTCTTGGCGACTTACCTAGATATGTCTTCTCCCGGGGAGAAGATAAACAAATGAGTCTTGTGCCGCGAAACAGTCAATGCCAACAAGGCCGTCGTGCCGATTATTTTTATACCAGTTCACCCAAGTCCGGTTGTGGTCCTTGTTCAAGTACAAAAGAGTTTTCTTCATTTTCTAAAAAAAATTAAAAAAAAAACACTGAAGACCGTGGCACGGAGCCTGCACATTTCACTCGTAATTTACAAAGAAAGCTCATCAGGAAAGTGACCATGACAGTGTCAGGGTTTTAAGCCAGCACAGATTAACAGAGATTTTTTTGGAGGCTTGGGAAAACACCTCGTTCTGACATAACTAGATCATGTACATGTTCCCCTGTGAGATGTGAACATTTGGACCTTATTCACAAACACAGGCATACAAAGCTATCCCCTATTCTCCCAGGTAATGTTCTGAGAGAGCAAGAATCAGTAAGAATGGAATTTCTCTATTAATATAATATGAAAGCCTTTCATGCAGACACATTTCCACTCTCACATTATGGCACTGCATCATAATAAATTAGTTGTCAAAGACGACTCCGGATGACACGTCGGTGTCTCACAAATACTCGCTATAATATTCAGATTTTACCAGATTTGCTGAAAATACTATATGATCTGTTTTATTTCAGATATCACCTTATTTACCCGCACCTGGGGCACCTTAAATCCCCAAAATAAGAGATTGGCCATATCTTATCACTTTCGAGAATGCTATGATCTCTATTCTCTCAATTTTAGAATTTTTTTTTTTGTAAGACCTCTATTCTTTTCAGTCTACGACTCTGGTGGACTTTAAGAAATGTAGTAGAATTTTGGGCTCAGTAATTCATCCATTATTCAACCGAGAACCAGGTCCGATGCAAAAATGTCAACTTATGGAGTAATAATCTTATCATGAGAGGCGGAGAGTCCTTATAAGTATAAAATTTGGTGGGTGGTTTGGGTGGCCCCTAGAAGGCTTGGGCCCCGGGCTACCACTTATATTATAATCCACTAATGCAGACCATTGGTCACCATAGATCCTTCTCTTTCGTTTCATTTGCCATTTCACGTTGCACTGTGGGTTTTGGCTTTAAAATTTAACAATGGTGAATTTGGAAACATTTTTTATCACCATAGATGACGCAGATGTCCAACAAAAGTTCCCCACAAAAGTTTCTAGCCTTGACCAATTATGGAAGTTGTCATCAACATTGATTTTATGCATCTGGTTTGCATTGCAGTGAGATTTGCCAGTGATACTGATATATAAGAGCACAGAGACAAAGCTACATTCGCAATTACTTTGGGCCATAGAGATCAGGGGGATCCAAACCCTGGAGGGATACAGCCAATTCCTCCAGACCAGTTTCTAGAACAAGTAGGACACTTACCCAAGGATTTTTCCCTTGTGTGAATTAAACTGTCCATCACATGGCTTTGATATAGTGTAATGTCATGGCAGACTTCCTGCTCTGCAACTCGGAACAGAACTGTGCAGTAGGGGGACCCCAGGCATAACTGCTTGAGGCTCCATAAATGGCAGGGACACCACCTTCCATAGGGAGCATTTAAGCCCCCATATACATAAGACGGTTGTTAGCCAAATGATTGTTCATTCTCCTGTTTCCTAGGACTCCCTTTCGAACATGCACAAGACCTTAGGTCAGAGAACATGAGGAAAATATAGAGAGAGCTTTTGTCTTCTGGTAGAAAAATGGGCAGTTGAAATCAAGGCATCAAGAGTTGGGTAGTCCCTTCCACTATATATGTGCCTAAGATTAGGAATATGTTTCAAATTTCATCTAATGTGTATGGGACCCTTTACATGCATTGCTTCTGGAGAAAAAGTATACAAATTAGCTCTCTTTAAGAATTATGGGCCAAAAACTAATATACACCAGTCAGCTTTGGACATTTGGATTTCGACCTTTATCCTGCAGATGGGGTATTTGGGGATGGGGGGGTGGAAAAACGAATTAGCTATTCCCAGCAACAATTGGCTGTCATAGAAGCTGTGTGCACTAAACGGTAGGAAAGCCATCATCAAGACTGGTGGGGTGCCATCCTGAGCACTGTGGGGTTAGGTCCCTGGACCTCATCCAGAAGTTCAGATTTGGTGTTTGGACTCAAACACACCCCCTGACCTCCCCACCTGTAGCAACAAAATACTGGGTGTTAATTGCCCGATTGTGGGTGTTTCCAGTTTGGGTGAGTAATGAGATTTAGGTCATGGGAAGCTGGGTGAACTCGAACCCAAACAGGTCCACTCTTCCCTAATCATGTAAGGGTGCATTCACACAGTGGTTTGCCTGCTGGGCTGGCATACTGCTATGCGCTGGAGTGGAGGAGGAGGAGGTGACCCCTCCTCCCTCCATAGAAAACAGTGGCGCATGTACTGTCGCCGTGCCACCATTGCCGTCTATGGGGACGTATATACAGCCATCTGAATGAGGCCTAAGGTTTTTTTATATACCATTTTAGATACAAATCAGGTTTTAAAATCCCCTGTAAAAATTAACACATCCCTTCAAAGCTTAATTTCAAGAAGATGAGACGGATTTTTGTATTCATACAAAGTCTAAATGCTTTCGGTGATCATTTATTTTGTAGTGAAATTTTCTTTTGCTGATGGATGAAAGTTTTACTCGCACATTTATTGCCCTGTAATAAGACGTTCACACGCGAAGTGTTTGAGCAGTGAATGGATTAGGCAGAATTTTCTGTTGTTATGCCAAGTGATTGAATAAAAATGGATTTGCAGCCTTAATCCCCAGTTGCCACTTGCCCTTACATCTTAGCTAGAAAGCTACCTCAGTACAGACAATAACACTTCCAGCCTAGAGTTCTCCAAGCCGGAGTACAGAGAGTGTTGTTATCTCTTTAGTGCTGCATTGTGAACTCTCGAATAATTAAGACATAATTAATTCCCATCCTATATACACTTGTAATTTAAGTTCACAAGACAATTAAGTGGTATGGTAATGAGAACGCCATATTGAAACTCTTTAATGACTAAATCTCTGTCTTCAGATGCCCTTCGAGTATGGTTACGATAAGACATAGTTGCAAGAATGCATTTAGGCACTCTAGGCACTTGCCTAAGGGGGACATAGACAGTATAATATTTACAAACAGAATTCTATCTTCCAAATTGTCCTGGCTTCTAAAGTTCTGTACACAAAAAAGGGATAAGTCTTGATTAAGTATATGGTGAGAAATTCTGCCGGAACCCACATCCTATGTAAACAAAGAAAGCACATTGGGTATTACCGGTATTCTCCAAACCTATACAAAAAGAAATACCTTACCAAACCCTTACTATATAGTAAATTCCTGTACTTAGACACCAAATAAATACTGGTTTAACATTGAACTCTATGATACATTGGGGGTCATTTACTAATTTTACCGTTTTGCACCGATTTTCCCTGAATTGCCCCGGGATTTTGGAGCACGCGACCGGATTGTGGTGCATCGGCGCCAGCATGCACGCAATGGAAATCGGGGGGCGTGCCTTAACAAAATGGTGGAGTGCTGAGATGCAGTCGGAGGGAGCCAAAGGAGGGATCATCAGCCTGGATGCAGAGGGCAGGCTGGGAGATAGCTGTGTCCTAGTAGGATGCTTCAGCTTGTCCTGGAGTGGTTCAGGTATCACCCTGGAAGGTAGGATGATACCCCTTTCCTCTCTCTGTCTAATTCACTGCTTGGTCTGACTGGCTAGTCTTTCTGACTGAATCCTGTCAGACTCACTTCTCTGACTGAACTGACTGTTGGAAGTCTCCAACCGTCACTTTCTCAGCTCTTGGTCATGTGGTGGTTACTCCTCCAATTACATCCCAGCTTACAATACATTAGGATAATATATGTGATTGGATGACACATTTTACATCACATAAAGCAATTAACTTACCAGGCAGGATCTACCACTGCAGAGTTCATCTGTGTTATCTAGTGTTATGTAGTGACATGCTGTGAGGCTTATCAGACCCTACACAGGCTGCAAGCTACATGGTGGGACGTATTTGCAAACACAGCTCTGCCTTGCATCGGCGAGGGTGTTGCACATAAAGCCACTTATTACTTTTTCACATGTTGCACTACATGATTAATTTTTTTATCTGTTACTTTTTTATTTAATAAATCCCCCGTTATCAGATTAAACCTTATAAAAAATAATTTTAAAAAGCTATTATAAAGGTTAACAAAGATAATAATAACAATTCCTTTATTTATAAAGCGCACACAGAATACGCAGCGCTGCACAGAGCTTACTAGATTACTTCTATATTACACCATTAAAATACAAAGGAACACAGGAAAAAGAATGGGATAAAAACATATGAATTTGGTCAATCAGCAAAAACATGTCAAAGTCGATGGCAAGCTTGTAAATAAGCTCCAAGAAATGTCATGTTACTTCCTAATAGTTACATGGACAAACTAAAGGATTTCATGCGAGGAACAGATGTAAGGTAAAGGCTGCACATAAACCGGAGTGGAGCAGGTCAGGCCTGATGCCGGAATAATAAGACATCACTCACTCCTTAGGCCATATGTTTGGCGACATGTTGTTAGGTACATTTGCTACAAAACTTGGATGCTTATTTGGAGCCTTTCACTTGTTCCTTGCAGAGCCGCAGCCATAAATCATGCTGTATGCACTTGTAGCTCTTGATAAGCAGCACTTGTCATCACACTGTCTAATCCATGCATTGGATATGGCACAAAGAACCATGAAGACAGACCTGGAAATTCAGGAAGATAGGTGAGAGTGGGCATGGATATACCCTCTATATCAGTCATGGCGAACCTTTTAGAGTGCCCAAACTGAACCCCAAACCCCCCTTATTAATCGCGAGGTGCCAACCAAAAATTAAAGAAGTAACGTACTGCTCCCTGTTCAACAACTTCATATTTGCCTCCTGAGGACATTAACACAGTAGAAAGATGGAAAATTTTCATCATTTTTGCTTTGTTCCAGTGTCCCTCCTTACACAGAATCGTGGGGCCAGAAGGAGGTCCTCCAAAGATAATTCGGCCCTGTCTACTTATTCTCCCTCTTCCTCCCAAATAGCGAAGTAAGTATCAAACTATGACTGAAAGCAGCATATTTTAAGTTGCTTGGAACTGGAGGAAGGTTCTTTGAGTTCTGTCTGGTGTTCTGGGGTGATGGCCTGGGTGCCCCCAGAAAGGGCTCAGAGTGCTGCCTCTGGCACCCGTGCCATAGGTTCGCCACCGCTGCTCTATATCATATACTGACACAAAATAACGATGGTAAATTTGTCAGGACAAATATTTCCTAATTTGATTTCTGATACATTATAAAAGTTTTACTGTAGCGTTTCCATCTCATCTTTTCCCCAAACCATTTAATAATCAGACATTTTGTATTCCATCGGCCTGTATTTTGCATTGGACTTTGTGTGCTGACCTCTAGGATCTATCTTCTCGGAGCTGCTCATTTAATTATAACATTGGTGGTGCTTGGTTTTATTTTTCTAGATTAGGGGCAGTGTGCTGAGGTATATGATAAAAATTATTCCCCATTAACCCATTAGTGAAGTATATCATCTATAAAACCCCAGCAGGCTAAGAGTTAGAATAACTTTTCCATAGTTTTCTTTTGAGGAGATCCTTTCCAAAAAACAGGGTGGGCAAGGTGGAAACTGTTTTGATTGGTGGGAATTCAGTAGGGTTATATCAGATTTCGCAGATTATAAGACACTCTTCTGCAAGAAAATTTTTTGTTTAAACAGGATCCGTCATGGCGATTCGGGACACTTAACCAGGTACTTATGGACCAGTGGTTTTGTGTCCCAAATCGCCCTTGAGAAAGTCCCCAGGTGCCTGCTATTGAAAGAAAAAAAATGAAAACATTGGGGCAGATTTACTTACCCGGCCCATTCGCGATCCAGCGGCGCGTTCTCTGAACAGGATTCGGGTCCGGACGGGATTTATGAAGGCAGTTCCTCCGCCGTCCACCAGCTGCGCTGAAAATCATCTAAACGCGCCGGAATACACCGAGCTGGACCAGGTGTAGGTAAGCGCTTCCCAAGCGACACATTTTCGGTTTTTAAATGCGGCGGTTTTTCCGAATACGTCGGGTTTTCGTTCGTCCACGCCCCCCGATTTCCGTCGCGTGCATGCCAGCGCTGATGCGACACAATCCGATCGCGTGCGCCAAAATCCCGGGGCAATTCAGGTACAATCGGCGTAAATCGGAAATATTCGGGTAACACGTCGGGAAAACGCTAATCTGACCCTTAGTAAATGACCCCCATAATGTAGTCTACGTTGTGCACTTGCAAATTGAGGCCGGGGTGTACAGCTCCAGCTTCATTGAAGTTATGCGTTGTGTGGGAAGCACAAGAGACGGGTCAGATACGTCTCATCGGACCCATCTCTAGGTGAGTATAAATTTTTTTTTTTATAGTGCCAATATAGGGACTTGCTGAAGGGCGATTTTGACACTAAACCACTGTTCCATAACTACCTATAGGTGGTTTAGTGTACCAAATCGCAACGGCAGGTCATCTTTAAGCTTTCATAACTTATAACTTGAGCGAAGTTATCATAAAGTGGGATAACTGATCAAATAGAGAACAGTTTGGCTGTAAAATTCTACATGTCCATGATCAGTGGACAGAATACAGGGAAACCAGAAAGATACTTACCGTATACCTATGATAGGACATAGGAGTTGGAAAAATAGCCCTGGGAAATGTGCTTCATATACAGTGCCAGCCTTGCGGAGAGAGGAGTAATGAAGAAACCAGGCAATGCGAGAATAAATGCCGGGAGAGTGTACCCTAAGACACTGGTGTATTGAGTGCCAGTCTTAATCCCCCCTCTGGTGTACTTCATGCAGAATTTACTAAGAGACTCTGATGGAGATGGAGATTTTAAATGTAGTCTCCAATGGTTTTCTGGTGGAGATATTAGAAAGTGCTGTGTGGGTCGGAATTGTAACTTTTTTCAAGCCTTGTCTACCAAGTCATTATAAATGTCCACCATAGAGCAAGAAAGATGAAGTCATGCTCAAACATTGTTATTCTGTTCTTTTGGGTGTTGAGAAAATACAAATCAGCTAAAAAATTCCACCAACATAAGTGAGAGCCCATTGGTGAGACTTTGGGGGTTTTAATTTGGTGAGGTAAGAACTCCACCTCTTAGGTCAGCCTTAGCATCTTACCTCTTGTAAGGTAAGACCTTCACAAGCATGCCAAAATGTAGGCTGCCATCTACATGAATTTAAAAATTCCTGAAAATTTTAATTAGAAATTTTCAGATCCATCTAAAGCCAGCAGTATTTAATGTTAATATCAGAATAATTATGGTAAAATTTGATGGCCTCAAAAGTGCGGCTTCACTTTAAATAAGAAGAACTCAACTGATTTATAACATGTATAAAGCCACTTATTACTTTTTCACATGTTGCACTACATGATTAATTTATATAAATATATGAATGGTCCATACAAAAAATATGGTGGCAAGTTGTTTCAGATTAAATCAACTCAAAACACGAGGGGGCACTGTCTCCTTCTGGAGAAAACAAGGTTTAATCACCAGAGGCGACAGGGCTTTTTTACTTTGAGAACTGTTAGTCTGTGGAATAGCCAAGCTCAGGCGCTGGTCACAGCAGGGACAGCAGAGAGCTTCAAGAAGGTTCTAGATGCCTTTGTACACCTAAATAACATTAATGATTACGTTATAAAGAATTGTTTCCCCTAAATCCCTTCCTCATCCAATCCATCCCTTCCTTGGTTGAACTTGATGGACATGTGTCTTTTTTCAACTGTACAAACTATGATACTATTCCAGAGTCCCGGGACGACTCGTGTAGAGCATCTTAATGTGATAGTAACCTAATAGGGGGCCTCTTCTATAAGTAATAAAGGCATAATAAAGTGCAAAGCCGCAGCGAGCAAACAATTCAACCCTAGACTGTATCAGACACAATTGTGAGGATTATGACTCCACAATATCATCGGAGGCCGCACAATAGGTTTCTTTATTTTGGATTCTTTTCATAGCTAATAACTGCCCGGCCATTCTGCTCTTAATAATAGAGTCATGATATGAAATTGCATTATTTCACTTACAACAAAAGGAGTAGAATTGTGCTGGAGGTTCACGGCCTGTCATTGTTCTTTCCACAATAATAGTCGGCCATTAAATGCTCATTTTTCTGCTCTCCGTTTATATTCCCAATGGTGGCGCTTTACATGTAGTCTATGGAGCTCCGGAAGCACGGGAAAGTGCTCTGCCCAAATTTGCGGAACACATTGCAAGTGCAGTTCTCAATTATTCAGCTTTCTGTGGAATTTCGCGGCTACGCAAGTTTGATCTGAGGTCAATTTCTTTCTTTCCCTTTTCTTCAATGAACAAACTAAATCTTCAGACTTCTCGGCGAAGTAAAATGAATGTTATAGATTTCACAAAGATAAAAGGCATCGAAGATCTCAGTTATAAGGAGAGATTAAAAGAATTTGAGCTATTTAGTCTTGAGAAGAGACGATTAAGGGGGAAATGATTAATTTATTTCAGTATTTAAATGATCTGTACAAAGAAATGGTAAAAAGTTGTTCCAGGTTAAATGACATGAACGGGGGTCATGTGATCCTTTCTTCATAAAGGACAAGGCTGCTTTATTATCAGAACTGTGAATCTATGGAATAGCTGAGCTCAGGAGCTGGTCATAGCAGAGACAGCAGAGAGCTTCACAAATGGTCTAGAAGTCTCCTTGGCTTACTTGTATCTCCTTAAATCCCTCTTCCATAGGCTTCCTGGTTTAATTTGGTGGAGTTAGGTCTTTTTCGGCCGTAACAGATAATGAAAAAAGTTTTAAAAGCAAATCTATCTCTAACCTTTCACATGAATATAGTGTGTTTTACTCTCATGTCCTGCCCTTAAAAGAAATCTTCCATCAAACTCAAGCATGGATAATCAAGGGGCACTTACTCATAGATCCAGGCACCGGGACTGTGGTACAGGCAGTCCCCGGGTTACGTACAAGACAGGGTCCGGAGGTTTGTTCTTAAATTGAATTTATATGTAAGTCGAAACTGTATATTTTATAATTGTAGATCCAGACAAAAACTATTTTGGCCCCAGTGACAATCGGAGTTTAAATATTTTTTGCTGTAGTTGGACCAAGGATTATTAATAAAGCTTCATTACAGACACCTTACAGCTGATTATTGCAATCTGGGACTATAGTAAAGCATTCAGAAAGCTTCACCAGAGGTCAGAGGGGTCTGTCTGTAACTATGGGTTGTCTGTAAGTCGGTTGTCCTTAAGTAGGGGACCGCCTGTATCTTCTTATCTCTGTTATCCATGGCCTCCTTCCTTCTAAAATCAAATTTTAAAATTGTACTTGGACTTTTGGTCCCAGCAATTGGATCAACAGAGGAGCATCTGTCATTTAGTATAGAAAAGTCCGATGGGCACTATCCAATGTCAGGGCGGCCCCTTATGATGAATTCGCAGCTACTTTATATGAGTTGGAGCACCTGCTATTTAGGGCTCATTGGGAGATTCTCTGGTACTCTAGTAGACCCATATGATAGATTAGTCTTTGTAAAAATTAGAAACCTATCTGATAATTAATTAAAAATTAAGGGGCTTGCCCAAGGATAAAAGTATCCTCCTACCCATAGGATTGGTAAGAGTTTAACCACTGTGACCCCCATTGATCATGAGAAAAGGAACCTCCTACAAACTGTCTAAATGGAGTCGGTGGTCTAGGTTTCTCATTGCCCCTCCATTCACTGTGTAAGGGACACTGATCATTAAGCCATACACTGTACTACAGATAGGAAATAATTTACATTTTGTGGACCGACATCTTTTATAAAATATACAGAAATCTCATAATTCTTAAAAAAAATTACAATTTCCGTAATTTAATTCCCTTTTTCTTAAAAGGAATGAGCCCAATAAAGTCAAATACTTGGCTATCTATATAGATATAGACATTTATTATCTGAAGTCAATATACTAAGTACATATAAAATAAAAATTACTTAATACCATCAAATTATCTTAAGCAGTCGCTGTATAAATTCTGATAAATTTTAAGTAAAGGTTAGGAATAAATTGGTTCTTTATGGAGCTCAATAACCGCGCTCTTCAGTATTTTATACCACTGTAAAATCATTAAAATCACGACTATACATTGAAATGAACCAAAGTCACAATAGAGAGGCCGACCAGAAAGCATAAATTCAGGTTTTATATGTTAATACTTTTATTGGACATTTAACTAAAATGCAATGAAATATATTAATTTATCTCTATTTTTAATCAACTGTCCAGTAATTAAACCTTTTGTCTGTTGAAACAAGTATAAAAGGCATTGTTAGAGGAGAATGCCTTTAGTTAAAAAAAAAAAACTTAGGTTGATACTTTGACTGATGTGAGATACAACTTGCTACCAAATAATTGAATATGGTGTGACAAGCATTTGTAAGGCTTCAGGGGTAGTGAACCCCCTGGACCACCGCGGACGATGACACAAGCCAACACCTGGGACCGGAATCTAAGTGACACCCAGTCTTCACCAGAGCCTCACCAAAGCAGGTTATACTTGCTGTGGCGTGGTGCCACCGGGTCGCTCTATAGGTGCAACCTTGTCCACGGTGGCAGCCAAGAGTAAAGAGTCAGAAGGCAAGTTCATGGTTGGGGACCGGCAGGAGGTCAAGACAGGTGGCAGAGGTTCAGGGTCAGAGGCAGAGAAGGAGGTCAGGGCTGGCTGCAGTGGAGTGTAAACGGGAACAGGTCTGGGGTCACAACGGGAGATCAATACACAGGAATATAGAAAGGGAACAAGCTTTCTCTAGCGCGAATATCCTGCAGGAAATGCTGGAAGAGGCCGGCTTTTATCTAAATCTGGGAAATGGCCAGCACCAATCACTAGCACGGCACTAGCGCCCTAGGAGATGGGGGCGCACACGCTGGGAAGCCGAGGCGGGAGCAGGAGAGTGATGCCGGGGAGAGCGGGCACCACAGAGAGGGGCACGGATGCATATGCCACCCAGGATTTGGATTGCAGGAGCACCTGTGACAGCGTTGAGTTGAGCCACCATGATTGACTTGGGTCATACCATTCATGAAGGCAAGTGGTATCCTGAAAGTTTTGCAAAATTTTTCTTATGCCAAGCATCAACATCAGTTGACATTGGAGGAGATATTTTTGGTCAAAACAATTGGAAATATGGGAAGACATCGAGACATCACTCAAGTAATAAAGGACTAACCCTAATATCAATCTATTCTTGACCATTTGTCCAGAAGACCATTGATGGAGAATCTTTGAAGAGGACTTCTTCCCACCTTCTACAAATTTGATTCATTGCATCTTATGATAGATGTCCCTGTAGATGTAATTGTTTTCTCTAGCCCTCCTCATTCACACTAAGCTAGTTGGTGCCAACCCAATACCACCCACTTGACAGTAGAGAGCCATATTAATGTATCTCTTGCCAAATCAGGAGTGATTTGGGCTAGATAAAGTATTCCAATGGTGTGATACTTCTTTATGGAGTTGGAGAAGGTTGAGGTGGTGTAAGATCCTAGCTAATATGCCCAACCATTCTGTAGACCATTTGAAGTTCATTCATGGACTCAGATTTCTTGTGTTGACTAGATTTCTGAGATATCAAATGACCTTATTTGTGTAGAAAGCTTAAGACCTCCCCAATAAATTTAACAATTGGGAAACTTGATCATATTTACTTACAAAATTTTTCACATTTGCATAATTTTCTTTAATAAACCATCCACGGCTGAATACGGCCAGCCATGAATAAGGAAAGAGATTCCCGAAATGCGTAGGCGACTACTTGGTCTCCTCGCTACACTATGCATACCTCCATACTTCTATGTTGTATCACAACTTGTTTTAAAATTTCCGAATAAACGCCATGATTTTTTTTAGCTTCACATGGATTCTGTTTGAAGCTGGATCTTTTGTCTTTTTGTCTAAGTGTGCTCGGAGACGAGGTTTTCCGTTGATCATTGTATCCATGGAAGGAATCAACGTTTCCTACATCCAGGTGAGCTTACTATTTTTTCTTTGTTTCTTAATTTTCTCTAATGACTCTTCAAGTCTTAAAAATAATGGGGCTCATTTACTAAGGGCCCCGTGGACCACACTATCGTTGGATATTCCGACATCTTCCGATTTGCGCTGCTGGGACAAGAATTTAGAAGGGGATTTTGGTGCAAGCGATCGGATTTTGGTGCAGCGCTGTCTTTCATGTGACACAAATTGTGGGGGCAAGCCGTTGGACGATCGGACTGAATCTGCGGATTTAATCTTAAAATTGTGTTGCAAGCCAAGCACTTACATACACCGGGAGGAAGATGGTGATCTCCACCGGACCTGAGCGGGGAAGAGACACATTCAGGAAATCGGGCGCACGGTCTTATTGAATCGTGTCAAAGTGCATTGTCATCGGACAATGCACTTTCGGTGAACTCCTTGGACCGGGTAAGTAAATGTGCCCCAATATGTTTTATCATATGATAGAATGTTGCACAATGGGTTTACCTTGTACAGTAAATATTTGGGATCTACAGAGTTTTCGAGAATAACGTGTGGATAAATTCTAGATATGTTTTCCCACCGTAGTCTCTTTCCTCTTCTTCTTGGCTTCTGACTCCATCTACAAAGCCAACTGTGCCCGAGGCTAAAGTATAAGAAACACTGTATCCAATTTACACACAGAAATAAACACCTTTTTCAGTGGATCCAACATAATCACTAAACAAAACGGCAGAAAGATTTGTCTTGATGTATATTCTAAGCAGGCATGACCCTGAATTTCTCGTGAAAATAACACTATTACCTAAGGATGTCTTGTGCCGGAATCCCAAGCAGCATCACAATTTTCTTTCTTGTTTACTAAAAAAGCTCCTATTTTGGCTTTTGTGTCACACCTTAGCATATTGCTTAGATATATTTGTGCATTGAGATTGTATTTTATTCCCCTGCTCTGTATGGAGAACAGAGCAAGACTCTCTAAGGATTATACCTGATTTCTGTATTGAGGAGAAAGCATTTTCACGGTGGCAGGTATCTCGAGTTCAAATGATACTGAGACTGGATAAGAACGGCAACTTAGTAAAACAGCAGCCGAGTGGGTGAGAATGAATCAGATATGAAAATGTCTCAAGCAATAAATTAACACACAGCATGGGGGTGAGAGCTTAATCCTATCTAGTCCAAACAGTACCTGACACCCATTATTGTCATAGAAGGTAGCTCATTGTAACAGTACTAGAGCGAAAATGATCATCCCCATGTGGTTTGCAGCTAGGCAGTAGGTTTGATAATGTGATTCCAGAATACAATGTACAGGATAACGCAGGTAATGCTGAATATAGGTCACTCAGCATAATGGAAGGATTTTTTTTTCTGGCATAACTAAGAAAGACCATGTCAGGGTCACAATGATCTTTGAGGGTTATTTACAATGGGACCATCTCAATACTCAGAGCAGTCCAACTTCCCAATGTGCACAGGAGAATTTTGTGTTCCATCATCTTTTTCTTTTTTCTCACCCGTTCAACTTTTCATGGGACTCCAAGCCACCCATTCCCTTGGTTGCTCTCCTCTACTTACGTTTTATCCTAATACATGGGTCGTCCTTAACATCGACGACATGGGTCGTCCTTAACACCTAAGGATTTATTTAGAGGCATAAGCTAATTTTTGGCATTTGGCATTCCCAATCCAAGCAAATACTTACTGTACCAAACCTATTCCGATTTTGCACCAATGATGCAGGGGGTAACACCTCCCCTTTGAGCTCAAATAAATGCATGCCTCATAATAAGCAAAAAGAAAAAAACTGAATGAACGCCTACCATTGTGTTGTACTACTACCCCTTAAAGGGGTTGTCCAACTCTCTTTAAAATCCTGCAGGTGAAGTATTTTTGAAAACATAGCTGTACTCACCTCCTTCATCGCTTCCGGTATCCTGACTCAATGGCGGCAAATTTACTTACCCGGTCTGGAGGAGATCCCGAAAGTGCATTGTCCTACGACAATGCACTGTGCCACGATTCAAGAAGATCGTGCGTCCGATTTGCTGTATGTCTCGCTTCCCTGATCAGGTCCACCAGAGTTCATCATCTTCCTCCCAGTGTATGTATGTGCATGGCTTGTGACAAGTTAAATCCTGAGGTTTGTCTGAATCCGTCGGATTGCCCGCCCCCGATTTGTGTCGCATGAAAGCCAGCGCAATTGCGACACAATCCAACCGCGTGTGACACAGTCGTCTACTAAATACCAGTCCCAGCGGCGCGATCCCCGAAAATGACGAAAAGCCGACGGAAATGAGGCTGTGGGACCCTTGGTAAATAAGCCCCATAATGCCCAGAATCACAAGGGCCTATGTGCAACTGTAGCCTCTAACCCCCCTTATGCCCCTGCTATCGGGTATACCACGTTAATGGCAAAACGTCAAGTTCAGTTACATCTCTACCACCCCTAGAGTCTGGAGATAAGTTCCTTGTGCAACCAGTTTGGTGGCAAATGTGATGACCACTTCAAGACATACAACTCATGCACCAGTGCTTGACGTAACTCCCATCCGGCAAGGGCTCCAGCCCCACCTGGCATACAATTGCGCCATAACCAGCATCAGGAGCTTGCACAGGCTATAGCTAGTGCATCATAGTAGGGCATCATCCACGGCCGGGCACAGTCCATTCTACTTCTCTCTCTGCCTAATTGTCGTGAAGGTGATGTCATGGTGGAAAGTTAAGGCCAAGAATTGCGACTGTTTCAAGGCCAATATAAGACTTGATAAATCCCCCCTAAGTTGCTGCCACATAACATTTCCAATATTCTTATTTTATGTCTTGATTGTAATTTGGTAACTTTGTCTATAACCAGATCATATCAGGGGGGTCTGAGGTTAGAAAGTGGGATCTACAATATTTTTCAGAAAATGTTCCACTCTTAGCAGTGGGTTGTTCCTGGTATTGCATCTCAGACCATAAATTGCAAGTGAATAAGAAATGTGATACCACAAACAGCCCTAGGCTTCATTCACATTGACGGGTGCCCGCTGTACCGTTGCACGGCGGCCATACGTCGGCACCCGGGAGACATGTCCAATCTTTCTACGGTGCCCCACGTGTGCTGCACTGTACTGCTTCCGTACAACGCCGTGAGCCCATTGCGGTGTATTGGGGTAGTATATACTGCCCCCCATACGTGTGTGAATGTAGCCTTAAAACAAATGTGCCGCTTTTTCTGGGTGGGAACAAAAAAATGAAGATCATTTTCAAAAATGTAACGTGTGAATATCTGAATTCACCGACTGAAATCCCTACTGATGCCTTTATGATGGGATCAGCTCCCAGACAATTCCTTGTACTAAGGGATAACATTACTGGAGAAAATCCTTTCCTGGGTATTAGGCACTTTTTATTCTGGAGTCAGGTAGAAAGAAAATTAGCAATTAAATCTAAGGCCAGATGGCAAAGACAATGAGGCCGGTCCTGTTTGTATACCTGCAGTAATTTCCATTTAACTGATCCTAAGGCAAATAATTGTCAGAATTAATTCTGCTCCTAATCGGAATTCAGAACAAAAGGCAAATGATCTTATGTTCAATTTATTTTACTTAACTTTCATCACTTCTGTTTGATATAGACTTAGGTTATAAATAATATGACATCTTAACACAAACTC
>CM033651.1:3590794-3637998 GCA_019512145.1 Engystomops pustulosus
TTATTATTGTTATTATTATTTTTATTATTATTATTATATATTATTTTAAATATTATTATTGTTATTATTATTTTTATTATTATTATATATTATTTTAAATATTATTATTATATATTATTTAAATATTATTATTGTTATTATTATTATTTTTATTATTATATATTATTTTTATTATTGTTATTATTATTTTTATTATTATTATTATATATTATTTTAAATCTTATTACTTGAGTATTTATACTCGAGTATAAGCCTAGTTTTTCAGCACAAAAAATGTGCTGGAAACCCAAACTCAGCTTATAGTCGAGTAAAAAAAAATATAGGTTTTACCAGGTATTATTTTTATTATTTTTATTATTATTACATATAATTTTTAAATATATGTAAATATTTTTTCTTAATTTTATTTTTCAATTTTATAGTGACTTTTTTTTTTTTAAATTTACTTTTACTTCCACATGCAGAAGCCAATCGTTAAAAGTATTCGGAGCACTAAAATATGATAAGGCTTGTATTGTTCACTTGGCTGACAGTGAAGAGTGATGATGGAGCTGACTTATTATCATTAAGCAGTGCTATGCTGTCAAAAGTACATATTTTAAGAAATATATTATTATTCAGGATATTTTCTGTTATCTCCCAGCATGATTTATATTTCTCAAATATCCTAAAATTTATTGTCAATAAAAATACAATGGGGGTTGTCTATAAAAGAGAAAATATTTCACGGCAATTCAGTTTATTTTGATTTACTTATTTATTTTTTAGGTGACTAAAATAAAATACAAAATTTTAATGAGGTGTGAAAAGTAAATCTGAAAGAAAACCTACAACAGCTCATTAAAAAAAAAATCTTTCAGGAATTTGATATTGAACCAAATTCTTACAAATAAGAAATATTAATAAATACAATTGAACACATTAATCTATTGCCAGTTTTTAAATATTTTATTTATTCAGAATAGTTTTATAATTCTATCATTGAATAATGTATTTACACTTTCATACAGTCTAATAATTTTACCGTTATATGTTATTATTTTCTTGATTTAAATGTATTTTATTTGTACTGTACAATTATAATTTTGAAAAACCATCTAGAAACAGGAGAACCCCAAACTCCTCTATCTTCCCTTTTATACACAGAGTTAATAGTTTCTCCTCTACATACACAGATTTCTTAAATATTCCAAATTAATAATCTGTAGCTTCCATATGTTATATATGGCCCACTCCCGGCTTGGTGAACTTCAGTGAACTCCGACGGAATTCAGCGCAGCAGCGACAACTAGTGGACATTGGGGAAACTACCTTAGTGAATCGCCGGAAGACACGGATCAGCATCGGAAAACCCGCCGCTGGATCGCGAATGGACCGGGTATGTAAATCTGCCCCAGTGTAGTCTACAACATAAGAAATGTCAGCCAAACTATACTAAGTACATGGGACATAGGACGGAGTAGAGCTTTTAACCTGTGCGGATCAATTATCACAGTCACACTATTGGTCTGATTGGGTTGGAGGTCCTATAAAGTACTGTCGATATAGCAAGATAATTATGATGTGCCCAACGAGCCGTATACTGTGAAATCCCATTGCCGCCACAGTTACCCCTGCTGGGGCTGCTATACCGGTCTGCCTATTATATTCCATACACTGCATACACCATCTGTCCCTATACTCAATGAGTGATGACACAGTGTTGTCCTGTGTAACAGGACAAATTAAGAGTCAGAAGGGGAGATTCTGAAGAGGGAGGCTGAAACTCAATCTTTCACTGAACTTCTTGTCGTTCCAATATCTACTAATCAACCCTGACACCTCCATTTCTATAGGGAGGAATCACTATAACTCCAGGGCACAAGGCCTGCCATCTTGGGGTTGTGCTGGACTCCAACCTCTCCTTCCTGCCTAATATACCAATCACTTGCACTCTCCTGCCGCTTGCACCTCAAAAACATTTCTAGAATCCATCTCTTCTTTCTAAAACCCTAATTGTGGCACTGATTTGCGTTCATCTCAACTACAGTACTTTCCAACTATTCAGCCTTCCACTTAATAAACTTTCTCCTCTACAGTCTATTTTTAACACAGCAGCCAGAATTTATCAATGTCTATAAATCCCTGACCACTCTGTGTCAGTGACTGCCCTGGCTGGCCATCACCTTTGGTATTTTATTAAAATTAATCACTCTCATCCACAAAGCTCTGCACAGTGCTGCACCCTCCTATCTCTCTGCCCTCATCTGAGTCTACCACCCAGCCCACGCTCTTCGTTCTTCCAGTGATGTAAGATTACTTTCTTTAGTAGTTCAAACCTCCCACTCACATCTCCTGGACTTCTCCTGAGCTGTACTTATTCTCTGGAATGTACTACCTTGAACTAACAGGCTATTACCTAACTACCAAACTTTCAAACGTGCCCTAAAAACCTATTATTTCAGGCAGGCCTATCACATTACCTTATTATATGTAACTTTCACTTTCTTTTCTAGTAACCTCCACTGATTTATCCTCATCTTTATGTAATTCCTCATCACTTGATTCTCTGCAGACGATGCTGATGGTTACTGCAAATATTAATAGCTGCGTGTGACCGGTCATTCAGCATTATATATCTATTTAATTATTTTATCCCTTAAAGAATGGCTGGACATTTTACAAACCCCTTCATCCTAATAGTCCGTAAGCTCTTGTGAGCAGCTGGCTTCCATTAATATTGGTTATCCTAGATAGGCTAAAGCCATCAATATCAAAAGGAAGGCATTATATTAGACGGAGCCTTTCCATTAAGTTCCGAAAAACTTTGAATGTTTACCAAGCATAATGGGGAGATCAATTGGAAATAGTTGTGTCAACCGTCTTTCACTCATAAAAAGAGAAAAGCCATGTGTTCATTTAAAATAGTGATTTCTCCCTAGTCCATTAAAGGAGTATGCCGGGAATATGAACGTCTGATACAAAAACCCATGATGCTATAAATAAATGAATATAACAACACTCAATGTCAGTTGTCATGAAATGGAGCTTAAATAGTTAGATTTTACAATTCACTAAATGTTATGGCCTCTCTAAAATAGGCGGAGTTATCACCAAGATGGCCGCCACTGGAAACTACAAGTCCCATGATCTCTCAGTTCTCAGTAACTCTTTCACCCTCTTTTGCTCTGCTGCCAGTGATGATATAACAGACTGTCCTGCTCTGTTACCATAGTAATGATGTGTAACTGCTATCACTGCACATTACATCACTGAGATGACGTCTCTCCACAAAACCGGCCATACTGGATGCACTGCACCCAACCGACTACAGCCTAACATAGTGATAGTCACATGACCTGCCCAGGCAGCTGCAGGACATGTGATGTGGACATGTGACCAGCGGCATTTTCCGTCCTGTGCTGCTCCGGAGGAAATCAACGGGCTGATTAAAGGAGCGTTTTAATTCTTCATTACAGTCTATGTCAGCAACATTTTAAATTGAAACTAATGACATATTAGCTTCTATTTAACTGACCCATTTGTATATGAATTATGCTGATTCCTGGAAAGCCCCTGTAACTATTCACAATTAAGATTATGTTACATAATATATTATTCTAAAAAATATTTTTTTTCAAAATTGTCCGCATTATTTTTTTGTAAAATTTAGTATATTGAATATTAGGTTTTCTATATATAACCGAAATGGTTAAACAAACGGCAAGGTTGCTGGAGTTTTACAATGACTCTTGTACGTTCACACATTCTGACATTTTAATATTCATTGTGACCTTTTTCTCCCACTTTGGTGAAGGTGATAGAGGTTGTGGCACACAACCTGTCATATATCTCTGATGGGAATATGTACTTTTTATGCCCTCCTCGGTTAATGAGCATAAATAAGGCAAAGTGTTAATTTGTTTATTCATGTTTTTTTCTATATTTTATTTTCAATCGCTGTTGATACATCACCTTATATGACCGGGAGGCTTAGGATCTGCTAATTGATTGTAATGATAATAGTCTTATTCAAGGATGGAGCAAATTATCGTGTGCATACATTAACTATAGCTGTTTGTGTGTAGGAGGATGATGTACTAGTTAGAGTTTATTATATAAAATTACATAAGAGTATTAGACATTGCATACAGAGTCTAGCGTTTAATGTCTGTAATGTAAACATTTTCTACAATGTAATAGCCATTGAAATATATATATACTGGCCAACCCCAGGTTATGTACAGGATAGGTGTGTACTTAAGTTGGATTTGTATGCAAATCGAAACAGGTATATTTTATATTTGTAGCTCCAGACAAATTTTTTTTTTTGCACCTGTTACAATTGGATCTTAACATTTTTTGCTGTCATGAGAAGAAGGATTATCGATGAAACTTTATTACAGACACCTTATAGCTGGTCATTGCAGCCTAAAGGCCACAGAGGCCACGGGGGCAGAGAGGTCCATCTGTAACTAGGGGTCGTCTTTATATTACTACATGATATATCTCCAAAAATAGTTTTCCTTATAGAGTTTTTGTGTATCATTCAACCCTTGTACAGGAGATATGGGAGTTTATTTTTTGCCATAGGGAAGATGTGGATCAGGGTCCCACTTCTCTGTGGAGTCCAAAATGACTGTTTTTCTTAAGGCCCTTCCTTCAGTTTCTTCTCCCTCCGATCTGTCAAATAATTAAATAAATTAATAGGCTGCGTAATTGTTAAAAACGCCCCCACCAACCACAATCAGAATCTACTATTGTAGTAGGTGCTTCAATCCTGCGTTTGTGGTTAACCAACACATTTTACCAACTGTTGATATGATGATCTGGGGATCCATCACCTGACAGTCAGTCACCCCTTGTAGTGATACGAGGGCTGTGTCCAGTGCATCGCGCGGCCACATTCATGGCCCCCAATTAGAATAGAGTGGACCTGAACTTTAGGTTCAGCATCCTCTGATTGGCAGCTCTGTGTAATTCAAAGTGAACCTAAAGTTGGTGCCACCTATCTCTACCCCCAATGGCAAGGAGTCTAACTGGCATTTCTAAGGAGGATACTGTTCCCTTAAAGAGGTTATCCGAGATAAATAAAATAAACACGTACATACCTCCTCCGTCACTGCTGATGTCCTGCGCCGCAGTCTGTCTGATCCGTGCCCCGGAAGCTTTGCTCGGGGAGCTTCTGGTCGACAGAGGTGGCCGGCACTCCCATCCATCCCTATCACTCAGCATTGTAGGCGCTGGGATATGGGGACGGATGGGAGTGACCGGGCTGGACATAAGCTCTCCGAGGGCAGCTTCCATGCCACTGTAAACAAACAGGGGCACCGATCAAACGGAACGTGGCGTGGGACATCAGCAGCGACGAAGGAGGTGAGTATACGTGAATTTTTATTAAAGCCCATCCCAGCACTTCACTAATTTATTGCTAACCCCATTAAACATAACGAATTTTCAAAAATAGTAGCCACTACTTTCCCAAATATAAAGTTTTATTAGTCTCTGACATATGTTATCAATGAGAATACCTGAGCTGGACAAAGACAGACGACTCAACTAATCTGTATATTCCCGTGCGCTTTCATTACATATTTTACAATGGCCATAATTGATATAACATAGTAATTGGTTAATACGCTACTAGAAATCCAATACTATAATCCACTTTAAAATCTATAAAGATTTGCAAACCAAGTCTGGCAGAACTTTTATTTTTCATCTCCTTCAGTATAGTCAGTGCTTTACTTCTGGGACGCTCTTTCTCAAATTAATTTCCGAACACAAATGTGTTTCCTTGTCCAGTGCTGAAATTCCGCAGTACTAATAATTTATGACATATAGGAAATAGAAGATTGTGTGCCGGAGTCAGACACCTACATTAGTTAAACAATGGAATTCGTTTCGCCTCCTTGTACTTACAACAATCTATTACCGGAGTTTGTTTCCAATGAGGTTCAATATATTTGTTTCCTTTCCTCGGATTTTTTTGGTCACCTTGTCTCCTCTTTTGTCCTAGACTGAAGATATGAGATTATTCTAACGTCCCTAAAAACCAAGAATTAGCCGGTGGTACCTAATGTGCAGTGAAGGTGTCATACGAGCTGTTTCGAGCAGAGGTGTAATTGTGTAGGTTTTTAATGGAGAGAGGACTACGTCTGGTCTAATTCATCATAAGGTTGTGGCATGAAATTGTTATAAGAAGGAATAAGTCATAGTTAAGGTGTCGTCCATCCTGGGGCTGACAAGAAAGAGGTTAGCACAAGTAGCAGAAGCCTGATGAAAGATTTTAAGATCAGACACTTAGGAAGGATTGTTGAAAGATGAATTTGTCATCGTGAGTGGTTAATGGTGGGACAATGGCGTCTTGTATCAGAAAAACTCAAATTCTGTCCAACCAAAATAGGTAGGGAAATAATCAATAACCAGAAATCTATATATATTCTTCCCATAATATACAGTAAAACCGAAGAACACTCAAGTCCCAAGGGGCTCTCCGTTTCTTAAATGTCAAGAGTTTTCCAATCTTCTGACTCTATTGCATAGTTTGAGCCTAAACCATCCCTGGTCTGTTTGCTTCTTCCTGATCATCGTCCTTGAGCATACCGTCTGCTTTGGTTTGCGACTTGGTGACTACAGGGCATCTTCACGTTGATGATAGAGACCACTTTGGGGAATAATAATAATATTAATAATTCTTCATTTATATAGCGCACACAGATTACGCAGCACTGTCCCCAATGGGGCTCACAATCTAAACAACCCACCAATATGTTTTGGAGTGTGGGAGGACAGTTGAGCTGACGTTTTCCTTGCTACCATTTTGAGGACTGTACGGCAGATTGATCACTTTTTATTAAAAAAATGTTTAATTTAGCAAAATGGCGAAAAAAGTAGCATTTTGACTTTGGGTGCTATTTTCTATTAAGGGGTTCAACGTCATTAATAACCATTATTATATTGATAGATTGGACATTTTGGGAGCCGGCGATATCTAACATGTTTATGATATTCACTGTTTATTTTTATATCAGTTCTAGGGTAAAGGGGTTATTAGAACTTTTATGTTTTATTTATTTATTTTGTTTTTACCTTTTAAAAAACATAATTTTTTTTACAATTTTCAGACCCCTTAAGGTACTTTAACCCTAGGTTGTCTTAATGATCCTAACAGATACTGCCATACTACGGTACAGCAGTATATGGGGATTTTGCTGATCATTTCTTTCAATGTACCACTGGCACATTCTATACAGATCATTGCTCCCCGATGACGTAATGGGGAGCAACAATCTGAGCCAATATGGTGGTGATTACATGTTGCCGGCTTTTTACCGTCGCTGGCAGCTTTGCTGCAAGCACTGATCGCAGATGCTACCGGTGGGTGTTTGCTGCAATATGTAGCAAACACCCAATTTCTATGGAGAGGGTGCAGCCCATGAGCCATCTCCATACACCTGCAGAAATACCACAAGTAAAAATATGTTTTCCAAAAAGTTGAAGCTGTAGGTTAATTGTCAACATTAGACCATGTCTTTATGAACAAAACCATTGTATGTATGTATGTATTGTATGTAATCCTAGGTTATCAGGTTCTGGTCATTTCACACACACACATGCAAATGAAAGTCTTTAGACGTGTATTCATGCACTTCTTCATCATTTCATGAAATCCTGTGGTGGTTCCTTAGATCTCACCAGGTGCATGGGCCCCAACACCACTGTCCTGCTGCAGCTTCTCCATTATCTAAAAGCTCATTCGATGGAAACTTCTCAATATTTTTTGGACAACCGTATGCTGATATCTATATTTCCACTATAGGAGTAGTGACTGTCCACATCGGTCTTATTTCCTATGGGAATGAATGTTCATCGATTTTGGGACCAATGTTCAGGCCATTAAAGGTCCTCAAGTGGTTTCTGAAAGGTGATAGGTTTCAAACTTGGACAAACCACTGGACAACCATTTTTTTTTTCTTAATGTGAGATCAATATATAGAATTAAAGCAGGATTATAATAGTAGATTGATCTAATCCAGAATTTCATTAAAAAAACTAGTCCATTTAAAATCTCTCGGAAAACATGGTATCTTGTAGACGTTTTTTTCATCGCTTTTAAAACTTTAACTATAAACTTCTTGATTTTACAGGTTAAGGAGCATTGAAAACTTTATAGTAAGTACATAAGAAATGTATAATATGTACAAAGTGTATGTATAATTCAGTATACAAAATGTAACAAAATAATCAAAAATTAAAAAGTTCCAGCTTTACAATCTTGTTACAAACAGGAAATCATGACCTTTGTGATTTGACAATATTCACATATTTAATGACCGGAGCTTTACACACAGTTCTTTATGCAGGAGTGTAAATATAGGGACGTGTGCCCTTTGTAATTTATTCAAGTAAACCCGTGCATCATTAGAGAAGAGTAAATTAAGAGACTTCCAAAAATGAAGAAGGTTGTGTTTTTAAAGGAACTAATGAAGCATCATCCAGTAAAATTATGGAAATGGGATACAAGATGCGTCCGGGATTTAGAAAATGATAAATATCCTGTAGTCAGGTTTGTGTATAATGAATTACAAGCTCCCAGCATTTACCTTAGTAACATTTTAAAGGGGGTTGTATTTTACTCACAACTACCAATTATGTCACTATCCTGGCATTTACCTGGCCGTAATGATACACGGTAATCCCTTTGTGGAAACATAATTCATTTTTCTTAAGTGTTTATAAAGCCGTCCAGCATACACATAATGCTTCACACGCTGCTATTAAACCGCAGCAGCTTAAGGTTTAGTAAACCTTGGAAAAAATCCGCTGCGATTCCCAAGTTCCTTATTAGTTACGGGAGCGCATTAATAATTGTAAATGTCAATAAATGTGGGGGGGGGGGGGGGGGAAGCCTTATTTCTTACACAATGTCTAACACTTGCAATTTTAACGAAAAACTTTATTGATGACATCAGCGCGACACGTCTTAAACTTATATTTATGTGTAACAGAGCCGAGCCGCTCCGTGTATCAACACAATATCATTTTCCTCTATAAAAAAAAACAACTTGGAGCCTTTTTTTTATCACTACAGACTTGACCTTTATTTTAAAGGAAAACTAATGTAACAAAAAAAAAAATCAAAAAATCTGATTCCAGTTGCACTTAGCACAGAAGATGCCTGTGCCAGAAATACATTGGGGGATATTTATTATGACTGTTGTATTGAACGTCCCATTAGTGTTCTGCATGCAGGCTCCAACCTTTTAATTAGAGATTAGTGGACCCGGAGTTTGGGTTGAGGTTTGGCATTAGGGTTCAGCCATGCGACCCAGGTGCATTGACGGATTGGCAGCTAAATAGCCAATCCAACAAATTGACCCTCCTTGCCACTAGCCATGGCTGTGGTAGGCCAGTACTACACCAATCATGGCCAAGGCTAGTTGCAAGGCGTATCAAAGTGACGGATTGGCTGCTTGGCCGCCAAACCGGCAATATGTCTCGATCTCGTGGCCATAGCTGAACACCAACCTGAACTCAAACTACAGGTCCACTGATCTCTACTCTCAGTATATCCGGAAGTGCGCTCCATGCTTGAATGGAATCCAACCTTGGAGAGATTTTAGCTATAGTCTCCGCCAGAATTCCGTAAATATTTTCACACTTCCCTGCTCCACTTCATGACCTGTCACACACAAAGTGATATGCATGCCGCATATAATTGACGCAAAATAATTTGGTCATTGGGCTAAATTTCACCCATTGGGGGTCATTTACTAAGGGTCCGAATCGCACACTTCCGTTGGGTTTCCAGACGATTTCCGATTTGCCCTGAATTCCCCAGAATTCGACAGAAATCGTGGGGCTTGGCCGTCGGACAATCCGACGGATTCAGAAAAAACATGGAATTTAAAAAATTATTTCTGTCGCAAGATCAGCATTTACATGCACCGGGAAGAACAAGGTGAACTCCGGCGGACCTTGGCGCTGCAGCGACACCTGGTGGATATCTGGCGCACGACCGTGACTCATCCGGGTAAGTAAATCTGCCCCATTGTATTTGCATTGTGGTTCCACATAAATTCAGTTTATTTATATACCACCTTTTCTAAAAATATTTTTGAATCTTTCTTTGGCCCCTCCTTCACAGACAGTACACATCATGCATAATGTCATTCATAATAACCGACCGTAGTTCAACACTCCAGAAAATCAGTTGTTTAAATGATGAAGCAGAACTTTAGCCATAGAGAGCGCTGCCCCAGACATTGAGCGTGTGCACCATGTCCATAGTGGGGACGGTCTTGCTCTTAGCGTGCTTGGTGTAGGTGACAGCGTCACAGCTGATGTTCTCTATGAAGACTTTCAGGACGCCACAAGTCTCTTCATAGATGAGCTTGAAGATCCCCCTGGCACCTTGGCTGAGAGCCAAGCAATGGATGGTGGTCTTGATAATGCCCTGGATGGTATTTTGGAGCACCTTTATGTGTTTCTGGGCACCGTGCTTTTGAGACCTTTCACTCCTTTACCATATCCAGGCTTCTTTCAAAATGGTCCAATAGACAATCAGTTGCGTCTCTTAACAAATGTATCCTAAAAAAAACAGCTCTCTGCTTAGTGTGGTGGCCATTTTGGATTACCGCAGAAGCAGTTCTTATTGAAGAGAATGGGATAACCAGCTGCAGTAAGCTAGGATTGCCACTAACCTCCGGAGAGTGCTGCCTGCTTCCATCTCTGTCCCCAATGTATTGGGGCAGTCAGCACTGATCACTGGGGGCGCTTGTGTTGAACCCTCATGAACAACTGTTAATGATCCTATGTGTAGAGGTCATTAGTGGTTTAGAGCCAGAAAATCCCTTTAAATGATTTGAATTCAACCAATAGATCCTTTCTCCTAGTGAAATGGCCAAGAGATTAACTGAACTGGATTAAAGCCCAGATAAGATGATTATCCAAAAGATATAAGATAATTGACTAAATAAGTATATACAGTAAGTCCCATTTATACACTCACATCCCTTAATTGCAAGCAAAGGAGTTTGAAAAAGGTACAAGACGCAAGAAATTTAATATGACTTGTTAAATGTTTGGAATCCACATTCTACTGTGAAATAGGCCAATTAAATAAATAGATTCTTTAAGCAACAAATGGGAATTAAATTAACCGCAGAGGCAGCTATGAAATGTGGATATTTATGAGTGATATTAAGAGGGCAGAGCACCAGCGTACAACACCTTTTCCTTCAGACGAGGCTCAGTGCCTGAAAAACACACACAAAAAAAAAAAAACTAAAAAAAATTTGACTGGGAAACAGAATTTTGTCTCCCAATAAATCATGTATCACTTCATCACTGTTCACTAGATAATGAGCGATAAAGTTTTCAAGGGGAAAATAAGGAGGTAAAAAGAAGAAACACCAACCACAGTCCCTTATAGCTGTAACTTAGATTGTATAATGAGCTGATGCTGTTTTTCTAGAGAAGAAAAAATACTCTGGAGAAATTTGCATCTCCTATTAAAAGGGATCAATCTGATTTGAACCAGTTATCTATAGAAAGTTAAAGAGGTAACACTGGAAAAAAAAAACCCTGGGGGTACAAAAAAACATCATGTTGGTCTCCAAGTCTACAGCTCTTCTTGTTATGTCCAAAATGCCATGGACCAAGACAAATCAGATGGACCAGGACAAGTCAGTAGAACAAGGCGCTGCTGAGTCCATTGGCTTTTCCAATGATCTTCAAGTTAATAATATTACAGAGGGGGCTCTTTACAATATTGGGGCCCTACACAATGAAAAGGTTTTGACCCTCCGATCTTCATTTCAGATACTGTACATTAAGTTAATATCAATTTAGGTGACATTGAAGGGAAGGAATTTGCTGTGGCAGAACATGATCAAAACTCATTAAAGATACCCCCCAGGGGCGTAACTTGAGGGGATGCAGAGGATGCGGTTGCAACCGGGCCCAAGAGGCTTAGGGGGCCCATAAGATGTCACTTTCCCATATAAAAAGACTAGTACAGGCAGTCCCCTACTTAAGGACACCCGACTTACAGACAACCCATAGTTACAGACAGACCCCTCTGACCTCTGGTGAAGCTCTCTGGATGTTACTATAGTCCTAGATAGCAATGATCAGCTGTCAGGTGTCTGTAATGAAGCTTTATTGATAATCCTTGATCCCATTACAGCAAATAAATTTGAAACTCCAATTGTCACTGGGGCTAATTTTTTTTTTTGTCTGGATCTACAATTATAAAATATACAGTTTTGACTTACATACAAATTCAACTTAAGAACAAACCTCCGGGCCCTATCTTGTATGTAACCCGGGACTGTCTGTACTATTAACCATACATTATAGTCGGGGCCCATCAGCTTTAAGCTACGCCATTGGATACCCCTTTGAAGTATTTACAGTTTTCCACAACATTCTTATCTATAAGTTCCTCGGGGGAGGGGATTGAGGAGAAAATAATATATTTCAAGCATATTTTTTACATTGGGTCCTAGGAAGGAGCTGTAGAACTGAATGCACCCTACGTGTGGACTTTAGGGGGATTAGTCAAGCTTTGTACACCAGTAGCTGTGACTATTTCCCCCTATACTGCCCCAATGCCACGTAATAGACCACTGAGTGGGCTAGCACAGGTTATAGTGCAATTCTATGCCAGGCAGGACTTGGTGTAGAGCTCTCCGGCTGCTGCCTGATATACTCAGGGTCCTCAGCTTCTTGGTGTGGCCTCAAACGGCATGAGTGGCAAGAGGAACATCAAGCGTTGGCATGCGATGTGCCAGTGCATGATAAATCCCCCTTATCCTTGAGGAGGTTGAACCAGGTAGTGGTAATGCATACATACTACCACGTTATTACATCTCTGTAGGACCAATAGATAGAGGAAAATAGTGTTAGTGTTTAAAGTCGATGAACCAGTCCCCCTGCAATCAATAACAAGGAGACACTTTGGTGCACATTTACTAAGGGTCCGTCGGACGCATCTCCGTCGGGTTTTGCAAATTTTTCCGATTTGCACTGGGGTTTTAGCGCACGCGATCGGATTGTGGTGGATCAGCGCCGGCTTGCATGCAACACAAATTGCGGGGTGTAGACATCGGACGACCCGACTGATTCAGACAAACCGCAGAATTTAAAAACCAAATTGTGTCGCAAGATCAGCACTCAGCACTCTTAGCGAATTGCGGCAGCACAGAATCCTCGTCGGATATTCCGGGTCGGCGTTGTCAACCGGACGGGTAAGTAAATGTGCACCTACATCTCTTAAGTGAATTCTGCTACCCTTTGTCTTCTGTTGGCTTTGTCCTGATGTTTCCAACACTAAAAAATACTCAGTAAGCAATGAGCAATGATAAGCTTCAGTGGTAGATACCATGAGCCCGCATGAACAGAAGCTATCTTTTCTTGGTCAGCAGGATAGTTGCCCCACCTCCGGATGCTGTTAACTTGCTGTCAACATAAACGTCTAAGCATGTCATAGGTTAGTCATCACTATCCTAGGAAATGGTGGGAGTTGTAATAAATAAATAATATATTTCCTTTATTTATATAGTGCAGAGCTAAATCAGTCTCACAATCTAATCAACCTACCAGTATGTTGTGGAGTGTGGGAGGAAACTGGAAGACCCAGAGGAAACCCACGCAAACAAGGAGAGAGCATATAAACTCTTTGCAGATGTTGACCTGGATGGGACTTGAACCTGGGACCCCACCACTGCAAGGCTGTAGTGCTAACCACTGAGCCAGCATGCTGCAAGGTTGTAGTGCTAACCACTGAGCCACCATGCTGCGAGGCTGTAGTGCTAACCCCTGAGCCACCGTGCCGCAAGGCTGTAGTGATAACCACTGGGCCACCGTGCTGCAAGGCTGTAGTGCTGACCACTGAGCCACCGTGCTGCAAGGCTGTAGTGATAACCACTGGGCCACCGTGCTGCAAGGCTGTAGTGCTGACCACTGAGCCACCGTGCTGTAAGGCTGTAGTGCTCTCCACTGAGCCACCGTGCTGCAAGGCTGTAGTGCTAACCACTGAGCCACCTGGCTGCAAGGCTGTAGTGCTTACCACTGAGCCACCATGCTGCAAGGCTGCAGTGTTATCCACTGAGCCACATACGCATGTCCAAAACCCTTACAAATATCCACACATATCAATTTGATATCAAAAAATGCAACGTGAAATAAAATGTGTATGTATATAAAAAGTTGTTTCAGATATTATACATTAGTTAGAATTCACAATGGAATATAAGCTAAATAGAAATGTTTGAGTCCTCCATGGTGTATGGTAAGTCCAATCATACACACGAAGCAGTCCAATTATCCAGTAATAATTAAGTAATTAATTGGAAACTTATCGCTGAATTTTTATACATAGGATTACTGGATAATTTGTAGGGTTGCAGTAACCAAAGCATGAAAGGATTAGTTAAAGTAAAAGATTAAAGAATAAACACGACAAAAGCTCATAGTGTAACATGGAGAAGTAATGAATCAAAAGCAACACCCAAAAAAGTCAAGTCAACCCCACAAATGACCTTAAAATGATCCTAATAGAGAACAACGTTTTCCTAAAAATATAAAGTACCTTATATACTTGAGTATAAGCCTAGTTTTTCAGCACAAAAATATGTGCTGAAAACCCAAACTCGGCTTATACTCGAGTAAACAAAATATAGGTTTTACCAGGTTTTTGTGGTAAAATTAGGGGCCTCGGCTTATACTTGGGTCAGCTTATACTCGAGTAGGGTTTCTGTCTTCTTGTAGAATTTTACATTTTACTTTTGGTCTTTTTTAAACCTTCTCACCCACATAACTATATAAATCATCGTAAAGGTCTGATGTATTTTTGTTTCACATTTCGTTCTCCTATCCACTGTTATATTGAATGTCATGTTCTGTACATGTGATGATAGGAGATGGACGGATGTGCATACACGGCACACATGCTAATGTCATTACTCAGCATCATAATGTGATTAACATATGTGAACCCAATATTTGTAAAAAAAAAATCATAATGCAAATAAAGATTATTATCCGGATTACACATTGTCTCCCTTACATCAATGTTCAGTATGTAAATGAGGTTGATTACTTGATTTATTAAACGCCATTGCACTGATAGCATGACCAATTATGATCTAACTCAGGATTATGTGCCCAGAATCTTAATGGAAAAGCTTGAACTCGACCAGGCAAGTGTTTGCGAGAAGGATCAGATATCAATATTATTATTATCCTTATCAAGGATCAAGGTTTCCAGCAGAAAGGTATTAATCGCAGTGATCTCTGAGCACTTCCTGTTTGTTGAGGGGAAACAGGAAGTGGAATGAAGTGGGGACTAGGCAGAATTTATACTGGAGAATTGGGTAATAACAGTAAGTTGTGTTTGTGGCTACATATTCTGTCACCTCTGAACTAATTTTATTTCCATAGAAACGCTATTTAAAATATAATCCGGTAACAAAGTTTTGCAAGTTTTCATAGAATCAAAACTTAAGAGCAAATCAGGTATCTGGTTGTCAAAAAAAAAAAAATTGAACACAATCACGCTGAATCAGCACTATGTAGCGAAAAGTCGATAGGAGTATAGTGATCACTGGTACCATCTTCGAATAAACCCCTCCCATCGTGAATGCTGGCGCCGGACATGGGCATTAACTCTTTAAAACTCACAGGCAAAGTCTCCAGCAACATTTAAATGACTGGGGCCGCGTGTGTGCAGCATTCGCATGCTCTCCTTTACTAGTGGGGGTTGGAGTAAAAATTCTTAGACTTTTACCAGGACCACTGCGATCACTAATCACTGGATGTTTTGGGGTATTGTAGAACTGCTGCGTCTTACAAGACCAAATACTGATCTGCAGGTCTCCCCTGGTTTCAAACTGTAAAATAAAAAATATTACAGTGTTTAAAAAAACACACATTCATAATTGACCCCTTGAAGTGAAGCTAAAACAAGAAAAAAATCTCAGTAAAAATGAACGGGTTACTAGTGGTAGACGGTCTACACAATCATACTTGTTACCTTTGGTAGTTGATGGTAATCTTTTTTTATAAATTGAATTCATCTGAGCACCTCATGGCGCCACCACCCGCTAATTATGCACGCCCCTCTATGCCACCCACTTGTCGAGGACAGTCGGTGACATCAACTGGCTGCCTGCAAGTTGATGTCACACCATTTCTTCCACAGCCGCAGTAGTGCCCAGTGGGCTCTGCAAGAAATGGTGTTTTTGTGCCTGCTGTCTGCGAAGAACGGGCAGCATAAAGTGGTGAATAATAAGTGGCGGGGCGTGCATAATTAGCAGATAGCAGGGGGCTGTGAGACCCTTATTTTCCTGCTTATTCCGAACCCCTGAAAATATGAAAAAATACAGTAATGAACCCACTAAGGTAACGAGCATGATTGTGTGGACAGTCTACCATCAGTAATCTGGTGGTAGATGCAGGGTCGGCTCCAGGTTTCAGTAGGCCCCTGGGTGACAGAGCCTCAGTAGGCCCCTATGCAGTGAACTCACGTGGCAACATTAAAAATTCAGAAACTAAAACAGTCCCCCTGTACCCTAAAATATTCCCTAGTTTATCATCCAAAACAGCCCCCACATGATTATTTTATATACAATCCTCCCCATGAGCCCCGGAACTTGCCCAGGTACACCCAGTGCTGGCGTTGGCACTCTAGATGTTCTTTAAATAGTACAATGGGGCTCATTTACTTACCCTGTCCAGTCGCGATCCTGCGGTGCGTTCACTGACGAGGATTCAGGTTCTGCCGGGATTCACTAAGGTCCGTGCGCCCATGTCCACCAGGTGTCGCTGCTGCGCTGAGGTCCACCGGAGTTCACCTTCTTCTCTTTGGTGCATGTAAGTGTGTGTCAAGCGACACAAATTCTTTTTTAAATACCACGTTTTTTCCGAATTCGTCGGGTTTTCTGATGGCCACGCCCCCGATTTCCGTTGCATGCAAGCCGGCACGGATGCGACACAATCTGATCACGTGTGCCAAAAACCCGGGCCAATTCTGGGAAAAACGGCGCAAATCGGTAATATTCGGGAAACCTGGCGATTCGGCCCCTTAGTAAATGAGCCCCAATGTCTCTGGAAAAAAAAAATGTAGGTAGCCCACCAAATGTGCATTAGACTTTAAAAATCCCTAAAAGATTCTGATCATTCAAGGGATCATTAAAGGGTTAAAACGATGTTCAGTAAAAACACATTGCATTTTGTCCCTGACACCATACAAAGTGACTTTAAAATAATAGTAAAAAAAAAAAAAAAAGTAAAATAAAAAATGGGAAAAAAAATGATAAAAATAAATATTTGCTATGGGGTCTTTCTGGAAAACCTGTTTGTTAACAAAAGCCATTTGTAAGCAAATGCAGAGGAAAACTATGCAATGTCTTCTCCTAAACTACTCCAGCCACGAGCTGAAGGGTGATTTTAAAAATGTCCTGGAGCACTCAATCATTCCTTCATTTTAATGTCTTTATTTTATGATTTTGTTGATGAAATACAACTTACTCCGTCTTCGAAATTCCTTTTAGGCTGCAGGCATTGGCTAGTTGACATAGAAAGCCATATTTTAAAGCCGTATATTTCACGTCTCCACATCCAAGTTGGAGGACACAGTAGCCAAGATGTTTTTTTTTTTCCGAGTAGATATATATTTTCATATTTATTTATTGATTTGACTAATGCGTCTATTTTTCAATCCACATGCTTATGTTTCAATCCGTTAAAGTGATTCATGGTCAAATAATATGTTATTGCAAGTACAAAGAGGAGATAAAACCGCTGCACAATGGCTATTACACGAGACGACAAATAAAAATAAAAACTAAAAAAAATAATTTCATGATTGCATTTACTTTTTAGAGGCCGATAGGAGGGGAAACTAAAAGAAAGATTTTCATTATTAAGACCCAGTGGGTTATGGAAATTGTGGGAAAAAATGCAAATTATCCTATTAATATTGTCAAATCTACAATGTAAACCTAAATAATAATAATAATGATAATAATAAAAATAATAATAATAATAATAATAATAATTGTAGTAGTAACAATAATAATAATAATCATAATAATAATAATAATAATAATAATGATAATAATAATAGCAATAATAATAATCATAATAATAATAATAATGATGATTATAATAATAATAATGGTTCAAATAAAATAAAAAAAGAATTTATCAGTTTTCTCATAATTTTAGTGTTTATTTATGGCATTTTCAGGGTAAATCCTCATATACGAGGGCGGTTTAATAAGTCCCCATGTTTGACGAGAGAGGGCGTTCCTGAGGGAAGTTGATTTTATCATCGTGCGCTGCCATCTATCAAGCAACGGCAAAACAAATTGCAGGCTGATTGATTGGTTAGTTTGGATTTGGCAGCCATTTGAGTAAGACGTGTTTCGTGATTTTCGCTAAGATTTTGAAAGAGCAGTATCGTTCGGTAATTCGCTTTTTGCGAGGAGATAAAAGCTAAGTTTGATGCTGCTTATGGGGACACTTCCCCATCCATGACCACAGTTAGATATTGGTTCAACGAATTTAAACGTGAGCGAACATCCGATGAGGAGCGACCAGGATGCCGGGCAGACGTGGTTACCGAGGAAATCATTCATAAAGTCCACGACATGATACTCGCTGATCAACCTCGCTGAGAGGCCGTAGGTGTGTAGACCGGAACGGCAATTATATTTTACATGATAAGTTGGCGATGAAAAAGTTGACAGCCCGATGGGTGCCGCGATTGCTCACGTTGGACAATAATAATCAGATGCGGCTGTTAACTTTGAAGCAGTGTTTGGAGCAATTTAAGCGAAATCCGAAGGAGTTTTTGCGTCGAAACCTGGATTCATCATTACACACCAGAAACTAAGCAACAATCAGAACAATGGATTTCTCCCGGTGAATCTGCTCCAAAGAAGGCAATGACGGTCCAATCGGCCGGAAAGGTCATGGCGACGATTTTTTGGGATACGAATGACGTCATCCACGTGGAATTTTTAGAAAAAGGTAAGAATGATCACTGGACAATACTACAGTGAGTTATTGGACCACTTGGACAAAAAATTGGAGGAGACACGGCCACATTTGGCGAAAAAGAAGGTGCTGTTTCACCAGGATAACGCACCAGCACATTCATCCGGAGTTGTCGCTGCCAAACTGCATGAATTGCGTTATGAATTGCTGCCCCACCCCCCGTATTCACCCGATCTGGCTCCCTGCCACTGCCGCACACCCCGTATTCACCCAATCTGGCTGCCTGCGACTTTTTCTTGTTTCCTAACATGAAGAAATGGCTTGCGGGAAAAAAATTAAGCTCAAACGAGGAAGTCATCACCAAGACAGCGTAGAGACGTATTTTGGAGAGTTCAACAAATCCTATTTTTTGGAGGGGTTAAAAAAATGGCAGGAACGTTGGGAGAAGTGTATCCTTCTAAAAAGGAACTATGTTGAAAAATAAAAAAAAATTGGGGGGGGGACAAAATGGTGTCTTCATTTGTAACACGGGTACTTATTGAACCCCTACAGGTTTTTTTGCATTTCTGCCATGTATTGGGAAGCTGGAAAAAAAATCCAAATGTGGTGCAATTGGGAAAAAAACACGGTTATATCATATTTTGATGGACATTATTTTTACGGCTTTCAATGTGCAGTCGAGATGACACCTCGGCTTTATTCTTTAGATCAGTACAATGACAGCTATAGCGGATTTATATAATTTATTTATGTTTCAATAATTCAAAAAACTTTAAAAGAAATGCCTTGCGTTGCCATCTTCTGACACCTGTGACTTTCATACTTCAGCTGTGTAAGGTGTCTGTGTTTGCGGGACAGGATGGCGTTTTCATTAATACCATTTTTAAAAGCTGTACAACCATTTGATCACTTTTTTGCCAATTTTTTATGTAGTCAAAAGGGCAAAAAAGTGATGATTCTGTCAATTAGGCGCTATTTTCCACGGGGCTTCATTGACAGAAAAAAATGGACATTTTGGGATGCAGCAATACTGAATATGTTTATAATTTTACATGTTTATTTATTTATATATGCTATTTAGGGAAAGGGGGTGATTTACACTTTTAGTTTTTAAAATTTTTTTTTAAAAAACACAATACGATCGCGTGCAAAACAATCCCAGCGCAGACACCTGTTAAATACCTGTCCAAGCCGGGCAATCACCGAAAACGGTGCACAGTTTGACAAAAGTGCGATCCGCCACCCTTTGTAAATGAGCCCCACTAGGTCAGACACCAAACAGAAGGGCGGCTGTTTCCCACTGACACTCTACCTCGGTTCAGAGGGTTGATGTCTCTCACACTGTGGCTGATGCACCTCAAGAGCCTCTACCTATCCTTTTCTCCGTGGCTCTGAAGACAAAAGTGCTGACCCAGAAAGTTGTTGCACTTGGTGAACTGTTGAAATTTTTTGTGTATATATATTGTTTGATATATTTAGGTGTAGAGGATGCCCCCTGTCTATGGTGATGGTAGAACCTCTTCTCCTCTAGGTGTAGAGGATGCCCCCTGTCAATGGTGATGATAGAACCTCCTCTCCTCTAGGTGTAGAGGATGCCCCCTGTCTATGGTGATGGTAGAACCTCCTCTCCTCTAATAATGATAATAATAATAATAATAATAATAATAATGATAATAATAATAGCAATAATGATGATAATAATAATAATAATAATGATGATTATAATAATAATAATGGTTCAAATAAAATAAAAAAAGAATTTATCAGTTTTCTCATAATTTTAGTGTTTATTTATGGCATTTTCAGGGTAAATCCTCATATACGAGGGCGGTTTAATAAGTCCCCGTGTTTGGCGACAGAGGGCGTTCCTGAGGGAAGTTGGTTTTATCATCGTGCGCTGCCATCTATCAAGCAACGGCAAAACAAATTGCAGACTGATTGATTGGTTAGTTTGGATTTGGCAGCCATTTGAGTAAGACGTGTTTCGTGATTTTCGCTAAGATTTAGAAAGAGCAGTATCGTTCGGTAATTCGCTTTTTGCGAGGAGATAAAAGCTAAGTTTGATGCTGTTTATGGGGACACTTCCCCATCTATGACCACAGTTAGATATTGGTTCAACGAATTTAAACGTGGGCGAACATCCCATGAGGAGCGACCAGGACCCCCGGCAGACGTGGTTACCGAGGAAATCATTCATAAAGTCCACGACATGATACTCGCTGATCGACCTCGCTGAGAGGCCGTAGGAGTGTAGACCGGAACGGCAATTATATTTTACATGATAAGTTGGCGATGAAAAAGTTGACAGCCCGATGGGTGCCGCGATTGCTCACGTTGGACAATAATAATTAGATGCGGCTGTTAACTTTGAAGCAGTGTTTGGAGCAATTTAAGCGAAATCCGAAGGAGTTTTTGCATCGAAACCTGGATTCATCATTACACACCAGAAACTAAGCAACAATCAAAACAATGGATTTCTCCCGGTGAATCTGCTCCAAAGAAGGCAATGACGGTCCCATCGGCCGGAAAGGTCATGGCGACGATTTTTTGGGATGCGAATGACGTCATCCACGTGGAATTTTTAGAAAAAGGAAGAATGATCACTGGACAATACTATAGTGAGTTATTGGACCACTTGGACAAAAAATTGGAGGAGACACGGCCGCATTTGGCGAAAAAGAAGGTGCTGTTTCACCAGGATAACGCACCAGCACATTCATCCGGAGTTGTCGCTGCCAAACTGCATGAATTGCGTTATGAATTGCTGCCGCACCCCCCGTATTCACCCGATTTGGCTCCCTGCCACTGCCGCACACCCCGTATTCACCCGATCTGGCTCCCTGACACTGCCGCACACCCCGTATTCACCCAATCTGGCTCCCTGCGACTTTTTCTTGTTTCCTAACATGAAGAAATAGCTTGAGGGAAAAAAATTAAGCTCAAACGAGGAAGTCATCACCAAGACAGCGTAGAGGCGTATTTTGGAGAGTTCAACAAATCCTATTTTTTGGAGGGGTTAAAAAAATGACAGGAACGTTGGGAGAAGTGTATCCTTCTAAAAAAGGATTGTTGAAAAATAAAAAAAAAATTGGGGGGACAAAATGGTGTCTTCATTTGTAACACAGGTACTTATTGAACCCCTACAGGTTTTTTTGCATTTCTGCCATGTATTGGGAAGCTGGAAAAAAAATCCAAATGTGGTGCAATTGGAAAAAAAACACGGTTATATCATATTTTGATGGACTTTATTTTTACGGCTTTCAATGTGCAGTCGAGATGACACCTCGGCTTTATTCTTTAGATCAGTACAATCACAGCTATAGCGGATTTATATAATTTATTTATGTTTCAATAATTCAAAAAACTTAAAAAGAAATGCCTTGCGTTGCCATCTTCTGACACCTGTGACTTTCATACTTCAGCTGTATACGGTGTCTGTGTTTGCGGGACAGGATGGCGTTTTCATTAATACCATTTTTTAAAGCTGTACAACCATTTGATCACTTTTTTGCCAATTTTTTATGTTGTCAAAATGGCAAAAAAGTGATGATTCTGTCAATTAGGCGCTATTTTCCACGGGGCTTCATTGACAGAAAAAAATGGACATTTTGGGATGCAGTAATACCGAATATGTTTATAATTTTACATGTTTATTTATTTATATATGCTATTTAGGGAAAGGGGTTTATACTTTTAGTTTTTTTTTTTGTTTTTTTTTTAAACACAATACGATCGCGTGCGAAACAATCCCAGCGCAGACACCTGTTAAATACCTGTCCAAGCCAGGCAATCACCGAAAACGGCGCACAGTTCGACAAAAGTGCGATCCGCCACCCTTTGTAAATGAGCCCCACTAGGTCAGACACCAAACAGAAGGGTGGCTGTTTCCCACTGACACTCTTCCTCGGTTTAGACGGTTGATGTCTCTCACACTGTGGTTGATGCACCTCAAGAGCCTCTACCTATCCTTTTCTCCGTGGCTCTGAAGACAAAAGTGCTGACCCAGAAAATTGTTGCACTTGGTTGTTGAAATTTTTTGTGTAATATATATTGTTTGATATATTTAGGTGTAGAGGATGCTCCCTGTCTATGGTGATGATAGAACCTCCTCTCCTCTAGGTGTAGAGGATGCCCCCTGTCTATGGTGATGGTAGAACCACCTCTCCTCTAGGTGTAGAGGATGCCTCCTGTCTATGGTGATGGTAGAACCTCATCTCCTCTAGGTGTAGAGGATGTCCCCTGTCTATGGAGATGATAGAACCTCCTCGCCTCTAGGTGTAGAGGATGCCCCCTGTCTATGGTGATGGTAGAACCTCCTCTCCTCTAGGTGTAGAGGATGCCCCCTGTCTATGGTGATGGTAGAACCTCCTCTACTCTAGGTGTAGAGGATGTCCCCTGTCTATGGTGATGGTAGAACCTCCTCTCCTCTAGGTGTAGAGGATGCCCCCTGTCTATGGTGATGGTAGAGCCTCCTCTCCCCTAGGTGTAGAGGATGCTCCCTGTCTATGGTGATGATAGAACCTCCTCTCCTCTAGGTGTAGAGGATGCCTCCTGTCTATGGTGATGGTAGAACCTCCTCTCCTCTAGGTGTAGAGGATGCCCCCTGTCTATGGTGATGATAGAACCTCCCCTCCTCTAGGTGTAGAGGATGTCCTCTGTCTATGGTGATGGTAGAACCTCCTCTCCTCTAGGTGTAGAGGATGTCCTCTGTCTATGGTGATGGTAGAGCCTCCTCTCCTCTAGGTGTAGAGGATGCCCCCTGTCCATGGTGATGGGAGAACCTCCTCTCCTCTAGGTGTAGAGGCTGCCCCCTGTCTATGGTGATGATAGAACCTTCTCTCCTCTAGGTGTAGAGGATGCCCCCTGTCTATGGTGATGGTAGAACCTCCTCTCCTCTAGGTGTAGAGGATGTCCCCTGTCTATGGTGATGGTAGAACCTCCTCTCCTCTAGGTGTAGAGGATGCCCCGTCTATGGTGATGGTAGAACCTCCTCTATTGTTCTATGGTGTCTAATAATAGATCTATACATTATCCTAAAGGTTTTAAAAATAAGCTATTTATATACTATAGTTAAATAAAATGTTATTCCTCCTCAGTCCTTTCCTCTATATTTTCTCTATATGGTAAATCATCCTAATCACTTATTAATTTCATTCCATAGTACAGGAAGAGGTAGGACCATTTCATAGTACAGGAAGAGGTAAGACCATTCCATAGCATATGAAGAGGTAAGTAGACCAGTCCATAGTACAGGAAGAGGTAAGACCATTCCATAGTACAGGAAGAGGTAAGAAGACCAATATATAGTACAGGAAGAGGTAGGGCCATTCCATAGTACAGAAAGAGGTAAGACCATTACATAGTACAGGAAGAGGTAGGACCATTCCATAGTACAGGAAGAGGTAGGGCCATTCCATAGTACAGGAAGAGGTAGGGCCATTCCATAGTACAGGAAGAGGTAAGACCATTCCATAGTACAGGAAGAGGTAAGACCATTCCATAGTACAGGAAGTGGTAGGGCCATTCCATAGTACAGGAAGAGGTAGGACCATTCCATAGTACAGGAAGAGGTAAGACCATTCCATAGTACAGGAAGAGGTAAGACCATTCCATAGCACAGGGATAGGTAGGACCATTCCATAGCACAGGAATAGGTAGGACCATTCCATAGTACAGGAAGAAGTAAGACCATTCCATAGTACAGGAAGAGGTAAGACCATTCCATGGTACAGGAAGATGTAAGACCATTCCATAGTACAGGAAGAGGTAAGCCCTTGTGGCAGGAATCAGTCCATTCCATGTTACAGAAAGTACTAAGACCACCCATGGTATCTGCATGATGTAGCATCTGCACCCCTTATAGCTTCCCTCTGCCTACATACACATATACATTTTCTAATTTTGCTGTCTTGTGGATACATGTAAATTATATGTATGCACTACATGGTATATTACATGGTATATTGGCATCATCAAGGTGAACTATGAAAATAATGACTTACATAAAAAATTAAAAATGCTCAGGAAAGATTTGAAATACCGGAGCAAATCCGTCACTTCTCATCTGATAATAAATTAATTTGCATTTATTACATAAGAAAAGCCATCGACCATTTTCCACGTTCCCTCTTTCATTACGGCTTAATTACATGACACCGCCATCGCTCTTCAGAATGTATTACCGCGGTGATCAAAATGAGAACAGGATAAATAATGGCAGAGCACTACTGTATATGTTTTAATTAGCTAAAGGTAAGCAAAGGAACATCGCTGCTATTATATTAAGGTCAAAACTCCACACGGCTTGATCTACAACACATTAAAACAAGGATGGCTTTGGTAAATTAGGATTTCAGCATAATCAACACAATTAAAGCAAAAGTCGGAGAAGGCGGTGATAGGTGGCATTTATTAAATATCACTCTGTTTGTAGAAGTAAATGGGAAGTGTTAATTGTGTTTTCTCTTCTGCCCAATGTGTTTCTTGAGTGAGAATTGAGAATATTAATGACCCGGCCAATATAATATTTTAGATGTACTTTGCATGATAATTATTAGAGATAGTGTCTGGGGCAGAATTTTCATGCTTGAACAGTTGACAAGTCAAAAAGTTTTCATTTAAAGTTTTACGTGAATGTAGGGGTAGAGCACTTGTTTGCCATCCTGATTGACCCATAGAGATGAATAGATGCATACACACCACCATTTTATACTTATGGTGCAGTAGGGAGAGCAGGTATTTTTGGACTCCTCCTCCAATGATCACTGGAGGTAAGGGAAAGATTTCAGGACTTAGAGATCACCTTTAAGGTATCGGGCCTCTGTTATAGACTATGTCCATCTTAACTAGTGATTAGCAGGCCCAATGATGAACAATGCGGGTTTGGTTTCCAGAATCTGGACTTCAGCCAGAAGTTTGGGTTTGGCATTCGGGCTCACTCCCCCTTTCATCAATTGGTGTTACTCTTTAAGTCTAAATTATTCTAGGATCGTCGATCCCTGATGTCATCATGGGGAGCATCAATCCTCGGGAAAATGGTTTTGATACCCAATCAAAACCAAGCTTCAGGTTCCAAACTTGACTGAACCTGACTGGGTCTGCTCATCCCTATTTATTACGTATCCAAAAGGTATGTCATAAATGTCTAAGAAGTTCAGCTATTTTCTATAGTTTAATGAAACATGGCCCACATGCCGTAGGAGACGAGAGGAACCTTTCAATCATCATAAATAATTAAGATGAGAATAACACTTTAATCATATGTTAAAGAAGAACCAAGTCTACAGGTGTCAACAAAACAAAGGACACGTCAATGAAACCTGAAAAACGCAAATATAAGTCAATGCATATAATAATGCATAATGCATATGTGAACAGAACCTCTCTACAATGCTTGTAGGGTAGACTAAGGAAATTTCTTTGGTGCTAAATGGCAAATGGACTTGAGTGTTTGAGGTTCAGTAAAATTGGTGTTTTTTGGACATTCATTTAGTTGCCCCGGGCTATATCAAGGAATGCTTCATTGGACATGATCACAGGTAACAGATACATCGGGGCTCATTTACTAAGGGTCCGAATCACGCACTTTCATCAGGTTTCCTGGCTATTTCCGTTTTGCGCTGAATTGCCAAGGGATTTTGGCGCACGCATTTGGATTTTGGCGCATCGGCACCGGCTTTTATGCGACAGAAATCGGGGGGCATGGCCGTCGGACAACCTGATGGATTCAGAAAAACCACAGAATTTAAAAAACCATTTGTGTCACAAGATCAAGCACTCACATGCACCGGGAAGAAGAAGGTGAACTCCGGCGGACCTTGGCGCAGCAGCAATACCTGCTGGATATCGGGCGCACAGACCTTAGTGAATCCCGGGAGACCCGAATCAGCATCGGACAGCGCGCCGCGGGATCGCGACTGGCCTGGGTAAGTAAATGTGCCCCATCTTCTTCTGTCCTTGTGTTGACGTGGAGAAACCATACAGTGCAAGAAAAAAAGGCCTACAGCTCGATGGTACTTCAATAAAGACTCTTTGTAGAAGAATATGGATGATTTTCAAAGATAACCAAGTGTGTCCAGTGATTGTTCAGCCTCTATTTCTATAGGAAAGACGATTTCACCAATATCTACAGTAACATAAATGAGGATTCTATACTGTAAGAGCAGTGACACGATGGAACTCTCTGCTATGGGAAGCTGAAGTTGAATAAAGGGTCAAGTAAATGACATTGTAGATGGGCATTGGAGGGTCTTTGAACATGATCCTCCCTTCTTGGTGGTCAGAGGGGTCACCAAAACCCTTATTTATGACATGGGGCATCATCTCATAATACTGTATACGGTATATCAGCGTTCCCTCACTACCAGCCTTGTAGATGTAATATTTTTTATAGATATCCTACATCTACCTACATTTATAACAAATTTGAACTTCTTTGTTTATTTAATGTTGATCCAGGAAGTTATTCGGAATGCCACATTTTGGGTCAGGAAGGAATTTTTCCCTACTATAAGAAACTGCCATCAGTCTTTAGTTTTTTTTTGCCTTCACCAAAGAGAGTATAGGTTGGACTTGATGAACCTAAGTCTTTTTTCAATCTTATCTACTACGATAAGAACAGAAAGCAGAAAATAATGGAGCCAGATAAATCACATGACCTTTTCGACCCATAATTGAATTATCAGCTTTCTGGCATATTGTGGTATGTTTTCTGGCAATTTTATACATCTATCACGCTCTAGAGTTATCTCTTTTAACCATTTCTACTCGTTGCCCTCCGATGGGCAGCTCATTATTGGATGTCCTATTAATCCAAAGCCATTTATTTCACCCCTTATACTAGACTGTGATAAATTAGAGTGTAAGCTCTTCAAGGCTAGGTCTATTGTACCTTAAAAACCCTATTTCCGCCATCATGCAGGCTGCGGCTCGACATTAGAATACATTTTTTGCTTAAGCTTCCTGTTTTGATAAATGGTCTCCATTAGTTTGACATACAGCTGCTCAACTCTATCAATTCACTTTGGCACATTAAGGAGCTACAGCGCGAAAAAGGGAGTGGAGCTGTAGAAACCGCAAATAATGAGCAGAATATATTGTTCGCTGCCATATCTTGATGCCTTCTGAGCATAATACTGGCGAACACTGGCAACTAAAGAGACCCCCAGATGAGCTCAGAATCCTACCACTCCATCATCAAGGATTGCCCTCTGGAGTAAGCACCAGTGGGGAAATGTTTAAAACATTTACCATATGTGGCTAAGAACGGCCTAATTTGTCCATTTTAAAATTTAGCTTTACTTTTTGAAAGGATAGTTAATTTTACGAACGTCTTCATAGGTGAAGCTTGATAGAACGGAGCTAATGCATCAACCTTGGTCTCGTGAATAATTAGGAATTGTCACCAAAGAAAAATGCGGCAGTTCATGTAAATAACTATTTACCTAGAGGAACGAGGAATCCACAAGAGTCAGCATACTTTAATGAGGCATGACAATAGGAGAGAAAAAGAGAGAGAGCTGCGCTCGCCTGCATCTGCTAAAGCTGACATTGCTTATGGTAAAAATTGGCCAAAACTACGATTATTTGTTTTTTCCTTGTCAGATATAATGTAGCTTGAAAATTTTCAACAGGCATCGAGCGTCCAAACCATTTGTTACTTACAACAGCCTAATTGTTCGCTTGGCAGATATAAAAAATTAGGCCACTTATGTCATTTACCTAAAATTCTAATTAATGCCGCTGTATGGAAATTTTCCACCACAGGAAGGTAAAAATAATAGATGGGGAATTATTATTTTATGATTGTTAACTTCTTTTTTTTTCATAGTTCTAAAATATCAGTGTTGGGGCAATTTGTTGTCGGAAAGTTACTTATGATGGATGGGTTTGGTGCCAGGGCATGTTGAGCTATAAATACAACTTGAATCGATGTTAAAGGGTGTTTACCGGGTTGTGGGCAAAGCAATCTTTTCTCCCGGCCACAAACTATCAATCATTAGTGAAGTCAGAGAGTTAGAACGCATTTGGCCCTTATGCATCAATGATATTGCTAGATTGGATATTGTTTGTACTTTGGTGCCCAAGGCAATGGTCTCCGAATTTGACTTCTCGAAATTGGATGGAGAGCGATTAACTGAATTGCTTTCTGTCCTCCCTTGGACTCCTCATTTATAATATCTTCTCTCACTCTTCATTTTATAACATCTTGTCCAAATCTGGGCGGTCCAGGAAGCGGGCCTGACAGGCTACCTCATATAGTATCTGCTGTAGCTTAATAGGTGTTGTAAGTGGTTGGCCCAGTATTGGCCATTATTGTTGAGAGGATGCATGCCAAACATTGTGGGTTCGGGGATTGGAGCCGAAACTTCAACGAGAAGTTTGGGTTCAGCATTCTGGCTCATCCCCCACCCCACATGCTTGAAGCCATTTACTTCAGGATCTTTATTGTAAAATGGCAGCGTGCAAGTGTTACCGGTGGGAGGTGAGCACTTGGGTTCCGGTCCCAAAACCGAAATTTCAGGTTCAGGTTTGACCATCAATCTCTTATTGTGGGGGCACAAGTAATAACCCTTACCCAGGGGTGCACCATCAATGAGGCACGTTTAGTCTCTTGCCTTAAGCAGCACAACCTACAACAAGATGGGGGGCAGCATCAGGGGTGCAATCACCTGCTATATATATCACCTGATACCTAAAATAGTGTCTCTTGACACCTGATGCCAACTTAGATTTAAGACTGTGTGGAGAAATGACTTACTGAAAAAATAACCTGATATATTACTAGATGTGGGGAGGGGCGCTGTTCTATACTTCACATCAGGCAGCAGAGTTTTAACATTCATCCCTGCTCTCAGCCAATCAACTTCTACAGGCAAGACTGTATTTAGAGCTTCCAGCCACTATAGAGAGCATGGAGCCAAGTGCACCTGGCTCTGTACATTATATTTATACTGAGTCACCGCTGATCGGTGAGCCTGCCCCCAAATATCGTATGCTGACAGACTATCCTGTGGATAGGTCATCGATTAGAATTCCTGGGCAACCCCTTATTTTTCCTTTTTACCCCTACCCTTTCTCTCAGCCCTCTTTAAACTACTATTCTCCTATAGCTGGAGACAATTTGTTAGTTTGCCATTATTTTGCCCATTCGACCATTGCAGACAAATTGTCCATTTAAAGAATGAACCCGCATGATGAAAGGGCTTAACTACAAAAAGTTAATTTTAGACCGGGTTAGAGGATAAACAATTTTATTCTGAAATGTATATAATCCACTTTGAATGGAGTTGATTTTTGTGTGGATTTAACCCAACGCAAATCCATGGCAGAACAGAAGCTAAAATCCCTCTTAGGCCAATGTATTTATCCACAAAAATATGGTTTATGTAAATTCTGTTTTCTATAACATGCTATAACATGGTCACACATTGGAGTAACTTTGCATATCTGTACCAAGAAAAAGGTGTTTTATGTAACATTTGTATCAATGTAAAGTAACATTCCATAGTACAGGAAGAGGTAGGACCATTTCATAGTACAGGAAGAGGTAAGACCATTCCATAGCATATGAAGAGGTAAGTAGACCAGTCCATAGTACAGGAAGAGGTAAGACCATTCCATAGTACAGGAAGAGGTAAGAAGACCAATATATAGTACAGGAAGAGGTAGGGCCATTCCATAGTACAGAAAGAGGTAAGACCATTACATAGTACAGGAAGAGGTAGGACCATTCCATAGTACAGGAAGAGGTAGGGCCATTCCATAGTACAGGAAGAGGTAGGGCCATTCCATAGTACAGGAAGAGGTAAGACCATTCCATAGTACAGGAAGAGGTAAGACCATTCCATAGTACAGGAAGTGGTAGGGCCATTCCATAGTACAGGAAGAGGTAGGACCATTCCATAGTACAGGAAGAGGTAAGACCATTCCATAGTACAGGAAGAGGTAAGACCATTCCATAGCACAGGGATAGGTAGGACCATTCCATAGCACAGGAATAGGTAGGACCATTCCATAGTACAGGAAGAAGTAAGACCATTCCATAGTACAGGAAGAGGTAAGACCATTCCATGGTACAGGAAGATGTAAGACCATTCCATAGTACAGGAAGAGGTAAGCCCTTGTGGCAGGAATCAGTCCATTCCATGTTACAGAAAGTACTAAGACCACCCATGGTATCTGCATGATGTAGCATCTGCACCCCTTATAGCTTCCCTCTGCCTACATACACATATACATTTTCTAATTTTGCTGTCTTGTGGATACATGTAAATTATATGTATGCACTACATGGTATATTACATGGTATATTGGCATCATCAAGGTGAACTATGAAAATAATGACTTACATAAAAAATTAAAAATGCTCAGGAAAGATTTGAAATACCGGAGCAAATCCGTCACTTCTCATCTGATAATAAATTAATTTGCATTTATTACATAAGAAAAGCCATCGACCATTTTCCACGTTCCCTCTTTCATTACGGCTTAATTACATGACACCGCCATCGCTCTTCAGAATGTATTACCGCGGTGATCAAAATGAGAACAGGATAAATAATGGCAGAGCACTACTGTATATGTTTTAATTAGCTAAAGGTAAGCAAAGGAACATCGCTGCTATTATATTAAGGTCAAAACTCCACACGGCTTGATCTACAACACATTAAAACAAGGATGGCTTTGGTAAATTAGGATTTCAGCATAATCAACACAATTAAAGCAAAAGTCGGAGAAGGCGGTGATAGGTGGCATTTATTAAATATCACTCTGTTTGTAGAAGTAAATGGGAAGTGTTAATTGTGTTTTCTCTTCTGCCCAATGTGTTTCTTGAGTGAGAATTGAGAATATTAATGACCCGGCCAATATAATATTTTAGATGTACTTTGCATGATAATTATTAGAGATAGTGTCTGGGGCAGAATTTTCATGCTTGAACAGTTGACAAGTCAAAAAGTTTTCATTTAAAGTTTTACGTGAATGTAGGGGTAGAGCACTTGTTTGCCATCCTGATTGACCCATAGAGATGAATAGATGCATACACACCACCATTTTATACTTATGGTGCAGTAGGGAGAGCAGGTATTTTTGGACTCCTCCTCCAATGATCACTGGAGGTAAGGGAAAGATTTCAGGACTTAGAGATCACCTTTAAGGTATCGGGCCTCTGTTATAGACTATGTCCATCTTAACTAGTGATTAGCAGGCCCAATGATGAACAATGCGGGTTTGGTTTCCAGAATCTGGACTTCAGCCAGAAGTTTGGGTTTGGCATTCGGGCTCACTCCCCCTTTCATCAATTGGTGTTACTCTTTAAGTCTAAATTATTCTAGGATCGTCGATCCCTGATGTCATCATGGGGAGCATCAATCCTCGGGAAAATGGTTTTGATACCCAATCAAAACCAAGCTTCAGGTTCCAAACTTGACTGAACCTGACTGGGTCTGCTCATCCCTATTTATTACGTATCCAAAAGGTATGTCATAAATGTCTAAGAAGTTCAGCTATTTTCTATAGTTTAATGAAACATGGCCCACATGCCGTAGGAGACGAGAGGAACCTTTCAATCATCATAAATAATTAAGATGAGAATAACACTTTAATCATATGTTAAAGAAGAACCAAGTCTACAGGTGTCAACAAAACAAAGGACACGTCAATGAAACCTGAAAAACGCAAATATAAGTCAATGCATATAATAATGCATAATGCATATGTGAACAGAACCTCTCTACAATGCTTGTAGGGTAGACTAAGGAAATTTCTTTGGTGCTAAATGGCAAATGGACTTGAGTGTTTGAGGTTCAGTAAAATTGGTGTTTTTTGGACATTCATTTAGTTGCCCCGGGCTATATCAAGGAATGCTTCATTGGACATGATCACAGGTAACAGATACATCGGGGCTCATTTACTAAGGGTCCGAATCACGCACTTTCATCAGGTTTCCTGGCTATTTCCGTTTTGCGCTGAATTGCCAAGGGATTTTGGCGCACGCATTTGGATTTTGGCGCATCGGCACCGGCTTTTATGCGACAGAAATCGGGGGGCATGGCCGTCGGACAACCTGATGGATTCAGAAAAACCACAGAATTTAAAAAACCATTTGTGTCACAAGATCAAGCACTCACATGCACCGGGAAGAAGAAGGTGAACTCCGGCGGACCTTGGCGCAGCAGCAATACCTGCTGGATATCGGGCGCACAGACCTTAGTGAATCCCGGGAGACCCGAATCAGCATCGGACAGCGCGCCGCGGGATCGCGACTGGCCTGGGTAAGTAAATGTGCCCCATCTTCTTCTGTCCTTGTGTTGACGTGGAGAAACCATACAGTGCAAGAAAAAAAGGCCTACAGCTCGATGGTACTTCAATAAAGACTCTTTGTAGAAGAATATGGATGATTTTCAAAGATAACCAAGTGTGTCCAGTGATTGTTCAGCCTCTATTTCTATAGGAAAGACGATTTCACCAATATCTACAGTAACATAAATGAGGATTCTATACTGTAAGAGCAGTGACACGATGGAACTCTCTGCTATGGGAAGCTGAAGTTGAATAAAGGGTCAAGTAAATGACATTGTAGATGGGCATTGGAGGGTCTTTGAACATGATCCTCCCTTCTTGGTGGTCAGAGGGGTCACCAAAACCCTTATTTATGACATGGGGCATCATCTCATAATACTGTATACGGTATATCAGCGTTCCCTCACTACCAGCCTTGTAGATGTAATATTTTTTATAGATATCCTACATCTACCTACATTTATAACAAATTTGAACTTCTTTGTTTATTTAATGTTGATCCAGGAAGTTATTCGGAATGCCACATTTTGGGTCAGGAAGGAATTTTTCCCTACTATAAGAAACTGCCATCAGTCTTTAGTTTTTTTTTGCCTTCACCAAAGAGAGTATAGGTTGGACTTGATGAACCTAAGTCTTTTTTCAATCTTATCTACTACGATAAGAACAGAAAGCAGAAAATAATGGAGCCAGATAAATCACATGACCTTTTCGACCCATAATTGAATTATCAGCTTTCTGGCATATTGTGGTATGTTTTCTGGCAATTTTATACATCTATCACGCTCTAGAGTTATCTCTTTTAACCATTTCTACTCGTTGCCCTCCGATGGGCAGCTCATTATTGGATGTCCTATTAATCCAAAGCCATTTATTTCACCCCTTATACTAGACTGTGATAAATTAGAGTGTAAGCTCTTCAAGGCTAGGTCTATTGTACCTTAAAAACCCTATTTCCGCCATCATGCAGGCTGCGGCTCGACATTAGAATACATTTTTTGCTTAAGCTTCCTGTTTTGATAAATGGTCTCCATTAGTTTGACATACAGCTGCTCAACTCTATCAATTCACTTTGGCACATTAAGGAGCTACAGCGCGAAAAAGGGAGTGGAGCTGTAGAAACCGCAAATAATGAGCAGAATATATTGTTCGCTGCCATATCTTGATGCCTTCTGAGCATAATACTGGCGAACACTGGCAACTAAAGAGACCCCCAGATGAGCTCAGAATCCTACCACTCCATCATCAAGGATTGCCCTCTGGAGTAAGCACCAGTGGGGAAATGTTTAAAACATTTACCATATGTGGCTAAGAACGGCCTAATTTGTCCATTTTAAAATTTAGCTTTACTTTTTGAAAGGATAGTTAATTTTACGAACGTCTTCATAGGTGAAGCTTGATAGAACGGAGCTAATGCATCAACCTTGGTCTCGTGAATAATTAGGAATTGTCACCAAAGAAAAATGCGGCAGTTCATGTAAATAACTATTTACCTAGAGGAACGAGGAATCCACAAGAGTCAGCATACTTTAATGAGGCATGACAATAGGAGAGAAAAAGAGAGAGAGCTGCGCTCGCCTGCATCTGCTAAAGCTGACATTGCTTATGGTAAAAATTGGCCAAAACTACGATTATTTGTTTTTTCCTTGTCAGATATAATGTAGCTTGAAAATTTTCAACAGGCATCGAGCGTCCAAACCATTTGTTACTTACAACAGCCTAATTGTTCGCTTGGCAGATATAAAAAATTAGGCCACTTATGTCATTTACCTAAAATTCTAATTAATGCCGCTGTATGGAAATTTTCCACCACAGGAAGGTAAAAATAATAGATGGGGAATTATTATTTTATGATTGTTAACTTCTTTTTTTTTCATAGTTCTAAAATATCAGTGTTGGGGCAATTTGTTGTCGGAAAGTTACTTATGATGGATGGGTTTGGTGCCAGGGCATGTTGAGCTATAAATACAACTTGAATCGATGTTAAAGGGTGTTTACCGGGTTGTGGGCAAAGCAATCTTTTCTCCCGGCCACAAACTATCAATCATTAGTGAAGTCAGAGAGTTAGAACGCATTTGGCCCTTATGCATCAATGATATTGCTAGATTGGATATTGTTTGTACTTTGGTGCCCAAGGCAATGGTCTCCGAATTTGACTTCTCGAAATTGGATGGAGAGCGATTAACTGAATTGCTTTCTGTCCTCCCTTGGACTCCTCATTTATAATATCTTCTCTCACTCTTCATTTTATAACATCTTGTCCAAATCTGGGCGGTCCAGGAAGCGGGCCTGACAGGCTACCTCATATAGTATCTGCTGTAGCTTAATAGGTGTTGTAAGTGGTTGGCCCAGTATTGGCCATTATTGTTGAGAGGATGCATGCCAAACATTGTGGGTTCGGGGATTGGAGCCGAAACTTCAACGAGAAGTTTGGGTTCAGCATTCTGGCTCATCCCCCACCCCACATGCTTGAAGCCATTTACTTCAGGATCTTTATTGTAAAATGGCAGCGTGCAAGTGTTACCGGTGGGAGGTGAGCACTTGGGTTCCGGTCCCAAAACCGAAATTTCAGGTTCAGGTTTGACCATCAATCTCTTATTGTGGGGGCACAAGTAATAACCCTTACCCAGGGGTGCACCATCAATGAGGCACGTTTAGTCTCTTGCCTTAAGCAGCACAACCTACAACAAGATGGGGGGCAGCATCAGGGGTGCAATCACCTGCTATATATATCACCTGATACCTAAAATAGTGTCTCTTGACACCTGATGCCAACTTAGATTTAAGACTGTGTGGAGAAATGACTTACTGAAAAAATAACCTGATATATTACTAGATGTGGGGAGGGGCGCTGTTCTATACTTCACATCAGGCAGCAGAGTTTTAACATTCATCCCTGCTCTCAGCCAATCAACTTCTACAGGCAAGACTGTATTTAGAGCTTCCAGCCACTATAGAGAGCATGGAGCCAAGTGCACCTGGCTCTGTACATTATATTTATACTGAGTCACCGCTGATCGGTGAGCCTGCCCCCAAATATCGTATGCTGACAGACTATCCTGTGGATAGGTCATCGATTAGAATTCCTGGGCAACCCCTTATTTTTCCTTTTTACCCCTACCCTTTCTCTCAGCCCTCTTTAAACTACTATTCTCCTATAGCTGGAGACAATTTGTTAGTTTGCCATTATTTTGCCCATTCGACCATTGCAGACAAATTGTCCATTTAAAGAATGAACCCGCATGATGAAAGGGCTTAACTACAAAAAGTTAATTTTAGACCGGGTTAGAGGATAAACAATTTTATTCTGAAATGTATATAATCCACTTTGAATGGAGTTGATTTTTGTGTGGATTTAACCCAACGCAAATCCATGGCAGAACAGAAGCTAAAATCCCTCTTAGGCCAATGTATTTATCCACAAAAATATGGTTTATGTAAATTCTGTTTTCTATAACATGCTATAACATGGTCACACATTGGAGTAACTTTGCATATCTGTACCAAGAAAAAGGTGTTTTATGTAACATTTGTATCAATGTAAAGTAATAATAGTACATATTATCTAAGTCTTAGATTAGGCCCAAAGAGGCTGGAGTGTAGCTTTATTTTCTTATCAGAAGTACAATCGTAGAGGACTTTCAAGAAGTTATGCATAAACCGGCGCATGAGTGCGGGTCAACGAAGATAATGTGAATCCCGATCTCAGGAGGCTTGGCACGCTGTGATGGGATGTGTGTTGCCTGCAGGACGTCATATGGTATTGGAACATGGCCCGGACGAGCATGAGCATAGGTATGGGTGGTATGAGTACAATGGATAGTTATAGGATGATTGCGCATGGCCCGGCTGAGCTACAGGCATATATTAGTTTGTTTCGTCATGTTGTGAGCGTGGGATAGTCCTAGGTCTTGTCGCATGGCACCGGCTAGCACGGCAAGCTTTGGTGTGGGACGCGGGTTGGCGGGTGGAGGTTAGAGATCTATAAGGTATGTGCGCAGATGGTCCCCGCGATAGCACAGAGCTAGGGTTATGTTATGGGTATGAGATAGTTATAGGTATTGCGCATTGCCCGTGTTTAGCAAGGCTAATGGGGGTCGTAGGTCATGGTAGTTATAGGTCTTGCGCATGGCCCCGGCTTCTAGCACCGGTAATGGGTGTGGTGTGGTATGGGATAGGTATAGGTTATGAGCATGGCGTTTCCGGCTAGCACAGGCATGGGTGGATAAGACAGGGACTGGCCTAGTATAGGTATTCGGAGAGACATGGCAAGGACTAAGCAACAGGATATGGGTTCACCCGTCATGAGTTGGAGAGTCATCGAGTCTTGCGCAGGGGTCGGCTAGCACAGGCTATGGGTGGTGTGCGTATGGATACGACAGTCATACGGGATTGAGCAGGTGGCTCCGGCTATCACATGCTGTATGGTTGAATGCAGGGGAATAGGTATAGTATTGAGCAGGCACTGGCATAGCACAGCTGGGTAGTTACGTGCTATGCCGTATAGGACGATTGACTACTTAGGTATGAGCATGGCCCCCGGATAGCACGCGTCGGGTTCAGCTATGGCGTCTAGTATGCGTTGACCCGTTGGGATGGACAGTATATAGGATGCAGAATGGCCCGGCTAGCACAGAGCATGGGTGGTATGCGTATGGATAGTTATAGGATTGAGCATGGCTCGGATAGCACAGGCTAGATGGTGAGTATGCGTGCGTATATGGATAGTATAGGTATTGCGAGGCCCCAGCTAACACCAGGCTGATGGGTTAGTACGCCTCTGTGGATATACATAGGTATTGGCATCGGCCCGGCGAGCAACGGCTATATCGGGTGGTATGCGTCCTGGATCAGTTATAACGTATATGGTATGAGCATGGCCCGGAATAGCACAGGTATGGGTAGTAGCTATGCGTATGGATAGTATAGGGTTAGTGCGCTCATGGCCGGGATGCACAGGCTATGGGTTGGATGCGTATGGATAAGCTATAGGGATGAGCATGGCCCGGCGAGCACAGGCTATGGGTAGTATGCGTGGATATGTCATGACGGTATTGCGCATGGCGCCTGAGATAGCACAGGCTATGGTCTGAGTAAGTGTGGATAGTCATAGTGTATTGCGATATGAGCCGGCTGCACAGGCGAGGGTAGTATGCGTATGGATTAGATGTATGGTATTGCGCATGGCCCAGCATAGCCACAGGCTATGGGTTGCGTAGTATGCGTACGGAATAGTTAAGGTATTGCCCAGGCCCGGCTAGCACTCGGCTAATGTGCCGGTGTGGTAACCAAGAGTTATGGTAGTTGTTAGTAATTGAGCCATGAGGCCGGCTTAGCAAGGCTATGGGTAAGTATGAGGTCGGATAGTCATTAGGATTGAGCATGCCCGGCTAGCACAGGGCTTGGGTAGTTATGCAGGGGAGTAGTTATAGGTATTGAAAGCATGGCCCGGATAGCACAGGCATATGGGTGGGATGGTGAGAATGCACGGCTAGGTATAGGTATGAGCGTATGGCCCAGCTAGCAAGGCATATGGGTTGTACGAATAGGTAGTGATAAGGATTGAGCATGGACAGGCTAGCAAGGCTAGGGTGGTAAGAGTGGATAGTCAAGGTATTGAGCATGGCCCGGCTAGCACAAGGATAGGGGGGGTAAGCGTGGATAGTCATAGGTATTTGAGCAGGGCCCGGCGTGTAGCACAGGCTAATGGGTGGGGTAATGTGCTGTGATGATAGTTACGAGGTAGTGGAGCATGGCCGGGCTAGCCACATGTATGGGTGGTGGTGAGTGGCGTCTAAATGGATAGTATAGTGTAATTGAGCATTGGCCCGGCTAGCACACAGGTATGGGTGAGTGTGCAGTTCCATGGATAGTGATAGGTACTTGAGCATGGCCCCCGGCGAAGCACAGGTACATGGGCTCGGTAAGCCGTGCCGCATTGGTCTATAGACTATTGAGCATTGCCCAGCATGCACTGAAGGCTCATGCTAGTATGCGTCGGATAGGTCGATAGGTATTGAGCAGGCCCAGCATCGGCACAGCCTGCATGGGCGGTTTAGTATGCAAGTCGCGATAGTCATAGGTATTGGCATGGTCCCACGCGCGAGCACAGCTATGGGTAGGTATGCCAGTGGTAGTCATATGTTGCACTTGCACGCATGCCGCTCCGGCTAGAACAGGCGCGGTCACCTCATGGGTAGATACGCGGGCTAGATATAGGTAGTTCGCTTGACGGCAATGTGCCCCCTTCGCACCTTCCATGCCTCTTGGTGTTAGGACAGCCGGATACGCGATAGGGAGGCCTCATGGGAGGTGAAAGGGGAAAGTCAATCCAAGTCGCCAATTCTTGATCGCCTCGTGGACACTGCCATCCATTTCAGGGGGGCTTGTATGCCACGCAAAAAACGTGGCTTGCTCACCCAAGCGCAATGCTAAATCCCCTCCAACGGTCTTTATTGGGCATCCATCTGATATTGCATTCCAAATATTTATGTGATCAAGAAAATACAAAAAATCCAAGGCCACTGCCTCCTCCGAGATCCCCAGTAATTTTTTATGTAAAGCTTTGATTGATAACATATTTCATCTCCAACCCCGGACAAGCGACAGGGGTATGGTCTGTAGCACTATGTCTAGCTAGCTCCACTACGATAACAGAACCGGCAAACTGAATCAGTACTGTGGGGGCGACCGGAGCTCCTCTACCGGGAGACAAAGCCTCGTACGGCGATCCAGCCACAATATGATAATAGGGTATTTACGGTGCACGATTAATAATCGCTAAGGTATTTGTGAGCGCATTTGGCTCGTGACAAGTTCACAGGGCTTGTCAGAGCAGTGATAGATGCGTCGCTTCACCAACCCGAACATCTGCGTACCAACAAGAGCAGAGGGATGACGCAAACTTGTGCTGACCTCGACGGTATAGAACGTTGCCGCAGCCGAAAATAGGAGGCATCTCGGCTAACCGTGAAGTCGCTTGATCGGATAGAACACACGGAATAAAGGCCATGCGCTCTCACTTTGCCATGTACAGCTCAAGCCCTCAAGTTTAACAAGAACTGTTAGCGAAGACATTAAAGTAATGCAAGGTCTTAAACTCCGAAGCTCATCCCTGACTTCTAAGTGAGGGCCTACTGCTAATATTCAGTTATTTGATGTATCTCGAAAATTATCAGCATGGAGAATATGTAAGGCATCACGTAACAATAGTCAATCAACACCTCTCTCAGTGAATAAAAACTCGAGTACACGGATTGTGATATTTGATGTAGATAACACTGACTACGATAAAATAGACTATATGCGCGATGTTAATGCGTTTGCACTCCTAGATTGCACGGAAATCAGTGATGAATTGCGGCAGCGGATAATGGTGATGCAGTATGATAGTTCACGTACCATTATTATTGCGAAGTGAGGTGTACTGTAATATACAGATATTTTCATGATGTACGAACTATCAGGGGTAAACGCGTGTGAGAGAGTATGAAACTGGTAGCATATGAATTGATTTGATATTTATAAGATCTCGTGCACCAGGATGGTCCCTTACAGATGTATCAGTACACGAGAGCTAGAGCAGATTGATGGCTAGTATGGATGGGAGGCGGGACAAGCCGGTGGCCCTGCCTAGAGTGATAATAGTGTGGTATATGTATTGTTCTATGACTGGAGACGAAAAAGCCATAAGAAAAATGCACCGGTGAATTCATTCTGTATGCGGTGTTGGAAGCCTCAGAGAAAACATATGACTGCTTCTAAAAGTAGTAAGGTCTGTCTCCAACTATACCGATAGCCCACTATTCGGGGCTTTCATTTTCTTTCTTTGTTGGTGTAAGCTATAGCATGCCATCGTTCTAATGATTTAGGAGACCTCCTCCCTGGTGGGTGAAGTGAAAAGCTGTGATGGAACTGAAGCCGTAATATATGTCAAGTAAAAGTGTTTGTTTTACTTGCGATTACCTCTGGCTCTCTTAACGCTGAACATTTGAAGTATCTGATGACGAAACCTTTTGGTAACACCCTTTTAGGGGTAGTGTGTAAAAATTGATGCGATATGCCCTAGTGATAGACTCAGCCATCGCATTGTAATTAATTGGGCGAGGGTTTATAAAATCAGTTTTGTAGTCATGCTTGGATTGAAAATGATTCTCGCTCCTTCACATGGGGGCACTATGGGAGTGTGTGCTGGGAGCTTGCCGGCTTTCAGCTAGGCATCACGATACTGCCTCTGCAACCCCCAATGAACATGGCACTGGTTTGTGAAGGGAAGATGAGCAAAGAGGCATTATAGGGGTGCGAGGGGACCGCCTGCAGGTAGGGTCCACAGCAAATGTTACTAGTAGTGATGGTGTCCAAATGACCTTTTTGGGTTATGGATTTTTGTCTATGTCTATGTTTTATATATATGTATGTTGATCTCCTATTATGTATTGTATATGTCCTGATCTATCTATCTCCTGATATATATATCGCTATGTACTGCCTATCGTAGTTAGCTATGTGTATATATTATCTATGAGTCTGGATCATAGCATCTGCCTATGCTATCTAGTCATCTGTCTATCTATGCTATCTCCTGATCATATATATCTATCGATAGTACTATCTCCTATAGTAGTGCTACTGCTATCTGATAGATCCATCTACTATCTATCTACTATCTACATCTATCTATCTCCTATTACTATATATTATCTATCTATTCTATCTATCTATCTCCTATTCTTCTATCTATTATCTATCTACCTATATATCTCTCTCAATCTATCTATCTATCTATCTATTATATTCGTATCTATTTCCTATATATCCATCTATTATCTATCTATCTATCTCCTTATCATCATCTCTATCTATCTCTCTCCTATCTATCTATCTATCTATCTATTATAATTCCTAGTATCTATCTATATATATATCTATCATCTATCTAATCTATCATGCTATCTATCTAGCATCTATATCTGTCTATCTTCTATCTATCTATTATCGAAATCTATGCTTATATATCATATCTCTATCTGTTATATATCTATCTATCTACTATCTATTATAATTATCATCTATCTCTATCGATATCTATCTATCTATTATATATCTATCTATCGGATTGTCTATCTGTATATCTCCGATTCTATCTGTATATCTCCTATCTATCTATCTATGTATAGATCTCCTATCTTATATATCTCATCTTCTATTTTCATCCTATCTATCATCTATCTCCTACTTATCGATCTACTATCTATCTATCATACTCTCTCTATATTCTATATGTGCTCTCTACGTTTCTATACGTTCTTTCTATTTCTATATGTGCTTTCTATATTTCTATACGTGCTCTCTATATATCTACAGTGTTCTTAATATATTCTATACATACTTTCTATTTCTATACATACTCTTTATATTTCTATATGAGCTTTCTATATTACTTTCAATTGAATCATCTCTGATAACCATCTCCAGTGTCTATGATATATCTATTTATCTATCTTTCTATAGCTTTTCTTCTTTCTATCTTTCTATCTATGGTGAGCCACCGCCTTGTTAGGCCTTTCTGACAGCACATGTCAATATTTAAGTGCCGATCCGCTGCTTGCTCCTTCTACATCTTCCGTCAGATGCAGCAGTGAGGAAAAAAAATTATTTTTCCAAAAATACACCTCCTGGTAACATCCCCGTCCCTATTAATGCTGATCTGGCAGTGCCCAGAGGGAGAAAAGACCGAAGCAAATTTCTTGTCAGTTAGTGACAAAAAAACTAAAAAGATGTAAAAGGAAAACGAGCAGGTCATTTAGCAAATATTTATGTTTTATTTTGCAGATGCCGCCGGCCTCCCTCCAGGTTAGGAATCCCACAGGATGGGTCATCACATCAGAACATTTAATGTATGCATCAGGAAGAAAGAGCCAACGCGTTGGTTTCATTAGACCCCAAGGAAGAGGCCTTCAAATACGGCAAAGCCCTGGAAGGGAAGAGGAGGTTTCAGGGCTGTCAACTCATCCCTCGCAACATTTCTATGCATAAAAATATATTTCTACGTAAAATCCTTACATTTTATTGTAGAATATTATTAGATGTAAAAGTTCTTCCGACGCCTTTGTCAGCAAAGTCTCATAAACCGGTAATGGCTGACAACATATTTCACTGGTGGAAGAAGAGTCGACTGTTCTCAAGATCTTGTATAAAAAAGTAGGGATTGAAAATATCATGATACAATGTATAGTAACTATAGGGGGTGCAGAGAGTGTGGCGGCACCAGGGCCCCAAGAGGTTTAGGGGGCCTTATCGTTGCCACTTCCATTATGAGAAGAGATTAATATATACCCATTACATTATAGTAGGGGCCCGGCACAGGACTTTGCACTGGGGGCCCATCAGCGTGCTAGTTACACCACTGCACCCGGGCTTCTTTGGTGTGGTGGGAATGAGGACTGACAGATTACCCCAGTCCAGCTCCCTTTTTTACCATATTGCTCTGGTGTTCCAAGTCTTTCAGTGGAAGTGCATTAAATGGAACCGTACCAGGGAGAGCCATTTTTACCTCCCCAGTCCCCACGAGCATAGTACTTACACTGCCAAAGTGTTTTGTATTAAAAATTAGTTTACAGAAAAAACGATATGTCATATTGGTACATTTCATTGCATCTGCTGTGTGATTAGGAGTTGCCAATTGGAAGGGGCGGGATGGAAAGAGCGTCCCCCCCCCCCCCAAAACCTTGGGAAATGTGACCTTTCAAATATATACGAATAACTCCCTCTCTAGGGGATTGGCTGTAGAGGAGAAGGGGGGGCGTCGCTAAGCCAAGTGATGGGTGTTTTATAATATTTGAAAAAGGTCAATGGAGGAGCTGTTCCCAAGGGGTGGGGGGGGGAAAACTGCTCCTTTCAGCCCTCCCAATAGGCAACGCCCTGCACACAGAGATGCTAATGAAAGGTACAAGATAACATATATTTTTTTTCTGCAAAAACAATTTTTAATACAAAAAAAACTTTGGCAGTGTAGTACTATAATCTGTGGGGAAGGGGGTCAGGTGGGGGTTAGTGCTAAAAATGCTCTCCTGGTGACAGGTTCCATTTAAAAGTAAGACAGAAAAAGAAAGGGAGCCTCCTAGTCCAAATTAATTGATTCTTTAGAGTGCTTAATTGAACGCGGTTAACATGACGAAGCGCCCCATTGCAGGTGCGAAACTCTGTGTTGTCAGAGTTCATGTTTAGTTGCTTAGTTAATTTACTTTTGTTACTTGGTATTATTGGCTAATATTAAATGGTAAATACAAAAAGCCCTTAGTTTGTAGTTTCAATATTCTTCGTGTTGCGCTGTATAAAGGCCTTATTTTTTTACCTGGTTTCCATAGGAGGAGGAAATGAAATTCCATGGTCCCGGATCCATTTTTGTGCAAAGGAGTGACACTCCATGGTTAGTGAAAGTGATTGAAAGTGAAGGCCGAAGCAGGTCTTGTAACACCCCTCGGACCGCAGCGCAAAGACATGAGTACCAAAGAGAAACAGGAATTGGGAGACCGTTGAAGGGAAATTAATTTCCTTTTTTCCACCAAACCCTACCCTACATAGACAACTAGGGGTTTTGTCATATAACTGGAAAGCCCTTAAAGAGGAGTCCCCAGCACGCCTGAGGAAAACGAAATGGGTAGCCACTGGTCCTGTGTATAGTGGAGCACTGGTCTGTGTATAGTGGAGCAATGGTACTGTGTTCGTGGAGCACTGGTCGGTCACTAGTGGGAGCACGGTTCCATGTGCTATTAGTGGAGTCACTGTGTGTTATAATGGGTGCACTCGGTCTGGTGTATGTGGAGCACTGGTCCTGTGTATAGTGGAGCCACTGGTCCTGTGTATAGCGGGCACTCGGTCTGTGTATAGGGAGCACTGTCCGTGTATAGGGAGAGACACTGGTCTGTGTATAGTGTGAGCACTGGTCCGTGGTATAGGGGAGCACTGGTCCCTGTGTAGTAGATGGAGCACTGTCTTGTGTATAGGGTTAGCACTGTCCTGTGTATAGTGGAGCACTGGTCTGGGGTAAGTGGAGACTGGTCCGTGTATAGTGGAGCACTGGTCCGGTGTATAATGGAGAGACACCGGTCCTTGTGTATAGTGGAGACTGGTCTGTGTATAGTGGAGCAATGGTCACTGTGTTATAGTGGAGCACCGGTCCTGTGTATAGTGGTAGCATTGGTGTTGCTGGGTATAACTGGTTGCACTGGTCGTGTATAGGGGAGCACTGGTCCTGTGGTATAGGGAAGCAATGGTCCTGTGTATGTGAGACCACTGGTGCGCGGTGGTATATGGGAGACACTGGTCCCGTGTATAGTGAGCACTGGGTCCCGTGTAAAGGAGCACCGGTCCTGTGTATAGTGGAGAACTGGTCTGTGTATAGTGGAGACTGGTACTGGTGATATGGAGCACCGGTTCCTGTGTCACTAGTGGGAACTGGTCATGTGTATAGTGGAGCATGGTCTCCTGTGTAGCGGCAGACTGGTCCTGTGTTATTAGTGGAAGCACGGGGCCTGTGTATAATGGAAGCACCGGTCCTGGTAAGGGAAGCATGTACTGGTCTAAGGCAGCAACAACTGGTCAGGGGTATCAGTGGAGCACTGGTCCATGTGTATAGGAGAGATGGTGCTGTGTATAGTGGAGCACTGGTCAGGGTTATAGTGGAGCACTGAGCACGGTCATGTGTATCGTGGAAGCAATGTCCTGTTATAGGGGAGCCTGGTCTGGTGTATAGGGGCGCCACTGGTCCTGTTTATAGGGGCAATAGTTCATGTGTATAGGGGGAGACACGGGTTCGGTTCTAGTGGAGGCAGAACTGTCGAGACGATGACTATGAAATGACGTAATAGGAGAGGAGCATGGTCCTGTGTGTTATAGTGGCGCACGGTCCTGTGTTATGTGGAGACTGTCCTGTGATGGAGATGCACTAGGTCCTGTGTTAGGGGGGAAGCCACTGGTTCGTGTGTGATAGGGGAGCACTGCGTCGTGTATAGGGGGCACTAGGTCCCGTGTATAGGGCGAACTGGTTGTGTATAGTGCGAGAGCCGGTACCTGTGTATAGGGGGCATGGTCCTGTGTATAGGGGAGCACGTAGGCTTCCGTGTGATAGATGAGCTGGATCATGTGTATAGGGAGCAATGGGTGTGTGTATATGGAGCACGGTCCTCGTGATAGGGGAGCACTGGTCCTGTGTCTATGGGGGCACTGGATACGACTGTGTATAGGGGACAGCATTGGTCCGGTCGTACTAGGGGAGCACTGGCTCATGTGTATCGTGAGCACTGGCTAGTGTATTTAGGGAAGCACTGGTCCTGTGTATAGGGGGGAGCATGGTCCTGTTGTATAGTGGAGCAGGTCCACTGTGTATAGAACGGAGCACTGCTGTCCTGTGTATCGTGGAGCACTGGTCCTTGGCTATAGGGACGCACTGGTCCTGTGGATAGTGTGGAGCTGGGTACCTGTGTATAGGGGGAGCACTGCGTCCGGTGTATGCGTGGAAGCCATGGTCATGTGCTAGTGGAGCACTGTCCTGGTATAATGGAGCACTGGTCCTGTGTTAGGGGAGCATCGGTCTGTGTTAATAGGGAGCAGCACTGGTCCTGAGTGATATTGGGGAGCAACCTGGTCCTGTGTAAGGGGGCACATGGTCCTGGGTATAGGGAAGGCCTGCTTTTGCATGAGATCAGTCAAGGATAATAATAAGGAAAAATAATTGTTTTTAAAAAAAAATTACTTAAATAACAAAAATTATGTACACATTTTGGTACACACCACACGATCAGGTGATACAGAGTGGTACATATGATCCCCTTAGAAATGTGCTCACGACTAGGCGGCCTCGGACGGGAGTCTGATTTCGGTTCTTTTAGCGCGGATCTATGTGCTGTTATTGGCAA